>PVJX010000521.1:0-116930 GCA_004027295.1 Dolichotis patagonum | reverse complement strand
CCAGAATCTCCCCAAAGTCTAGAAGAAGTGAGGAAAGATTCTGATCTAAAGATTCAGGTGGAAGTATGCCTTTGCTGACATCATGATTTGGGGTTTTTGGCCTACAGAACTGAATGAATAACCTTCTACTGTGTAGTAAAGCCACCAAGTCTTGCAATTTGTCACAAGAGTTCCAGGAAACTAATATAGAATGATAGAACAGTATAAAGGGAACTGATTGAAAAACCTTCAAAAAATTTCTACTGGAAATATAAGACGTGGGCATCAACATACCCTTCAACACTCCAAAGCTCAAAAAATGTGAAAGGAGAAGGAGCAGCATAGTAGGTAGAAATCTCTGAATGCTGGATGCTTGGCACTGATGATGCCAAACTGATGATGAGGAATCTGAAGGCTGGATCAGTGGCCAATGCACTAAATATATCAGATCCACCAGGAGAATTTTTTAAAAAGTCCTGGTTCCTTCTTTTAAGAATGGTTGAATAAGAAATTCTGGAGGTCAGGCTTTGAGAACCTGTGTGATTCTGACAATCTATCATTCCTAAAAATGACAGCTGTTCACAGTCTCTTCTTCCCTTAAATGACTGAAAAACAGATCTGAAGTCAGCATCTTTTAAAAAGATGTTTAAAATAAGCTATTTGTTATTTAAAAGTCAACTGTACTATTTAGGTCAAGTTGATAATACAGATGCATTATAAAGTATTAATATAAAAAAGTCACCCAGATCAACACCTTGCCTACCCTTCTGCACGTACACATCCAAGCATTCATTCACACTCAACATATGTGCACATTTTAATCTTGCAACTCCAAGGGTGGTTCACAGGTGAGCAGCATTAACAACACTGGAGAAATTGTTAACACTCAGAATCTCAGGCTCCTCCTCATTCTGCTGAGCAGAAATTTATATTAGCACATGGACATTTGAGAAGTAGCGGTTTCCTATAATGGCAAACATACTATATTCTCCATTCTGTAACCTGCCTTTTGAATACAGCAAGGCATTGTAACCCTTTGTCCTTGGCAATAAATATAGACTTGTTCAATCTTTCTTAAAAGATACATATTATTCCATTTATGTACCAGAATTTATATAATCAGCTCCCTTGGTGATTTTTATTTTTCCATTTCTTTTCATTAAACAAGGGGACATAAGAATGTTTGAGAATGTACCTTTCTGCTTCATTGCTACTATTTTGGGTAAACCCTTAGAATCAAATGATACGCACACTTACCATTCCGCTACACACCGCCAGACCACCAGCATGTGTGCCCACTGGTTTGGCATGTGAATGCCACTGTCCCCCACACCTTTGCCAGCACTAAAATTTTCCAAAAATTTTAACCTTTGACTATCTGATCCTTGGTAATTCATTCCTTTTCCCTCCTTGCATTTTTATAGTTATTGGCCATCTGTATTTCTCCTTTGTGAGCCATCCCAAGTTATTTTGGTTGTTTAAAATAACAGATATAGATGAATCTGTGGAATTACTGAGTTTAGAAATACAGTTTAATCACAATGAAAAGACATGAAGATGAAAAAAGAAGGGAGAAGAAAATGTGCCATGAAAAAGGATAATCAAAAGATTAGTTTGTGTGTTTATTTATAGACACTGGTTATAGCAATCCAGTGATTAGGCAAATTAATGCAGCTGTGTATGATCACAGCTCTGGGATCAGCCCCCACATCCTTTTCAAATGATGCCACCTGTCATTTAAATATTTTGCATTTGCCTTTTATGTTACATACATTTCATGGTAATTCTAAAACACTCTTAGTTAACTCTTTCAAGACTCTTAAGCCACGGACTCCTCTCCTGTCTGTCTTCTACATCAGGAATGAGGTGAACTAATCACACTCCCAGGAAAGCACAAGAAACAGCATATTTGCCTCTGAAAGGATCAGCCCTCCCAAATGTTCACATCTTAGGAAGAATTGCACCATCTTTTCACTGGGTATGAAACTAGTGCTTTGCTCAGAATTAAGAAAAACGGGGATCAGATGTCTACAGATTCAACTCAGTAACATATGCAGACCACGCCTCCTTCCACAGGGCACAGGCAGTCCGTCCACTCCTTGGATGACCTCGACTGTCACAGGGGCACCTCCTCAGGCTCAACAGCTTGCATGTGCACCCTCTCTATCTAACGAGGGCTGGGGAGCTTCTCATAGGGTCACTGAAATCTCTGCAACCTGAAGCAATACTGAATGGATAAAAACCCAACTCATTCTCTTGTGGCTCTAACTTCATGTGTATTGAGGTAAATCAGTCTTTCTCCTTTATAGAGCATTTCTGCGTGTGTGAGAGTACTGCAGTAAGTGCCAAGAAGGGAGGGATGTGGTACAACAGAGGAGAAATCTCTAGGCTCTGCTTCATGATTTGTGGGATGTGAACAGCTTAAGTGGGGCTTATTGAATAAGTCAGAAGTTAGAACAAGTGGACCCAATGATAAAATTGAAGAAAGGAATTTGAGGATAAAAAGGTATGACCTTATACATTAGGTTGTATGTAAAGACAGGAAGCACATACACCTTTGGAATTGCACAAGCTAAGACATTTCAGAGCTGCTAGGATGGGAATGTAACATACCATGGTTTCTCATAGATTTTAAAGGAATGGGTGACTCTGAAACACATCTCAAAACTGTGGGTCAGAGCCAAGGAAGATCACTGGCTGCTGTGTCATAAAAAGTTCTCAGAGTTACTCTCAGACATGGTGTATGCAGGTAGAGAAGGCACTGGGTGAGCCACAGCTGAGCACCACAGTAATGCATAGAGCATGGAAAGGAGGGAAGAACAGAGACTTCAAACAAGACCAGACTAGACCAAACCAAACCAAACCAAAGGCAAACACAAATACACACAGAGACATGACACATCAACCTGAGTGACTATGTTTTAAATATTTCAATAAAGTTCAATTAAACATTTGACATCATAAGAAGTATCTCAAGTCAGTGTTTGACACATTCACTATGTAGGCTTGCATCTTGCTCTTTATGGTAATATCTTCTTTTTTTTTTTTTTTTTTAACAATTTAAGAACAAAAGTGATGTGGATCACAAATTCTACAATCAATTTCAAAAGAGCAAGAAGTGGCCAGATGCCCCCTGGCACAGGCAGATGCTTAATTCAACACATTTAGAAGTCCTCCGATTTTCCTGAAATCTTAGTAGGGTGGTCAAAAGAAAAGGCAAAATTGCAGAAAGATAAGAAATGGGAGAGGCGGTAGTTTTATGCTCCTCAACCTCAAGCCAGCTTGACTTGTCAGGAGGCAGCATGCTCTCTCTCCTGCTCCCCTCTTCGGGGGGGGGCAGGGACAGTAAGCGTTGACAACTCTCCGACCGTACAAAGAGTTGTTCACACTGCAAAAGTGTTTACTGCTCACAACTGATGCTCAAAATTAATTCACAGCAGCAACACCAGTAGAAGGCTTTGACAGACTGTCTTATGTGTTGACACAGTTGTAAGTTGTTGGGTTAAAAAAAGTAACACACTGTCCCTCTTTTTCAGCCTGTACACATTAAAGTTGCTCCCAAGAGAGTACACGAAATGTGTCTGAGATAGTAAAAATCATCCTACAGGTGAGTATTTCCAGTTCTGGAGCTTACAGCTTCAGGCGTGAGAAGAGTGCAGACTTCATCTTTGAAGCAAAGAAGGCTAAAACCGTTCTCCAGCCTCAGTTTCCCAGGTCAGGGTGGTTGTTTTTCTTTCTAGAGTGATTTCCCTGGGGAATGCCTCAGGCAGTGGGTGGGAAGAGTAGCAGATCTGGTGCCTACATAACACTTCCCCAGGCACAAATAATTAATTTTTTCCTCTTTTTTAAAACAGTAATCTTTTACTGGCAATGGCTTTGGGGAGACTGGGAAGACAGGATTTGCATGCTCCAAAATGATTTATAGTAAAAACTCAGAAAGAATGCAGTGTGATTTAATTATGTCAGGGCAGTTGATGTAATTAGAGTAAAAAAAAATGTCAGTCAGGTGGGATAGCGAATATTCGGCCTTATCCTACAGAAGTTTTACAGACTCCTTCATCCAGATGAGCTGTATGAGTAGCTGTGCAACAATGGAGGTGTGTTTAATGGCTCAGTTGCCCTCTGGGGGAGAAGTCACTGATCCTGGAAAATGAAGACTTCTTAAACGCACTTCTGTTAAGTTGCTACTCATGTCAAAGTAGGTAATGCAGCAGCTTTATTGAGCTGTTTATGACTGAAAATAAAATTTAGACAGAGCTGCTTTCGAAGAAAATGTGACCCTAGCATTTCACTACTTCCTGGTGTCCCTGCCATGGCCCACAGGTGCCCTCTGAGTTCTGGCTTGCCCTATCATATGCTTCTCCATCCTCGTTCTCCTCCAAACCCAGCTCTCCTTTCTTTAGGTGTTGGGAAGAAAATGGGAGAAAGACTCCATCTCAAGACAGTGGCTGATGGCTTAAGGCCTCACCTTCATAAGGCTTTGGGGATTTGTTAAGAATGCACTGTGACTTTGGTGATTTCCTGCCAGTGTGATGAAATGTGGTCACAAGTGTTACCCAAGATAAAGAAGATTGGATTTACCTATATAGCTCCAAACCCAGTATTCACACGTCAACCTACATTCACCAAGAGAATCAACTGGATCAAGAAAGCTACCTGTTGATGGATCAGCAGCTGACACAGTTTGTGTGTTCCCTGTGTTCCAGGCATTTTATCACATGCTTGTATAAGCAGGATCTCACCCAATATCATGACAACCTTGAGGGTGAGTACCTTCTTTATTCCTACTTATCAAGGTGATAAGGAAGGCATAAAGGGGGCTAGGTAACTTGCTTAAGGCCATACTTGCTAACAAAAAAAAGAAAAGAAAAGAAAAGAAAAGAAAAGAAAAGAAAAGAAAAAAGACAGCTAGAATTGAAAGTCAACTGAGTCTGCAGCCAGCAGCCTTCCATTCACCTCTAGTGGTCTCATCCCAGCATAAATCATCCACAATATGGTGACCAGTCAGCGCAGACCAACACCTATATCCCCCTACAGTGAGTTACTGAGAGATCACTCTACAGATGCAGCCAGTTTTCTCACATGAATGTAGAGGAGAATTTAAAGGAATTTGAAGGCTGCCAAGCGTTAAAATCCTGGCCTTTGCTTGCTTGCTATATGACCTGAGATAAATCTCTAAACTTTAGTTTTTTCATCTCAAAATTAATCTCACATTAGCTGGTACACACAGTGGTTTATGATGGAAGAAGGTAAAGCACAGGAAAAACACTTCTGGAAGCCTAAGCTGCTAGATGAGTCATTACTGTTAATGTATTTTAATGGGAACAGCCATTCTTGAGAACAGAAGACTGACTTACACGTATGTAGGTGCCAACTGGCCCCAGCAGACAAACCCAGGAGCAAGTTCTCAGATGACTGCTGGGGAAATGGGAGTAGCAACAGGTTACTAGATGCATTTGCCAGTAATAATGAAGTTTGACCCTAAAAAGTAACACAAGAAGATGAATTGTGAAACACGTGGATGACAAATGCTAACTTTCAATGAACTAAAAAATTCCACACTCTGAGCTGCTTGGAGATCTGTGTGTCAGCTGCTGGAGCAGAGCACGATGCATCATTTTCTTGTTGATTGTTATACTCAGCCTCTGTACTCTGCAGACTGGTTCAAAGGAAAGAGTCACCTTTATACAGCCAACTCCTCATTTCATAAAAATCCCAAAATGTACCAGCTTCTCCCAAAGCTGTTCAAAGACACCAACCTGCTGAGACTGGAGGGCAGCCATCAGGATACTAAACTTCCTCGTTTCAGTGCCCTGAATCTCTGCAATCTGTCTGAATGAACCAATGAACTGCAGAAGGACAGACTGTGGTTAATAACCTTTGCTCTATTACGGGATCTCTCAATGCCTTTTTTTTTTTTTAAACAAATGAGCTCACTCTTCAAATGCCACATTATGATCATTTTGGGGACGGTTGAATTAAAGTTTAAGCATTATGTCACTGTGAACAAACAATCACATGTAGCTTGACTGTGTGGAAAATACAGCATTTCTCTTTTGTGGTAGTGGTTCCACTACAAAAACAGGGCATCCAAGTGATGAGGTCAGTAGGCACAGAAAAGGGAGGGTGAAGTCTGCATACACGGGGCAAGCTACCTTCACTCACAACTAAAATGAAATAAGCAAGAAAGCTTATTAGTTATGCTAGCCAAGAAAAGCAATTGCTTTCCTAAATGAAATGGAAGGAGAACTTCAGAGACTGCTTCTCTTTGGCATTTCATGTTTAAACCAGGGGGCCGGAGGTTGTTAGCCTTGCTGAGGACTGACATAACCACATCCAGGCTGGTAAGAAGTAATGGAAACACACACACTACTGTGAAGCAGGTAGCAGTAAAAATGGGTCCAAAAGAATGTGAGGTGGTAAGAGAAGAAGTTATCTAAATCCTAGACACTTTAAGCAGAGATTTGTATGTGCAAGCGATGGTAGCACAGGTATGTACAGTGTCATGTACGTCAACCTGACTTAGTCTTTGTTTTTTTCCCTATGGCAGGACATTAGCCTTCCTGCATGTTACAGGGCTGGTCACAGTCTCTAAAAAGCGCTTTTCAAATCTAACAGAAGTGTTTGGGTTATATACCAGCTATACTTCTACCTTCCGGGGTCTATCCATCACTCTTTCTCTAGCTCCTCTGTTGAACCCACCAGTATTCATATTCCGTTTTCAGTGAAGTCCAGCCGGTTACTCTTTTAGTGTGTACCCAGAGTTCATCTCCATCTCTTCAGTACCACAGCCACTGTTTTTGTTCAGGTTCTCTTCCTCTGTACCATTGGTAGATTGTTCCTTACCTCTGATTTCTGCCCCAATCTGTCAGACACCACCATGAAGTCACTACAATTGTTCCCTGGACTTGCAAAGGGCAATTCACAACTGAATTTGTGCTCATGGCCCTCAACTATGCCCACAATTCTTGGCCCAGAAAGCCATATTTTCTCCTGGAAGAGAGCGCAAGTCATTCCTGGAAAACGTGAAGCCCTCACCTGGACACTCACTTGGTGGTAAGCCTGGAGCTTTCTAGTGCTTTCTCATGGTATTTATGGCTTTGACAGCTATTCAAAATCAAATCAATTAATTTCTTATCTCTGCCCAGATTATCATCGCTCCTCTTGTCTCTTCCACTAGATTATCATGGCCCTCTTACCTAAGCTCCTGGGGAAGAATTTCTCTGTCCTCTAAAACCCTCTCCCAGAGGCTGTTCATCTTGACCAAAGCAAATGCCAGTTCTTGCACAAGATTTTTCTACTTTTTGTATTATTTTCATCTGCCCCATCCTTCTTCCTTCTCCCTTCTCCTCCTTCCCAGTCCAGGTAGCAATTGCAGTGAATAAGAATTTATTATCTATGTCCTGAAGAGAAACCAGAAAGGAAACCTAAATGAAATGCAAAAGTAAAATCAGCAACAATGTAACTGGCCCCTCTCGGTTGTTGGATTGAACTGAATTGAATAAACCCAGAATTAAGTACATTTGCTGTCAGCAGATCTGCAACATCACTAAGCACCCCCTTCCATGTTAAATCAGAAACTCTGGTGAACCCTGGATTTGACATGTAATTCAGTATGTAAGGGAGAGAGAAAAGAAAATTTCTCTATAGAACTGTATCTCCTGCAAATACTTTAATCACATGTTTTCTCTTTAGTATCAGTTTTAATATAAAAATATTTTTGTAATATAGCACTTTTTAGATGATGCACAATTAGTGCCATGTCTGGGGTTAGTATTAACCTGGGCATGGAGAAAGATAAGGGCAGATGCTTGATAAGGTTGAATGTGCAAGAGTCTTTCCTGAAGTCAGGTTCAATGAGGCAAGGGAAACTGGTAGGGCTGGGATCAGGGGATGCCCAGTTTCAGTGGTGAGAGGTCTGAGGTTAAGTTCTACAGGATGGTAAAAATTCTGTAACAAAGGCAGACAGTGTGCAGGAGAATAATCTGAATGGGAGTGGCAGCCTGTAGAGTGAGGCTAGTGCAGTGTCCCAGCTTTATAACAGAAAAGAAGCTGAGTTTTCCAGGTTCTTGGCATTTACATTTAAGTGGAAGGTCTGGTCTGGTTGAGTTGAACTCTTATGCAAGAACTGGAATTTGTTTTGGTTAAGGCAGTCAGCCTCTGAGAGAGATGGTTTTAAAAGAGTGGGCAATTCTTCTCTATGAGCTAAGCTAAGAGGGCCATGTTGCACATCTCTGGGGCCTTGGGTATTTTAACAATTGGTTGCCAAGAAATATGGTAGGTCCAGACACAGGGCAGATGGCAGGGAGCATGGGACCCCAACCCTAGCAGTGGTCCTGGACTATCAACATACTGTTACTTGGAGGCTTGTGTCTTCCTCCTCCAATGCACTGATAATCTTACAGCGGCAGTATCTCCCTGGAAGCACGGTATGGCTGTCTTTTTTCTTCAAAGTTGTTTCCCCATCTGACAACTTTTTTTTTTTTTTTTTTTTACTATTGCTCTCACAGTTCTCCCATCTAGGACAGCCAATCAAAATATTATCCCTGGCTCCTTCATCATAAATGCAGTAAAGCTCTGAGAATCTGCACAGGAGTTTACAAGATGATGACGCTTCTGCACCAAGCCCTTGTGCCACCATTTCCTCCATCCCACCCCCAACTTTCACTAAATGCTTGATGTTGATCAAAATCTTTAAAAGAGGATTACACAGTATGAGATTACCAGAAGCCTTGCATTCTCACCACCTTCACCTTCCTTGAATTCATTCCCTCATTCACCGAGCATTTACTGGGTGTCCAGGCCTCCTGGCTGGTGGGACCCTAACAATGCACAACTTTAACCATGAGCTCCCTCTTTTTCTCCTGGGGGTGAGTTTGTGACTCCTTCAGTGCTGCTTTTCACTGTTGCTGCTTCTCACTGCTGCTACAGGGAGCACATTAGCCCCCCCGCCCCGTCAACCAAACTGCTCCATGCTTGTTTCTGTTCTGTCTCTGATCTTCTTCTTTCTTCACTATGATTCCTGAATTTTTCCAAGACCAGCTAACCATCCACAGACTTGACTCAGGGGTAATTCAGAGCCCCCTTCCTGTAACCAGCCAGACCCGCAGGCACAATCTTGGGCTGTAACTCCGCACAATGTTTTACTGATGCTCCAAGTTAAGGCTGTATTTCTTTATCTCTGGGATACCTAGAAACTTTCAGGGTTAGTTCTCTACATAAATAGGACTGTTAATGTGGGCAGCTGGTAACGAATGTGATAGTGTAGAAAGGGTTTGGCTTTAAAGTCAGAAGGATTTTGTTTCAAAACTAGAGTAGTAGCTGTGGTACTGTCTTGGTTACTTTTCTCTCATTGTTAGGATAAAATATCCAACACCCAAAATGAAAGAAAGAAAGCTTTATTTAGCTCACTGTTTGTGGAGGTTTCAGTCCATAATAAGTTGGTTCCAAGGTAGGGTGGCATGGCACTGGGGCAGCACTGCAAGGCAGTAGCCAGCAAAAGCAGCCAGAGCAAAAGGGGGATAAGAACAAACCTCTTTTTCTCAGTTATATCGTATGCAGGCCACCCTGCTGGTCCCCAGAGCAGATGTAGCACTCACAAAATCTCTATATACTCCTCTTGCACCAGATGTTGCATTTCTTACACTTCTAAACTTCTCAAGTTGACACAATGTATCAACCATAACAGATACTTTTGATAAGTCATTTTTTCTCCTCAGCCTCAGTTGCTACATCTGCAAAACAGGGATAACAGTTCCTACCTCCTGTGTTTATTTTGAAAAAGACGACACAAAATACACATAAATACCTACAAATATCTCTGCCCTTCCCTTTCTGTTGTACATGTGATGTAGAAGACAGCTTTAAAAAATAAGAGGGAGGACATGCTGGTGACAATAACAAAACTGATAATAACTAGTAGATTAAATACAATTACAAGTTAATGTCACCAGGCTTTATCTATTATAAAATAGTACAGATTAAGATGTTTTTAAAAAGGGAATAAAATGAGTTCTGTAGGAGCAGGAAAAAAAAAAAAAGAGATCACTAAACATTGACACAATAGCTAGGTCCTAAAATACAAAGCACTAAATCATGGTATTTGTTAAAGCCTCCTGTAAAGAAATTGGATATAAGGAGACGGGCTTGTGACAAAAACATGGCCTTATGTGTGGAGCTAACAAATGTGCAAAAACCTAGATTGGATTCCCATTTTAAAAAAGAACTTGTAGAATAACTGGGTCCATTCTGGAAGCAAAGTAAATTTTATAGTGTGTCAGGTTACCCTATGATGGTAACACTGTGTGTGCTTTCACACGCATACCCATATCCACACAGTGCCCCTGGAGAGGTCCCAGGGAGAGAACAGGGAACAGTGTGCCATGACAGAATGAGAGACAAGCTTATCTTGATTCCATGCCATTTTTAAACCCAAGACACTATATCACCCAAGGAACAGTCACAATAACACTTTATTTAATAATTCCTCCACTGCAAAGTAAGTAAATCACCCGAAAGCAATTCTGTCTAAACTCTGCTGTCTGAGAGGTAAACCAGCTCTTTGCAAATAACCAATCAGAACTGTAGGATGGGGAGAGTTTCCAAAGATGGAGGACTGGTAGGTAGCAGGAGAGGGATCCTCTCTGACAGAGACAGCTTAAATGCCAGAATAGAACACCCTGGAGAGACCCAAACAGAGAGATATGGACTCTCTCAACCCAAGAAGAAAGTAAAGTGAAAAAACCGATCGAATATGAGGTCCTGGGGCTACTGTTAGAGAAGCTAAGATTAGCGAGCATGGCGCCCTCCTTGAGCTGCCTGAATTCCTGCCCAGGACCGACCTGATGACCGAACTGCGCCCATGCAACTGGCTTGAGCAGCCGGAGCGTGGAGCTGAACAGCCCTGTGTGCGGCTCACCCGGACCTGGCCCTGCACGCGACCCACCCAGAGGCACTGTGAATTTGTGCCGCAGCCGCGCTGATGTTGGAGGTATGGGAGCCCAGCAGTTCTCAGGGCCCAGCATCAACACGCAATGAGTGATGGGAATAAGACCCTCCCACGGGAAAGGGGCAACTGACTGGACGACGTGTTGGATTTGGGCAGGACAGCCTTAACTCCATAAGGAAGTGGCTTCAGTTGGTTGCTCTCCTCGCTAAATGGATTGGTGGAATCTGCTTGGATTGGGCCGTGTCCCTGGCCGGGACCCAGTGGGTTGCTACAAATAAATTTCCTGAGCTTGGCGCACACTGACACAGTGAAGGCCTGCAAAGGTTGACTGGCCCGGAGGGGAGGAGCCAGTGCACACTGCCCTTGCTTGAACTTTAATCTCTGATAGCGGCCGACAGAGGGAATAAGCCCCTAGCCTGTGTGCTCCAGAGGAGCCTTAACCAACAAGAAAAGGGGCTGGGAATTGCACTATACACTTGTATGGAAGGAACCAAAAACATGACGAGAGGGAGAAATAAGAAAAAAACCCCAGCTCCCAACCCTGAGAATATTGATCCAGGAGAGGTAAATAAAAAAGAGATTGAGGGCAGCAAACATGCAACATCAAACACAGCGGTAGCGGACATAAAGGGATATCTTCAGGACCTTGTAAGTGGGATCAAAACTGAAATATTAATTCAAATTAAACAAGAGATAAGTAGATTAATAAAAGAAAGGCTGTGCACCTCTCAAGAAGACACAGACAGAAGAATGGAGGAACACAAAAGGAGAGAAACATTTAATGAAGAATACAAAAAAACCCTAGAATTCATGAAGCAAATTCAAAGAGATTATCAGGCAACTAAAGACTCCATAGAAAGCTGGCAAAACTGCTTGAAAGAAACCAAAGATAGACTATCAAAAATTGAACACAGGCTTGCAATGTGTGATCATGAAAGGGAAGATCTCTTAAAAATAACAAGGGAGCAGGCAGTAACAATTGGAAGGCTAGAGGACCACAAGAGGATCTATAACTTAAGAATAAAGCATGTGAATGAAGAAGCAGGAGTCAAAACAGAGGAAATGCAAAGGCTATTCACAGAAATCATTAAGGAAAATTTCCCAAGCATAGAAAAAGGAAATGATATGCAGATGTATGAAGCATACAGAACTCCAGCCACCTACAACCCAAACAGAGCTATACCCAGACACATAATAATCAAGATCCCAGAAATTCAATATAAGCACAGAATATTAAAAGCCAGCAGAGAAAAGAAACAGATCATCTATAAAGGAAAACCCATCAAAATCACGGCAGACTTTTCAACACAGACCATCAGGTCAAGAAGAGCTTGGAGTGAAGTAATTCAAGCCCTGAAGGAGAACAACCTCCAGCCTAGATTGATATATCCTGCAAAACTCTCTCTAGAAATTAATGGAGAAACAAGATGCTTCCATGACAAAGAGGAACTTGAAGAATTTGTGACCACCAATCCAACCATACAAAAAATACTGAAGGACATTTTAGAGAGCGAGAAAAAGAATATGAGCATTTCAGGAACAGTGGCAGAGAGGCCTCAGTGAATGGGGCAGACAGTGGAGT
This sequence comes from Dolichotis patagonum, assembly GCA_004027295.1. Taxonomy (NCBI): domain Eukaryota; kingdom Metazoa; phylum Chordata; class Mammalia; order Rodentia; family Caviidae; genus Dolichotis; species Dolichotis patagonum. Next base: position 104,421 of record PVJX010000521.1, on the reverse strand, counting down.
GGAAGAGAAAAATAGACAACCAATGGCAGAAAAAGAGAATAGCAGAAATAAGGCAGAGAAGATTGGCTGTAATCTCTCTAGTATAGATGGCCTTGAAATATTAACAGAGACAAACACAGGCAGAGTAGATCAGGAGATAGAGTCCATTGAGATGCTCTATATAGGGAGGCAGTGGGACCCAAAATAAGCAGTGCACCCTATGGGAATGAAAGGGGAAGAACTGTGTAAAAAAGGGAGGCAGAGGATATTGTTAAATGGGTAACAAGATTTAAAATTTACATTATTCTCATCACTCTGCTTGGATGGATTACATGCTGTTCCAGTTTGTCTACTTCCACTAGACTTGAGGACATGGTCAGCTATCCCAAAAATAAGAGGACATATTATGGTAATCATCCCTAATTTCCTATCAACTTAATCTGAAGCCCTTTATAACTTATACTGTCCTATTATGACTGATCTTATTTGAATCTGGTTTGTTAGATTGCTACTTTGTATTGACTGATTTTATTTAAATCTGTTATGATTGATAGCATCAAGTCTAAGAGTATAGGCAACTACACTGAAGATGACAAGATTCACTAAGATACCCACTCTGGTTTGATTATTACTTGCTTTTGAAGTCTTATAATGTCCTCAATGCTTTGTTTTTAATTAATGTTGTTATATACTGCTGAGACATCATGGTAACTATTGTAGATCACCTTGTATTGCAGTTTTATGTGACTTTTTGCTTCATGCTTTTCTAGAAATTGTTTTGTTTTATTTTGCTTTGTTTTGTTTTTCCCGCTAATACGGAAATGATAGATATACATGTAGAGACTCATGCATGTGTAGAGCTTATAAACAGTTTACGAGAACCAACTATATAACACATGTTGAAATGAACAACTACTTTGAAGAAAAAGAGACACTACAGTACCCAGTGCTGATTCCATAACGTCATGATGTGAAATGCAGCAAAACTATCACTCTTTGTTCAAAGTGATTTTAGCTTGTTTTGTTTTGTTTAAGTTTAACACACATGAAGGTGTGGACAGCTGTTTTGAAGAGAATGAGAGACACTGTCACAGCCATTCTTGGCTTCCCTATTGTCTGGTCTTGAAGACCTGAAATGCCCTCCTCGTCCTGCTCAGATCAATTCCATACTATGTTTGTTGTTTCATGTGAATTCCCTGTATGTGACAATATGGACAACTATTTGGAAGAAAATAAGAGTCAATATGATAGAGAGTGAATATCTCCGATTGTCTAGTTTTGAAATTTATGTCTCTTACATTGCTTTCTTGTGATCCACTTTGTTCTGTTTTGTTGTGTTTAATTTTACCCTTTTGATATAATTGCATGTATATTTGAGTGGGTAAGATGGATGACCATATTGCTGTTTTTGTCAGATCGTGGAGCAGAACTGTTAACAGCCTCACTGTTTGAATGTCTACTTTACATGTTTTAACTTTGTAATTTGAACAACTATTTCCAAGAAGTCAGTATGCAATTTGTCAAGTAATAATTTCTTAGGTTTTTTTTTTGTTGTTGTTCTTTTCCTTTTTTCCTTGGAATTCTGTATTGTTGCTATCCTTTATTCTGTTTTTTTTTTTTTTCCCTCTTTAAATAAAATTTTAAAAAAAAGAACTGTAGGATGTTTCTTCTGGAGAAAAAGCATGTGTGCTTGAGTGAAATGTGATGGTTTTGAACTGTATAAAGGTGCCATAAATCTATTAGCTTGCATTTCAAAGAAACAGATTCTAAGAAAATTGACAATAAGGGTGCGGCAAGGAGAAGTAGAACTAAACCATTTCTCTATTTTTTCCCAGAAAAACAATAGAACCAACTCAGGTTCCAGTCTTTTTCTTTCCCCAATTTTTACTGCTTGCCACACTTGAAAATATCTTCTACCTACTTCTATCTCTGGACAAACAGATTCTTATTCAAGTTAGTGGTTAAGCAACTCTATGAGCTCATTTTTCTATGATTTGTTGGACATTTTTATGTGGCTTTTACTGAGAACAGTTTAAAGTGAATTATCTTCAAGGAGCCTGTGGGATTCGATAATTCTCTGGTGCTCTTCCCAATCAGGATAATTTATTCCAAGGCAATTTTAAACGATGAAGGACTTGTTGTCCAGACTTCTAATAAACTTTGGTAGCTGTCTCGAAAAGACAGTAGGACAGCTGGCAGGAGCTACATGAGTCTAGGCTTAGATCTGGTTGGTGTGAGTAAAACCAAATGATTTCACCTTGATGGGACCCAGTATTTGCCACTATAAAATGTAAGACAGCATAATAACTTCTCTGATTCTCTCAGCCTTAATGCTTACTTTTCTACTTATATTTCACACAAACATATAATTAAATTTAAGATATGTTTTCTCAGATTGAAAGGCTCATTCTAGATTTAATCAAACAGACAAATGTGGGAAATGTCAACAGGAAGTAGACAGTGAGAGTCAGTTTAACTCACCAGGGACATACAAACAAAACCACAGGAAGAAAAAAGGCTCTACTTAGATCTCCCCTTTGAAAAATCCTTCAACAATCACAACCATAGCCTGGAAACGACATGACAGTATGGATTTCTGAGGTGGCTTCTGTGAATATACTAGAGGGCCCTTCCTAGGGAAACAGAGCATATTAAATAGAGATGGCCATTTTCCACTTCTCCTTACCACTCACTTCTCTCCAGTAAATAATAACTCCCAATAGTTATCAGGAAATGATCCAAACGCAATGACATAGGGTACAGTGAACACCACACCTACAACCCACTTCAATGTTGCATGGAGTTGTAAGGCAGAAAGAAGGCCAGGGTAGGTTCATCATGGGGATTTGAAATAGAACGTTCTAGAGCAGGAGTCTGGTCTGCATTTTGGAAGGACACTTCGTCATCTTCCTGTACATACAGGCTTCAAGACTAAACAGGATGTGCCCACTCAACTTCCTTGTTCCTCTCAAGGTGGCTTCAGTGAATAAATGGAGTCAAGGCTTTAGCTGACATGTCACCAGATTAAAACAAAAAAAACCAAAAAACCAACCCTCATCATGCTTCTGTGTGTCCATGGCTGAAACCAGCTATTTCTGATCTTTTCTTTACCTTTTCTCTTCTTTCTTTCTTTCTGTCCTCCTTCAGTTACAGTATTTCTTGTTGTGCTTCTCATGAGTAACTTTTATAACACAGTAAGCCCTGATTGAGGAACATTTGAGTTGAAACTTTCACAGATGTACTGTATAAGACTTTTGTCAGATTACAAACTAATTTGGCTCGCGAATGTTCTCGCAGAACACAACTCACTGGTAAGTCAGGGACTTACTGCATTTAATATCCCATTGAAAAAGCTGCATGCCTTGAGCTGTCTGGTGAAAGAGCTAGAAAAATCTTAACAATTAATCACAACTAACTTCAGTAGGAAAAGTGAGGGAAAAGGTAGAGGAGTGCTGCCTGCAGCTTGTTGACATCGCAGTGATTGCCTGAAGACATTCCAGTGTGTCACAGACATGCAGCCCCCACATACTTCTACCTAGTTTCTGGTAGTGCTTAGTTGTTTACCTTTTCAAATTGAGAATTCTGAAATTTATCTGAAAATACTACTTTCAAATTAACACATAAAAACTGTAAGTATGTACGTATGTATGGTACATGTATGTTTTGGTATATGTAATACTGTATAGTAGTCAAATCAAGATAAGCATATCTACCTCCTCAAACATACTCATATCTTTGTGATAAAAGCATTCAATATTAAGATGTACAGTACCTTACTGTTACCACTACTCACCCCAGGGTACACATGATTTGTTAGTTGTTTACACAAATCTCTCACCCCCTCTTTTTTTTCTAACAGCGCTCCCATAATATTTGCAGGGAACATGGGAAATGTGACTATGTTCACATCACAGCCTTACCTTCTAAGCATTACCAGTCCTGCTTCCACATGCATGGGGGTGGGGGTCGCCAAATTTACTAAAGTATCAGTTTTGGCTAATGAGATTAGAGAAAGAAAATGAATGTAGGACAGGGAACAGGGAGAGAAAATCCCACAAAATCAATTAGGATCATTGTTTTAAATAGGATTAAGCCATACTCCAGCTAATAGAGACCCTACCCCCAAGAAAGGGCTTACCTAAAGTAGAATTTTACTTCTCTCATATAAAAAGAGTAGAGTCAGGGGCAAGAGTAGAGTCAGAGACCAGAACTGTAACAAGGCTTCTTACTCAGCAGGACCCGAATTCCTGCCAGATTTTCTTTCCATCAATCCTAGGATGTAGTTCTCCCCCAAGTCTAAAATGGTGCTGGGGTCCCAGCCATTATGCTTATGTTCCAAGGAATAAAATGGAAAAAAAGATGGAGGATATGGTTCACCTCTTTTAAGGCTTCCTAGAACCTCCCATCTCAACTTTGTCACACACGGGACAGTGGAACAAATGCCTGCTAGCTAGCAATGATGTGGTCTTTTGATCACCAAATCAACTGTTAAACAGGATTCTGTGAGAAAGTAGTGATTTGGTGGTAGACTAGCAGTCTCTCCCATAATGAAGGCTCTGTCAGCTTCTTGATTTTCTAAGGCTGTATAATACAAAGATCAGCAACTCATGCGACAAATGGAAAGGAAAAAAAGCACTAACAGTATTCTATTGAATTTGGCAAAATCATGGGTTCCCTTTCTCCTAAGACTCAAGGGTATTTTCTAGTGATTTAACGCCTTCACGGGGAAGGGGTGAGGTCTCACATCATGCTGCGGAAGCATCTTCCCGGAGCGCAGCAGCAGTGGCACGCACCTTCAATCAATAGGTCTGGACAATAAAATAGACAGGAAATCTTCTAACCTGTATCTAATACTTAGTCAGTAGCATGAGGAGCGAGGAAGGATGAAGACAAAACAAATATCTTGGACAGCAAGAAAATATCATGCTAAAGACTTATTTAGAATTAATTAAGACACTGTCACAGGGGACAGAAATTAAATACTTCCCTAAGACATTATGAAGGTATTCCTGGTTGGTGTGACCTGGCAATTTATATTAAATACCTCCCAGCTCTGCAAGCCCCTGATTCAGCTATTCTATTTCTAGACATTTAACTTAAGAAAAATAACCATGCTTTGAGACTTATGTTACAGACATATCTATGCATGTTCATCTAGGTTATTTAAAATAGTAAACAGAAAACAAAATAACCTTTAATATGTAATAAGGGTACTGTTAAATAAATGCTAGTCTACCCATTCTAATGTGATTATTACAAATGAGGTGGTTAAGAAACTTAAGGCATGGAAAATAGTAATTTTTAAAAATGTAAAAAAAAAATCACAAAATTTTAAAGTCTATCATATTATCCTGCTTTTATAAAAATATGAGTCTGTTGCCATATACACCTGACTGTATAGTAAGCTAAATAAAAGATCTCTCATTTTACCAAGACAAAAAAATCAGAAAACAAAGATAAAACCTAAAAAAAATACGAACCCCTTCAATACACACACACAAAAAGAAAATAAAAACAATACAACAACACAGGGCTTTGGTAACTTGAGTTTATAAACTCTTAGGAATGTGATGAAATAATTATTTTTTCTTCTTATGATATCTATCTCAACTTAGTTATAGATAAATATTGAAAATTATATTCTATATAAAATGATTGATTTGTATTTTTACAATCATTTTTTATGAAAAACATTTCATAATTTCATAATCACATACACTGTCAATGATGGCAACATCATTAGACTCCCCTTTGAGTCATTGATACCTGTCATGGTCTCAGAGAGAATCTTTGACTTGGTATATGATACTAGCACTGTAAATTTGATCCTGCATGAGAAGCGTACATTATATTCAGAAATCTGGTGTCAACCTTCAATATGTTTGGGAGCCTCACTATTTAACCACTTATTTTATTGCTCTTTAAACTACTCTTGTCATGATGGCATCCAAGGCTTAATAGTTAAATTTCAGCTGAATTTTACACCAATGCCATCAAGTGACCAAGTGATCTCTACAAGCACTAAAATTCTTACTGAGTAGGATCCTTTCAGGATAATGAGGCTTTGCTCAATAGCATTTCACTGTTCAAAATAAAATAAAATAAAATAAAAGTACATACAATCAAAGAGACTTTCATGAGCTTGATTATAAAATGGCACCCACTTTTATGAAGGATAATGTCTGGGCAAAAAAACCTCCTTCTTGTATTATACTCAGACATATTTCATACAAACACAGGGAAAAAGAGAGAAAGATAATCTATAGTCTATAGTAGGGATATCATTATACAAGATCTATATTTCCTTCTGTTAGCTTCACTTTATTTCTTAAAGTTTCAATGAATTAAAGCATGATAAGTAGGAAAAGAGTCCTTACAATGAAAAAGATCTAAAGAGAGACAATACGTGACTAACACATGGGGCAGGAGCAGAGGCAGGCTAAGATAGCCCCCCAAAAAGTGCCCTAAATCTCCCTCCTCCCTGAATTTAAGACCTGTGGAAACAAATTAGATGCAATATTCTGCCATCAACTCTGGATGAACCTCTGCCTGTAACACAATATAATATTTGAAAGCACAACAAAAGATAAACTTGGCCTCAAATATCCAAGACTGTTCATAATCCTGGTACAGCAGAGAACAGAAAAATGTCTTTGTTCTTCCCCAAGTCCTTCAAACCTCCACTGAACTATAGGAACTTGTTCCTAAGAAGTCACGATAAAACCTGTTGGGTACACTGGCCTCATCTCCTGGCAGGTATTATCACATGGTAGTAATGATGCCAAGGTACCAGACTAAATAGAGTATGAGCCAAGGTATTCCAATATAAAAAATAAAATAATTCCTTTTTGGCCTGACATTTATTACTCTTCTGAGTGACAAGGAGTTGCAAGTCAGTTAAAACATATATATGTTTCCTAGAGGGTAACACATTTATCTGTTACCCTTCTCCCCCAATCATTTATCGCATGTGTTTCAGTGTCAGAACAGGGTCTGGTGAGAATGAGGTAGGGACCAAGCTAGGTCTGTTTCATATGAAGGCAGTTTATGAGAAAGGACAGGCACTGGTTACCTCTACCCTCCCTCCTACTCCCCAAAAAGTCTTAGAGCCACAGAGCTGGAGATTAGGGTTAAGAGGTTACAATGACAAAGACATCAACATCGTCATCACCATCATCATCAATCACTGATAACACCTAGCGGCCGATACTATTGTGTTATGCTTGATATTATTGTAATTGAAACTATGCTCAACTATAGCAGAGTAAGAGATATGGCGTTAGATACTGTTGATGTCCAGTTGACTTAATGTAAAGTACTGTGTTGCCTATGTTGTCCTCTTCTGATCTGCTCTGTACTGCCCCCTTTTGTTTTATTCTCTTTTAAATAAAAAAAAAGATGAGAAAAAGAAAAAAAAAAAGAGTGCAGCCTCAGGAGCTGCCTGTCTGGTTCAGATCCATCTTTTGCCCATTAGCAGTTGTGCTATGTCAGGCAAGTGACTTACCCTCTCTGTGCCTCATCTGCTTCACCTGGAGAATAAGGACAATAGTTTCTACTCCATAAGGTTACTGTGATGATGGCATAAGTATATGCACTTGGCTATGGTATATGTTCAATAAATGCTGGTTACAGAATATGTCAGAGAGCTCACGAAGTGCACTTTCACCATTATCTCAGCTAATTCGCACACCAGGCCCAACGGTTAAGTACAATGGTGCCTATTTTGCAGTTGTAGAAACTGAGGCACTGTACAACAAAGTAATTTGTGAAATATATTTAATTAATAAAATAATAAAATGGGGGGGGTGTGAGTCCTTTAAAACTGCATTCACCCTTGACTTCTCCCAGCCTTACTAGTGACACGGGATATGCCTGCAATTCCTCTCAGCTTTGCTTCCTTTAACTTCTTTCCATTCCTCCTGACACCACTGCTGTTAGGTGATCATCAACTTTTCCCCAGGCTTCTTTTTCAAATTTCTCCCTACTTTAGAGAACATCCTAGACAGGAGGGCTGCAGTACCTTTACAATGCTAAGGTCCTATGTAATTTCCCTGCTAAGAAAAGAACCAAGTCTCCTCATCCTGCTGACCAACAGGAAAAAGGCCAAAGCTTTTAGACCTTTCACAGCCTGGTCTCAGCCAGCCTTTCTTTCACTGAGTCTGTTCCCATGAGCTCCCAGGGACTTCTACATCTGCCAGCTCTGCTGCACTAGAATGTTCTTCCTTTCCTGGGCCCTTTACTCCTCACCCTGCAGGAAACAACCAAAAGGTCACCTTGACCAAGGGTGTTGGCCGAAGGCATCACCATTGGTTAGTTAATGAATGCTTATCAACAGTTTCCTGTATCTCAGGCACTGTCAGAGGCATGTTGGACACTCAACCCCACCTTTCTCCACATTCATAATTTCAGACTCCTCAGACTCCTTAGTGACTCTCTGAGATCTGCTAGGACATTCTTATACACATTATAGAATCTTTCCCTTGTTAGAAGTCACAGGGACCTTATTTCTGTGTATTTCTAGTGTTCAACACAGAACCTGACACACTAACGACTTAACATGCATTTGTTACTAGTTTTAGTAATTGTCCTGAAAAAATATCTTCATGGTAGAAAATACCCATAATTACTTTGTGGGCAACCCTATCAAGGAATATGTGGATGATTAATCTAAAGATAAAAATTTCCCTTTATTTAAAAAAATGGACAACTATGGCCTTCCTTTAGGAAAAATCTGTATCAGTTTTGCACAATTCAGAAAAAAGTCTGCTTATGTAGCTCTGGATCCCCAGAACTTCATACAGTGGTAGATATCCAGTAGGTCCTCAGTCAATACTTCAAGGAGAGAAAGACGAAGGATGGAAAGACAGAAAAATGACAGTATGGGTGACAAGAGAGGACCTGGAAGTGAAAGACCTTTATCCCCAGGGCCAGTGATGCCTACCCACAGTGACCGACTAACATGGGTGTGATCCCAGTGGTGGGGCCTGGGTGGGATGGGAGACCCTGGCATGGCTGCCACATCAGGAGCAAGTTTCCTGCCTCAGGTTTAGGAAAGCACCTTTACGGACACTGTTGTTGTGGAATGACAGGCTAGTTACTTAATCAGTCCACTGACAAGAGCAGCAAAATCAATTTCTTGCAAATGCTCTAGAAGCAAGCATAAATAAGTCAGTAATCCTTCCTGACACACTCCTTTGGGTGAATTGAGCCTTCTGTTCACTTACAATGCAGGTGAACAAACACGAGCTTTTGAAAAGAAATGGAAACAAACTCACATTAGAAAGTCCCAGAGAGCCAACAACTGACTGTGAAGAGCTTCATCCAATAAGTAGCCAGCCAGGATTTTTACCAACCAAAGATGGAACCAGCAGTGAATTCCCTTACAGACTGAATCACTGACAAAAGTAGATCTATTATTGAGATCAAGACCTTTCTCCCTACTCCTTCCAATGACTTCCTCTCCCCCAACTTATCCACTGAGCTTATGATGGTGATTCAACTTGCAGATTCAGAAGAGATTCAATTAGATACTGCCTGACACACAGTGGGTCCTGTGTCAATGCTTTTTTTTTAATATGACGTAGGAAAGAATAGCTCATCTAATCTGTACCTGGAATTTCTCAAATTACTCATAAGAGCACTTTAAAAATTCCAGAAAGACAGAGAGTATGCAACCCCTGTCAAAATAGTATTAAGTGCTGAAACACAGACAAAGATAGGTAATTAACTGCTACCAGCTCAGATGAAAATGTCTGCAATCTTGTGTAAGTGCTTGGGTGATATAAAGCATTCGGAGACAAACTTAGGAAGACAGGTTGGGGGTGTGAAGTGAGAAAAAGTTTACAAGACTGGTACACAGTCAGCTTTTTAGAAACTAGTTCACACAAAAACTTTTAAAGTGGAGAGTTTAAAATAAGATCAAAGCTTTCTCAGACAACATTGCTTGACAAGGCTGCTGAAGATTCCTACAGGGTCTCTTTCTGCAGATATAGCCTTTAAAATGGTGTAGAGTGACATTTTCCCAAATATAACTGATGTTCCAGGACTTTAAATCAAATCATTTATATTAAAATGCATGGATTCATTAATACATCTTTCTTTGATTAATTTGAACCTTTTGACCCACTCTGCTGGGAAGGATGGTGACTTTCAGAAAAAATAGATGTCATTTTCTCAAAGTATATAAATACATTTGCACACAGACAGAAAACACATAGGTTTAAGTAAGAAAACAATTCGGAGGTAGAGGACAAGTGGAAAAAAATTGGTAGAAAGGTACAATGTCCCTGTGCAAATGGCTAAAGCCATTTGTGACCTTTTCTCCTTGACTTACAAAATTTTCTGCACTATCAACTGTGGAGTCAGGAACACATTAAACTTGTAAAAAGATCTATGTGTAGACATATGTTCATTTGTACAGGAGAATTCTGATGAGGTAAAATATGAAGGATTTTAAGAGATTAAATTTAAGGGTAGTAAGATTTGGGATCAACCTGCCTGGCAAGCATGAGGTCATAAGTTTGATTCTTGGTACCAAAAAAAAAAAAAAAAAAAGATTTAGAGTCAATTCTGATTATGCTACAATCAATAGTTTTGTAAAGTGTGAACAAGCAAGACTCAGAAACATAAAAGTAACCATAACACTGTGTTCAACTCTGAGTTATATTACCACACTGAGGCATATCACACCTCTCTGTGTACATTTTGTATGTGTAGACCCCGAATCTTATTTTCCAGTAGTATCTACCCTCAAGGACAAGGCTGATTTATATTGAAGCACTGTTCTTGAGATGGTGTGAAGGATTTCTAGAGTGAAATATGAACACAGAAGAGTCTAACCCGTCTCCAACCACCCCATGAGCCACAGCTGATTGCTATCACTTCCCACACTGGGTTCTAACAACAGAATCACATGTACTTAAATGGACAAAGAGTCTTAACACACAAAAAAGGGAAAACTTAGAGATTAATGAAAAATTACTTCAACTTAAATAATCAAAACCTATATATTTCTAGACAAGCCATGTTTGGAGTTCTGTCTGCTGTTTTTTTAAGCACCTAGAGTGGATATTAAAGATTTACTAAAAGGCTGGGTAATGCTGACTTCACCTCTTGTCCTACAAAGGTAAGATGAGAGTGAGCAAATAAGTAATAATATATATAACTAACCATATAAAAATGTGGTTTTCAGATGAAGGTTAAAACAATTCATGTCAGGATTCAGATCCAATGACAGCAGAAGAAATAAAAATGTTTGCATTAGCCTCCAAAAGATATCAGTCAAAGAGAATACATCTTTGTTTGATCTTAGTCTCTCTCTCTCTCTCTCTCCCTCTCCCTCTCCCTCTCCCTCTCCCTCTCCCTCTCTCCTTTGTTTTGGTTGGGGGAGTTTGAGACAGGGTCTCACTTTGTAGTTCAGGCTGGTCTTGAACTCACTACGTAGCCTGGACTGGCCTTGAATTTACAGTGATTCTCCTGCCTCAGCCTCCCAAGTTCTGGGATTACAGGCATGCACCACTACACTCATCTCAAGTGTTTCATTTTTATTGCTATGTAAAAAAGGGAAGAAGAAGAAGAAGAAGAAGAAGAAGAAGAAGAAGAAGAAGAAGAAGAAGAAGAAAGCATTTTTCCCGAAAGGATCTATTATGGCAGAAATAGTAAATACTGAGCCCCTCAAAAAGAGGAAGTTAGTTTCTTACATAGAAATGGGTGACTTGTTTTGTATGATATTTAAAAAATGCCATACCAAGAATGGGGCAGTAATAAAAATAAATTATTTCCCTTTTTGTAAAGCATGTGAGGGTAGGAAATTGACATAAACTGCCAGAGAAATGAGGAAGTACCCTTTTCACACTGTCTTCAGAATGCTATTTCATAATTTATCCTTTCCTCAAATGCCTTTTTTCTGCCACATCCCTGCTCTCTGGTCTTCAGCTGTTCTCTCTCCTGGCTCTTCAATTAAATTATCTCAGGTTCTTCTCCGATCTGCTGCTCAAGGCCTGTCACATCGCTGTATCGTATGACTCTGAACAGGCTGCCAAAACAGCACACACAGAGCGTCACTCATTTCACCCTTTGGCAGGAACCATTCACTGGTGTCCCAATCCCAGGTGCACAGCAGGTCCAGAAGAGGCTGGTCAACCCTGAGTCTTCCTAAGGAGCCTGTGCGTTCCCCTCTTTACAGAGGCTGAATGCAGTATGACCGGCTGGCCACAGCAGCCACGCACAGAGTATCACTTGAAGGCTGTGCTTGTCTCATCCTGTTGTCTAAAAGCTCAGGGCAGTTTTCTCTTGAGCACTTGGAATTGCAAATATTACGTTGTACAGTTGTCACAAGCACAAAGTTTTTTTTTTTATCTTGTTTTCACTTCTGCAAAATAAATCATTTGAGTCTTTCACAAATTCATGTTTCAAAAAATTTTATATAATACTCAATGTAGAAGGGCATGAATTATCTAAAAGGGAAATACAGGAAATGTTGTATAATATGCCAAATTAAAGCATAAAATGAAAAGGCAAATAACAGAAAGTCTTGTAAAATGAGATTATAGAAATTCACACAGATGAGATTCTCCAGTTTGGTGACACAGAAGTTGAAACACAAAGGGTCCATATTACAAAGGAACAGGTCACTGACTTAAAGGTGGCCATTCAGAGGAGGCAGAGAAATGAGTGGCTGGGAAATAAGCGTTACCACACACGAATCAAGGAGATTCCACGGTCAAGAAGAGGCTTAAAAATGCAGGAACCTTGAAACCAAATCTACCTGACTGAGGAAAAAGAGGCACTTTTCCCCTCAAGTAGGACTGCTGGCCCCTTGAGTATACAGGTGAACCAAACAGGTCCATTATTTCAGTGGGGAAATTTGACAAAACAGCCCCAATCCCCTTAAAAAGGTGCATGCAATTTGATTTGGTAATTTCACTTCAATGGTATGTGAAAAGACAGATATATAGGATGCTGTCTGGTGCACTCTTCATAACATGTTTGCTCATTATAGTGGAATAAAGCATAAACAACTTGGATGTCCTGAAATAAAGGATGGTGCATCTACACAGGGCCTTCTAGACAGATACCTGATGTGCTGGTATGAAGAGCATTCATGTGACAAAAAAGTGGGAATATGATTATTACATTTTTGTGTTATTTTCTCTCTCTTTGGGCTGTAAGACACATTCAGGATGTACATAGCAGTTAACATGGATGAAGAAATCTGAAGTTTTTAGGTTTTTCTTCACCTGCTTCTTTTTGAAAGTATACACTTAATAAGAGTGTAGTATACTATGATAAAGAGAGCAACTAACAAAGATAAGGTGATGATATTATGTACAGAAACCTATCAAATGCCAGAGCCAAAAGTGACCTGAGTCACTTCAGGTATTTCACAGGCAAGAACCAAACACTTCCTGAGCAGGAAAGTTCTGGTCTCAGAAATGCTCAGGTCAACAGGTGTTGTAGTACATGCCTATAATCCCAGAAATCTGGGAGGCTGACATAGGAGGAACTCCTATCTCAGGCTGGAACTCCGCCTGAGCAACTTAGTGACTTCACAAGATTGTGTCTCAGAATTAAAAAAATAAAACAAGCAAGCAAACAAATAACAAAGGCTGAGAATGTAGCTCAGAGTGAAGCTCCTAGGCTTAATCCCCAGACTTTCTCTCTCTGTCTCTGTCTCTCTCTCTCTCTCTTACACACACACACACACACACACACTTACACAGACACACCAAAACAAAGCAAAAAACATGCTCAGGAAAGCTATTCTGGCAGGCAGAGAAAGAGAGAGCAATACAGAGACAGAGAAGAGAGGGAAAAGGAGAGGTGAGAGGGGAGAAAGGAAAGGGGAGGGTGGAGAGGGAAGGACAGGGAGGCAGAGAGAAATGCCTGCATATGATTTGAGTGTATGGATTCAACTGAGTTGCAATGGGAACTTAGGCAAATCTGGAGATTAGAGGTATATAGAGGGCAGGAAACTAACACATTTCTAGAATTCCATATAAAATGTTCATGTTAGCTCATGTAATACTTGAAAGAACTCAGAAAATACTAACACTCTCATTTCTCAGATAAGAACACAAAAATTAAAAGGACTAGCACTGGTTACAGGGCTAGCAAGCAACAGTTAAGGTTTACTCTCAGGATGGGCATCCTACTGCACTACATGTTGCTTTGCCTATTGCCTGACAGAAATACTTCAGTTCACAGGTTGCTTATCAACTGTTGCATCTGGAGTTTCAATTGCATCAAATCTCTCAACTGGTGAGTCCATAATGTGGGGGATGCCCGGTGTGACCTGGCACCAACCAAACACTTGAAGGGATATGACCACAGAACTGGCAAGCCAGTTCCCCCAAGCATGACAGTGGGATGAAGAGAGGGGAAGAGCAGCATCTCATTATCTGCTTTCTGGAAACAGAGGCAGACGAATGTCTTTTTATTCTGTCCTTCCAGATGTTAAGAAATGTGTGCTCCCTACCTCCTACTACACAGCCTGCATCCTTGCTGGGTTCTACTTAGTGCTGTCTTTGAAGACCAGAAGTCTTCAGCACAAACACTGAGCTGCATGCTATCCTGGGCATTATTTAGATTGAAACATCACAGTAGGTTCTGCAATGCTACCTCTCTTTTGGTCTCAGATAAAATTAAAATGGGTCCAGGTCCCACCAAATGAGTGGCCTTTACCACCTATTAGCTACTTGCAGACACCAAAGTATGATCAATATCCTTCAAGCCCTAACATACTTTTCCCACTGCAAGATTCATGAAAATACTAGGTCTCCCCCCTTCCCTTATTGCTCTGATCATCTCTAAAGGGTCTGATCAGCACAGAGTCTGCTCTGTACTTATTAATGTCTCCAGAGATCAGCAACTAAGTCTACTGCGACAGTGTCTCTCATACACAGGCACTATGCCTGTGTCGATAGTCACATACACTGCTCTAGTTTAGGGTCTTATTGGAGGATTGCTATGCCCTCCTAACTGGATTTCTTGCTCCAATTATCCTACTCCATCATCAGCAGGACCAAACACTTAGTAATTATTTTGTGGCCAAAAAACCCTCAGTGGCACCTCATTTTCTCCTGAATTCAAGATGAAAATCTTTAATGCATTTTTTGGGAGTAGTGGTGGAGATTGAATCCAGGGCCTTGGGTATGGTACCCAAGTGCTCCATCACTGGGCTACAACTCCAGACCTTCAAAGTCGCCCATGATACAGTCCCAACTTTTCCTTCTCGTTTTATCGTCATCTAAAATCTGACACTTAGCAATTACTAGGGCCACTGCATTAGTTCAGATCTACTAACAAGCAAACACGAACATGGAATTACATCTGTAGAGATTTCTCAGCGAAGGGCAGAAGGAGGGAAAACCTTCAGCTCAAAATACAGGCTGGCCCTGGGAAGGACAGGAGGTAAGGAGGACAGGGTGCGAAGCATCTAGTAGTACAGCACAGTTGCCAGTGAAAAGCCTAACTTGCTCAGTGGGGAATCCCCTGTGCTGCTGGAAGAGGCATCTTATCTCAATCCTATGTGCATAGCCACTGGCTGGAAGAAGCCCTGAGGAGATAGTCTTGGTGCTGAAGCAACAGCAATGGAGTGTAGTAGTTGGTGCATGAGTCAGCTGTGGCCCTGAGTGGTACATCACAGCGTCACTTCCTCCATAAATAAACATATACTTATTTAATACTTAGCTGGGACACTGTTTAAGAGTAGGCAGTGGGTCGATTAAATACTTACATCAGGACAACAGATAAAACTAGGAACCATCCTAGCAAATAAGTCATCCTATAGTGACAGTTGTATCAAAGGGCAGTGTTCATCAGCACAGATCTTACCACTGGCATTCTAACGACTGGAACTGCTTCATAAGCCAAGCATTGGATATAGAAATCTTAGGCAATTTTTAAAGTGATGAGGCCCCATTACGTAATCCAAACTTCTAGGCGCAAATGACCTTTCCACCTTAGCTTCTGATGTAGTTGCAACTACTGGTATATGCTGCCATGCCTGGACCTTAGGCATCTTTTATTCTGGCAGATATCATCTTCTGAATGTTGTCTTTTCCTCTCTGAAATTACTTTATGTGTCTCTTTCCTGAAATACTGCCCTACCACACACACACACACACACACACACACAGGTGTGTGCCATCACACCTGGCTTAATGTATATTTTTAAGTCAATTTTGTATGATCTTACTTCTGCCATTAAACAGACTCCAGTTATGTCTTGCACATATACTAGGCATCAACAGATGGCATACTCTATAGAATATTACAACTTCAACTTTCTTGTTGATTTTGTTTTAAATAAATATCAGTGTCATCTTGTGTTTCTGAATTTTTTCTACATCTTTATAGTTCAGACAGAATTCAAATATCAGCCAATCTTGGTGAATGAATTCTTTTACAATTTGCTGATCACTTCGTTCTTTTCTTTCTGCTAAAAGCCTACACTCAATTACTTCAACTTTGCCTCAATAGGAGACTAACAAATTGCTGAATATAATTTGCTTTTTAAACAATAAAGCTATTAATGGCATTTTAGCAAGAACACCCTTTATTTTCTTTGCAGCAATAAATCAGTATTTCATCTGTTATAAATTGCTTGGTCAGCTTCAAATGGCTTCAGAATAAATCTCTTTCTCCTTTCTGTCTCTGCTGTCCATGATAAACAAAGGCAGCAGAAGGTAACTGGGGCATATCATTTTCATGCTTCACAACTCTATAATTTATTTCTAATGATAACCTCTTATAGTCTTAAACTGACTACATGCTTATACATGTCCAGATACACATGAAAAGACATAGGTAACTCTTCAACTTTAATGCCAAAATGAACAGGTAGAGTGAAATTTTGATGCCTACTGCAGATTTTAGTAATGGTTCAGCTGCAAAATGACCAGAAATATTCTAATAATTACTCTACTCCAGACATGGATAAATACCACAGGGTCATTAAATAGGACAAAGATTTGTCCTCTTAAAATGAGGCTATTATACCTTTACATTTCTGAGAAATATACCTAATTAGTTCTACTTTATTATTTTATTTTTAGCAACAACCAACAAACCAGTATTTAACTTGCTATTTAAAATAATTAAAAATCCAACAGAAGCAATTAGTTCTACTTTTAAAAAATCCTTTGTATTGACATAGTCTTGACTCTCAGATTTATTCATTTTTGCACTTCTGAACATAACACAATATCACAAAATGATGTCTGATAAATATTTAAACAAATGTGTTGATAGATGAATATTCCTCATTTAGTCTACTTAAGTTGAATTAGCAACTATTACTCATTCATCAAAACCAAATAATACTATATTATTTTTATTTATTATAAGCTAGTTCCTCTGCTCCATTTTAAAACTTACTGGTATTTGGGAGTTATGCTCACTATCAGTTACAATGCCAATATTTCAAATATATAGAGGACTTTACAAATATTGTTATGCATAATGGTGACCAGCTGCTTTTAATGTCTAAGGTGAGTGAGAGGAAACAGAGTTAAGTTACAGCATAAGTGATTTAAGTTACATAACAGAATGTTCTAATATCAAATCTAATTAAAATACTAGAATGGATTAACGAGGGAGGTTATGAGTTCTTTTAGAAGTTTTTAAAAATCAGAATGACTCTTACCAGTGCAAAGTTCATTAAATAGCCTCCAAAATAAAGATGAAAATAGGAATTGGTTCTAATATTGTTTGAAGGACAAGCATATTTAGTAAGATTATATGTAAAATAATATAATTTTCCAGAATATGAATATTTCACATAAAATACTGGTATCAGTTCATATTTAAGGACCTGAATCTATTCCAATGTTGTGACTTGCCATTTTAGTCTTTCATTTTTATGTGACTTTGGATAAGGGAATTACATCCAGGTTCTTTTCTAATTAAATGAGAATAATCCCACTTCTGAGTACCTAGTCTTCAAAATAAATTACATCAGAACTTGTTGGGAAATTATATTTTGAGCAAAAAAGTAGTACATCATCTGAATCCTACAATATCATGTGATTTTAATAATATACTGTCATTTTATGTTCTGAAAGAAGTTATATATAAAGGGGAGTTATTTTTATTACACTGGTAACAATTAGAAAACAAATAGTAACAGATAAATTTTAGATTGTGGTAATGAAGTGACTAGCAATCTGATAGTTATGGGGTGTATCTTCAAAATCCAAGTGCTTTTGTATATTTGTACAAATCTCTCCGTGCTAAAATTCCTACAGTGGATCTTTATTATTATACCACAGCTGTATCTATCATTTCAAAATTCCATGCACAAGGCATTAAGAAAATAAAACACTTCTTCTGTGTTATGGGATTTAGAGAAAATAATGCTTTTCTAACCATTGGAATACATTTTCCTCCTCAGGGTTCGTATGACAAATTTTGACAAAATCATGGTGCAGACTGTGCAATTTGCTCTTAAAGTGCTGTAACTGCTTTTGTGTTAGGATTTGTATTATGAGAAAATTCACATATGTTACCTTTTTTACTGTTTGGATATAGATCTATTTTGATTGTGGTCACTGGAACCCGTACAGCCTACAAAGAACGTAGTATTCCATTTTCTATCTCTTTTAAAGTGAGGACTTGTGGCTATAGCATGGTTTTTTCTCAACAGTCCAACTCCCTACTCAGAGACACCACTTCAAAAGCATTATTTCAGTTGGGAGTACAGGAGGAAACAACACTAGCTATTTGCAGAGTTGAATCATAGGCAGGAAGGTGTTACAAGTAGGAAAATGCTGGTTACAAAGCATACAGAAAAATGAACACGATTCATGGGAAGAAGCAGGCAAGGGCAAAAAAAAAAGTAGAAGAGTTCAAGCATGTCAAAAAAGTGAAGTTTTAGGAGAAAAGCAGTGAAGACTGTTTTCATTAGAAGAGGAAGCATCTTTCAGGCATTTAGAATTGAATCCTCTCTCTTTACAGGTTAGAAGAGTAACCTTAGACAGAGTAAGTGACTTTCTCACAGTCATAACTACAGTTTGGATCTTTTGGACCTAAAGGCCTAAGTAGTAAACGTTGCTCCCCAGGATGGTGCTACTGGGGAGAGTGTGGCCTTTAGGGGTGGAGTCTAGGGGGAGTTCTATGGGTCACTGAAGTTGCATTCTTGAAGGGGATTGTGGAAACTCAGTCCTTTCCTCTTTATTTGCTTCCTGGACATGAGGTGAACAGTTTTACTCTACTACATGTATCTACCATAATGTGCTGTCACAGCCTCAAAAGCAACAGGACCAACTGCTCATGGACTGAAACTCTAGAACTGTGCGCTGCAGTAAACCTCTTCTCTTCATAAGCTGACTTTCTCAGGTATCTGTAATAGTAACTGAAAGCTAACATAGTCCCCTTATGCCAGGACCTGACAGAGGTGTGCGGTGTAATTTAGAAAAACGAGTGGCAGATTCAAAGCCTGAAGGGCTGCCAATGAGCCAGGGTGGCTGCCCATCCTCAGCCTGAAGGATGCTCTCCCTAAGCATCCAGCCTTGTTCCTCAGCCACTGCATCCTCAGAAACTGGTGAGTGATGACAGCAGGCAGGATCCGAAGGACATTTGCCTGTGCTCCAGTGTTCATTCTGATAGCCCTAGTTCCAGCTTATCTTTTGTACAGCACCACACTCATCAGTATTGGACTGGAAGCTCAACAAGTATCACCTGGACAGGGGACAGAACCCAACAGAGAACCACTAGGCTGTAGGCTCAGACAATGCAACCGCCCCTTCTAGGCTTGGCTGCTTCAGACCATCAAAATGAAATACAGAAACAGGGAGGATGGGCAGGCTTCCAGGAAGAAGGGAAGAACATACAGACAGAATCCCAGAACTAAAGGAGGCTCATCTACACTTCAAGTCACACAGCAGACATGGGAAGAAGAAGCCCTGCACGGGAAGAGCAGGGATCATAAATACTGTGCTATCTGGGAAGGGGGTCTGATCTGTGATTTATTATATGGGAATAACAAGGCCCATGCCTAAGATACAACAGCCCCAAACGACCACTGCGAAAACACAAAGCACAGGTTAGAAGGGGTGAATTACCCACAGTATTAGGTTCTTCCACACGGCTGGACCAGTAGGGCTGCAAAATCCATCACTGTTATGGGCTGAAAAGCCAACCTTCTTAGGACTTTCAAAGGGAAACATTTTGGATGAAACTCTTAGTCTTCTATGAAAGGAGGCTAGTTATGATTAACCATAACCACATGGCAGTAAGTATCAGTGATATGCCCCATCCAAAGGCTATATAATAAATATAATTTTCAGAAAAGGAAACTAAACTAAGAATAGATAACTTGACAATGCCACATAAAGCCTAGAGCCCGTTCCCAAGCTTTCACAAGCATTTAGCAATCAGGTTGAGCCTCCAGCCGAACTGCCTTCATTCATTTATACATAATTTGTTTGCAATATTAAACAACATTCTAAAAAAACAAGGATAACAACAATTCAACAACATCCTAGAAATCTAGGAAGCCTATGACGACCCCTAAATTTAGAACTGCAATCCCTTTTTCCTTTCTTTTTATTCTGATAGCAATTATCACCTTCTAACATATTTCAATTTGCTTATTTTTGTTTTCTCCCCACAGAATACAGGCTCCAAGAGGACAGGAATGTTACTTTTGTTCACAGATGTATCATGTGCATGTAGAACACCACCCGGCAGCCAGTAGGTATAGGAAAATGCTGGCTGGTTGAAGGAGAATGAGATGCATATAAAGCCCTTTTCTCAGATAACAATGAAGTTGCCTCAACACTATTTTGTTTCCAATGGAAACTATGAAAGTTTAAAAAAAAATCTAAATTCAGAGGTCACTGAGAAGTGTTACAATTAGAAGCAGCGGGTGACCCATTCTAAAGGTTCTGAGGGATGATCTCAATATACACAGGGCCAAATCAAAGACCAACTTGGGCACATCTCTGGAGGTGTGTGTGGGAGGGGGAACTGAGGAAGGTACTGAGCAGTGGGAAAAATACAAAAGTTGATCTTTGTAACCTTATGATACCTTTAGCTCTGTACAGCACTTTGTGGGCATAAGAAACACTTTTTACATATATTATTCTACTGTCATAATGGTCCTTGAGGCAGGAAGGGCTGTATTCTGAATCTTGGAGAATATGTTATTTGTGGAAGGCAGTAGTAGGTCAGAGTAGGATCCTTTCTGCTCTGTATAAACTTTGTGTTACAAATTCAATACTTTCTCTGCATGGCATGGACAAAAGTAACACTTTCATAAATGGGTTACCTACCTGCCTACCTCCCACGGCTATCAGGGGAAGCATTTCACAAAAACAGGTAATTTTCTAGTCTTCATTGCCAAAGTGCTGGGAAATCAAGTAAATAATGACAGACAGCTGAAGTCTTTGCTGCCAAAGTGATAGGTATTTCAGGTGATACTTATTTGAGGCCCTGTACTTCTTCGGTTGTGTTCTACTGAGCCAAGGTGGCGGTCAACAGAGGCAGCAGACTTCACAGTCATCGCTTAGAGCCCCACAGATGCTAAGAATCAAACTATGTAGTAGCTATGCCATTAACAATGGAGAAAGAAGGGCCTAACATGCATCCTACCAAAACTAAGAAAAGACATGGAGTGCAATGATGTGGTCATCTTTTGAGAATCACATCCTCACACAAAGAAAAGCGGCACAGCATCCAGAGAGGGGAGAAGATACACTAGTTGGGGGAGATGAAGACCTTTGGAGCCTTAACTGCCAAAGGGGATGAATCAGCTCCACATCTAAAAACACCTACAGATTCTGTCAAACCTGCCTTCACTCTTCAAGAGCTTCAAGGCTCACAAACAGGAAATTGCTGGGTATGACTTCACCTGACTCTCAAACTCCTTAAAGAGGAGCTTGCCCCCAAAAGTAACAAAGTGAGGAACCAAAGGGTAAGAGGTGAAGAATATGAGTTCAGATTCTTTTTACAGGGTACTGACAGAAAACACTTTTCAAAATTATTTGGGATTTCAGCATTGAGCCCAGTACTGAACTCAACATCTACACTGAATGAACCAACATTTCACAGAAATGGAGAAAAAAGTGAATTACAAAAGAACTCTAGTAGCCAAAAAGATTAGAAGTGAGATTAAGTTGTTTATTACTCATTTGTTTGCTCACTTATGACAGTGTGTGTAAGGATCTTTTCAAGAAAAGAACACTGAATTGACTGAAACATATTATGGGGCTTATTATTCCCCAAAACAAAGGAGCCTGGAGGAACAGCTGTCCCAGGACTAGTTTATTTAGTAGCTCAACAGCATTATCAAGGGTTTGGGGTCTTTCTGTTCAGTCTCAATCTGCCTAGACTAATGATTGACCCCTGGGGATCAGCGACTGGGGCCAGGACCCACTGCCCAGCAGATGGCCACCTAGAGGAAATATCCAACTAAATCAAAGTTGTGCAAGCACAAAAGGGTCTAATGGCTGCTGGTTGTGCCCTGATGGTCACTGAGCCATGGTTCATGCTTGTAATCCCAACTACTGGGAAGGCTGAGGCAGAAGATCACAAGTTCAAGTCCAACTTGGGCAATTTAGGAAGACTGTGTCTCAAAAAAAAAAAAATATATATATATATATACACACACACACACACACATACATACACATACATGGCTGGGGACATGGCTCAGTGGTAAAGTGCCCTTGGGTTAAATCTTTTGTACTACAAAAAACAAAACAACTCACTGAACATCTATGTGTCTACTTTTGTGTTGGTAACTGGAAATACAGAGCCAAGAAACTGTCGGCCTGTAAGAGTTTCGATATTAACTGGGGAGACAGACATTAATGCACTAACCCATAAGATAAAAGTTGTGCCTGTGACAAGTGCCATACTGGAAAGGAATGTGATGTTGTAATAGCATGACGGGACCAGAAACTTAGGTTTTGTGAGGGGGAGGTGAGATCTCCCTGAAGCAGGGATAATGTGGCTGTGGTGGGAGTGGAGGGAGAGCATTTTGACAAAGGTGGCAGGTGCATTGGCCAAGAGGGAGGATGGAACATGCCCATTCACAATCTGTCCTGCATGGAGAAGAGACAGGGAAGGTGAGCTTGGAACAAGATGAACTTGAAAGGTATACGGAAGCCAGACCACCTTAACAAGCACTTCTTTTAATTAAAAAAAAAATAGACTCTTTGTTCACATGAAGTTTTACACAAAGGTGCTAAAATAAATGGTGCACAAATGTGGTAAGAACATCAACTGTCAGTTTCCTTTCCCCTCAAAGTGTACACTTCTAGTGGCTTTACTTTAGAGGGTCCCATGGAGAAGAAAAGCCAGAAGTAGAGGTTGGAAGGCAGGGCAGGGGCAGATCTGGGAACCGGGGTTTAAAGACAAACCACATAGTTGTAACTGTTGAGGAAAGAAAGAAAATAATTAAAGAGACAATGATAGGAAAATGATGCAAAGGAGTGTGGCCTTGAGACAGGGTTGAGCAGGATCGGGGTTCATGGACTAGTGGCGCCACATAGGTAGGTGAGTAGGATTCAGGAGGCCCAGGGCACAAGAAAAGAAGGCCAATGGATCCCCTCTCGGGCCCACCCTCAGAGAGGAACCTAGCATTTACTCTGCTATTTTGGGAGGTAACATTAATGAAACCATCCAACTCAGCCACCTCTGTGTTGTGGGGTGGGGTTAGGGATCAGTAGGGGGTGATGCTTGCTCACTTAGCAAGAGGATTAGACAAAAATTATTCAAGGGAGCGTGCCATGGAGCCTTGCCTCAGCAAATAAAAACATGCCTCAGGAATAAAGAACACTACCACTTCCTCATGGGGCTGAGAAGTATCATCTCTTATCTGGTTTCTTATCACTAATAAAGTAACTTATACTTTCTCAGTAGCCAAGCATAAATGGTCAAGTTAACCATCTTCTGCCCTTCAAATACTTACAAATTTCCATAGTGACTAACTATGCATTTCTTTTACCACATGGCTGAGCAAGTAACTAAATGGGCTCTCATCTTCAAAGTAGACATTTAAAGTGTGACAAAGCCATCTCAGAGAAACCTATCCCTTATGAAATGAGATAACTAATTACTCGGTTAAAAAAGCAGAGTCTTTTCCCCATTGGAAAATCAATGACAAGGTCTAGTAAAATGAAAGGCATGGACCATGGCAAGTCAGGTCTGCAAAAACAGTAAATAAAACAAGCCACAGAACAATTAATACATGTGGAAAAGCAAAACAATATCCACTGCACAGATGATTTGATTTTAGGAAAAGTGAGTATGTGTTTCAGGAAGAAAGGAAAAAGCATAAAATATCCTGAAGTATATTTAAAAAGAAAGAAAATATCCTAAAAGCAAAAATAAGATAACTGAAAGCAAAGTAAAACTCTTATATACACAGACCTCATAGACTACACAAATTACTTTGTCTGAATCATCCTAGAGAATTAGGAAATGATCATTAGACTTGTATTCTATCACACAGGAAGGAAGCTCATGTTTCTTCCAACCCATCTATGAAAAACACAAAGCACTGAGCCGTGAAGACAGCCCTCCCTTCAAAATAGGAATAGAATCTATTTTCTTTAGCTCAGATGAAGCTGGCTAATTGCGAGCCCACAGATAATGTAGTCACCAGAAGAAAAGGAAAAGGGTGACGTAAGTAAATTTAAGTCACTGAGCTGGAGACATTATTGTCTGCAGAACTGGGAAGGATGACAGAGTATGGACAGGCAGAGAAGACACACAATGCCTGCTTGTTCCTTTCTAGTTTTATAAAATTGTGTATATATTTGTGACTTATATCCTAAGTAGTATGGGAAATTGACAATAAAAGATGATCTGAATGGAATACTGGACTTTACTAAGTGTTAAGCACAAAAGGAAGCATCGTTTTTTTTTCCCTATGAGCTTTCGAAGTATGTATACTTGTAACATCTGAGGAGCTGCAGTCCTATTCTTCAAAACTCCTCTAATTTAAACATAAGCTTGTTTTTGCTATCTGCAAAATATATGTGGATAAAATTCAAAGTTTTAGAAAGGGAGTTGCCATAGAAATACACAACTCCCTACAAGAGCAATCCAGTGCCTCATATGGGGAATCTTCATCACAGTCATTTATTGGGTGCCATGCATGCACATGAGGACACAGACAATACACAAAGGACAGTCAGAAAACACACTGGACAAATGCACAAATTAAATAAGTACTTACTCTAAGTAGGCAAGAGGAGATGAGTCCCTCTGTGTGTGCCTGTGTCAGGGGTTGCAGGGAGGAATCATGTGAACAGGACCCTAGGATGCAGCTATCATAAAATGATATATGTGAAACATAATTCTGCAACAATCTGGGCATTGCACACAATTATCACTATGGACTATTTTCCTTGAGTTCTTTTAAAAATGTGGAAGTAAGTACTAGAAGCAGCAATTACAAAAATAGTTTTATTTTTACTAGCAGAGTAGACTCAAGCTAAAAATAAACTAAATGGGAATTTTGTACTCTAGACTTTTCAAAAACAGTGTCAGTGTATACCTAAGACAAACACCTCCTCTTTATTAGAAACTTCTGTGTGGCATTCTAAAAAAGCTAAATGACTTTCAGCCAAATCACAGTACTTTGGACTTAGTCTCTCTAGAGACAAAGGGACCCCATGGAGACAAAAACTAAGCAGAATCTTGACTCAAACCACTTTTTGGATCTTAAAGAATTTTTGCCTTTGTGCTTCCACCAGAAGAGGCGAATCTGCCATAGAGCCCTTTTACAATGGGATGGTCCTAACTAGAAGAAAAAAAATAGGTATTTTTGAAGGATTCTGCTCACCAAAATCTCTGCAATGGAAGTTTAAGATTAAACAAATTTAAAGCTACCTATAGTGTAGTTGTATGAAAATACAATCTTTTTAGCAGGACTGTGATGGGTATAATGATTTGCAAATCATATATATGATGATAATAATGATACTTTTTCTAATTAAACAAGCACTTTACAAACATTAAGTATTTACTCAGGTAAATTATAGCTACTTACAACTTCATCTTACAAATGGGAAGATGGATGTAATCACTCATGATCTGTCTCAAATCATAGATAACTAAAGTCTGAATTTATTTTAAATAAATATAAATAATACAGTACATATATGTGAATGCACAAAATATCATGTTAGGCACAGCAACTAATTAAAAAGTCACTGAAGGACTGACTCAAAAATCAAATTAAACTGCGTAATATAAACTTGGTACCTCAGTTAGGGTTATTCTGAAAGGAAGAAAAACATGTTTAATGTCTCACTTTTCCACCACTAGCCACAATTAATAGAGGCTACTGGACCACAATGCCAACCACAGATATGATGCAGCACATTGGAGCCATGGGAAGGTACTATACAGCAGGCAATGGTACACCCTGGCACCTGGGTAACTAGAAGGTTGACATTACATACTGGAAAAAGCGTAGCGTCTGGTTGAAGGGATTTACTCTTCTTGGGCTTCATGGCTAGGAGTGCTCTGACTTCTCAACTTGTGAGATTCAGACTGAGCAGGAGCTCCTCCAGGAAACTTCTGGGAGCCCTGGGCTAGGCTCCAGGACTGTTTCAAAAGACTCCCTCAAGTTCCATTAAAGCACTTCAATGATTTTCAGACAGTGGTCTTTTTTGAAAGCTCCCCTATTCAATCAAAACTTCTCATGGGCAGTGACCATATCTGTCTTGTTCACCTCTGAACTCCTGTGAATGTTTATAAATTGGTAGAGTTCTATGAGTGTTCACTGAAGGGGTGGATAAGTATCAGGACTAGATTTATTTATTATCTTATCAGATAGTTTGTTAATTTGGTGACTACCTGATAAAAATGGTGTGGGTTAAAAGTAGTAATGTTTGAAGTTATCTCAAGAAAATTCAGAAAACAAGGATTTGTCCATGTATATACATTTTCATATACTAAGTACAAAAGAACAAAGAATTATTTTGATTTTCTGTGCTTAATGACTGCAGCAAAGGAACCACCCATACAACACTATTCCTCTCTCTTTAAGGAACACTGCTCTGAGCATGATAGATATATAATTGCAGAATATTTTTTGGCCTGTGTTTCTGAAATCCATAAATATGTCCAGTGCTCTGAAAGTAGGCCTGTTGTTATTTTAAAAATAATAAAGAAAACCAAATTAAATAAAAATAACAGATGCACTCTTCAAATTCTCCTGAAGTCCCAAAAAAGCTGATTTTTTTCCCTCTAAGTGTACCAGTCACAGATAGAAGCAGAAACTGTCCCCCTCTTAATACAATTGACTTCTCTAAAGATGACACATCCAAACATAGCAGACTTGCTAGAATTCTTCAGAAGGGATTCAAAGGGAAGCATCTCGTGGCTGTGCAGAGTCACATGGAGATTTCCAACAGCTCAGACATTCTCTAACTACACAAAGGGGAAAAGGCCCTCTCTGTGGCAATTGTCTGATAAACAGACCACGGTGGTCTTTTTGCTTCTCTTCTGCTCTAAGTGAAAACAAGTCGGTTCTGCATATGGAAGGCATCTGGTAAAGGCAAGGACATGATGAATATGAACTTGGATTTAATTTATCTTCACCAAAATTTTTGATATTCTGTTTTAAACAGGATCATTCTGCTTTGCATCTTGTCCCACTAATTTTAATTTGGAAAGAGACACATGTGGGCCCTTATAAGCAGAGTTCATTCACCTTTTTAGAGTCAGCTAAGCACTATTCTTTCAAGAAGTTTTACAGTACTATTTTAATAGCAAGGCTTATAAAATTATAAAATAGAATTTCTTTAAAATATTTTAAGTGAAGTCTACAGGTTCTTCGCCTGCTACGATTTAGATCGAAAACGTTCTCCCAAAGGCTCCTGCGTTAAAGGCTTGGTCCCTGCGACAGCAATGTTCAGGCTTTGGGAAGATGGTTGGATTGTGAAGGCTGTAACTACATCAGTGGATCGGGCCACTGAAGGATTCATAATCTGACAGCGCTAGAGGCCTAGCTGAAGAGGCTGCAGGAGCAGGACTCTGGGAGCCACACACCTTGTACTCAGTTGCTTCCTCTCTGACTCACTCCTCTGCTTCTTCGCTGCCACAAGGTGGGCTGCTTTCCTCCACCACACTCTCCCACCTGCCCATGGACTGAAACCGCTGAAATTCTGAGCTAAATAAATCATATTTTCTGAAAGTTGATTTTTCTTAGATATTTTCTCACAATGACAGAAATCTAGCACATTTTTACAAAGGGAACCAAACACACTTCTATCTTGTGAAAATAGAGAAAAATCTTACCCATTTAGGATACTTCAGGAAAGAGTTTATGCAAAAGAGCTCAGTTTCTCAGAAAACTGAAGGATTCTAGAACTTTTTAAAAACTGAAATGTTTTTCAAATATACCATACATGATTCATGATCAAATAAAGTACTATTTTCTCAGTAACAAACTGAAAATGCCAGCTCATGTACACAAATTAAACATAGATCAAAAAATATACAGTTGGTCACAGGTGAAAATATACATGTTCAATCCTCATAGTACTTTGAAATTTGTCCTCTCAAAAGCACTGCTGATATCAACTCCTATTTCGGTCATTTGCCTCTTCCTTAGATAGGCAGAGCTATGCATCGTGGTATGAATTTTAGAGGAATACAGTACAATGTTATTTTGAAAAACCAGTTAGTAAGCCAGAGGCTGAAGAACGCTTCCTACTGGACAGCTGTTCTGTCCTTACGTAGGTGTCTTCTTGAACGCTGCTAGCAGGAACTTTTGACTTCAGCTGGACCTTCAGGTCTGGGGCTCCCAGAAGCTTCTGGCTAGCAGACACTTACCCAGCTTTCTCACTGGCATTAAATTTATTTAGTGGTTGGAAAGGAGGAACAGCCTTGGCCACTGTCATGGTTTATGTCGGTGGACCCCAGGCCTCATGTATTTGCATTGTACATTTGTGATTGGTTCATTGTCTAGTGCTTGGATTGGTGGCGTCAGGGCTACACCCTCCCAAGGGTTGGAGCCAGGATGTGATGTAATGGCAGGAAGAAGGGGTGCGTCTCTCTCTTGCCAGTTTCTGCTTGCTGTTTGCAGCCGCCATGAACTGCGGCCCCGCCATGCCACCCTGCCTTGGAACCAACTGAGTATGGACTGAAACCTCCCAAAACTGTAAGAAATAAACCTTTCCTTTCCCAACTTTGGGCATCAGGTATTTTGTCTCAGCAATGAATAAAAAGTAACTAAGACAGCCACTTTCACAGATCTGAGTTCTGATGGCTGTTTCCCTTCTATTTGCTGAAATTTTCTCAGAACTATTTGTAAAAAAGAAATTAGTACAATCATTTTGAAGGGACAAACTGGCATTCTTTCTCTCCTTATGGATATCAAATGAACTAGAAAGGACCTATTCTCCGACCTAGCAACTCACTTTCTAGGAATCTAGCCTAAGGAATCACCCGCTACATAAAGAGAATGTGCGAAGACTTGGACCACACCAGTGACTGTGAAAGTTAAGTTTACTAACCCTCTAATATTATAGGATTGACTGAAAAATATGAAAATTCACACAACGGAAAACTGCTTGGTCATTAAAATGTGAAATAATGATCTATATGTTAATATGTAAAGATTTCTGTAATGTGAAGTAAAATAAAACAATAGATTTTCAAAATACTGGTGTGTGTATGTAACAAAAATTCTGGCAAGATATATATTCTAAATTCCCAAATAGTTCTGTGAGCTCTTAGCACCTCAGGACTTTTTTCACAGTGCCTCCAGGCCAAAATAAATACCTAACAATACTGTTTGTTAAGTAGTTAGGCCCAAACAATATAACCACTTATGTTCTAATGTTTTAGTATCTGTTTGAAAATGCACACACACAAATGACAAGTACGATTTTTATTTCCTTCTTAAATAACCCTGTAGTTATTTGTTAATAGAATGTGTACACAGTTAGATATTGTATAACTTCACATCTCGGGATCAGAGTGGATACCAATACCCTCATTTCTTGTTCCACATGCTGCAATTTTTTTCACTCAGAACTTAGCAATCACTGGAAATCCAGTTTTGCAATGATATGGTGTCACCAAGAGGAATGCAGTTTGGTCTAATCCTGAAACCTAGAAGAACCTCCAGCTAACAGTTGGCACAATACATGTATATACAACACAGTTGTATACATGTGTTTCCCTCGATGATGAAAAATAACTTTTGTCAACCCAGAGCTATGCTCAGAATTTGTTATGGTGCCCTGGAGCACCCTGGTACACAGTCTGGGAACTGCAAACACATAACAAAATTCAACAGCTGTTTTCTCTCGGATTATTGATGATCTTTAAAAACAAGGTTTTATGCTCTTTTCCCCAATAAACATGTCAGTTATTTTTACAATTAGAAAAACCATTAAGGTGATTTATGTTTTCTCAAAAGTTCTTTGGTCCTTAAAAGAAGATATTCTGCTTCCCTCGATTTTTCACTTTGAAGAAAAGGCTAAACATAAACATTAAAAATGGAGTGTCTCAGATGATGCTTTCATGATTTAAAAAGAGCACACACATTCGAGACTAACCTGCAGTAACTCTTTGTATGTGGAGACCCTCCCTAATACTTGTACAGGTTGGATCAATGAAGTCACTGGTGTCAGGACACTAACCCAGACATTCACCCTACTTCCTGCGGGTAGCCACTGCAACTGTCCAACAATAGACCCTCTGTCCCTCAGCTGATGCACTTGTAACAGAGCGTGGTCATGCCCTCATGGGAACTGAGCTGTAAATGCTCCTTTGCTCTTGGTGTGCAGAGCTTTAGTGTCTGGATTAACGGTGCTCTTTTTAAAAACAGTGCATGCTGCTTTTCACCCTGTTGTCCACTGCTGCTGTCTTTAAAGGTCTCTGCTGCTCTTTTTGTTCCTTTCTGGTTACTTCTGCCCTGTTTGTCAGTTTTTGTACTAAAGAAATGAATGGGCTTTTATACCTTCACCAATTGGAACTTTCAGAACCAACTTAGTGAGTTAAGTATAATGGATTTTCGTCCCCTTTGCTATTTAGTTGTTTGTCTTTGTCCTCATAATGGTTGGTGGGTAGAAAGGAGCGTTTTCCAGTTTTATGCCATTGTTAAAACCTGATGATTTTTTTGAAGTTTTGGCACCACACAGTTGAAGTTCTATTATGGCCAATCTTATTTATTTATTTAGGAGGTACCCAAGGAATTATAAAAATATTTTTCAATTTAAAAACTACAAATATACCTGTCAATTTCAACTTAGTCTTTACAAATTATATTAAGTATTAATAATACTTAATAGATTATATGTAATAAATAATATTTTAAAGCAAGTTTTTGCATGAACTTAATGGTCTTCAGCATATTATTTTTTTAAAAATTAATAATAAGAACTCCAAATCCTCCTTTAAGTACTCAGTTGTCTCCTACTGCACATATCACCATTTAATATACTATATATTTTATCTGTTTATCTAATTAATTGCCTTTCTTCTCCAACTAGCATGCAAGCTCAACAGAAGTAGAGATTTTTGTCTACTTTAATCAATAATTTATCTGATCCCTGGCACCTAAAATATAGAGGCTCAATAAGTGTTTTTTGTAAAGTAAGTGAACTGCTAAGTAGTTCTTAAAGATCTTTTATAATTCTATTTCAAAAGATGAAAATTTCTAAAAATGAACATTAGTATTTACATAAAACCACTGTATGTCAAGTGTCTGTCAT
Source organism: Dolichotis patagonum (assembly GCA_004027295.1). Lineage (NCBI taxonomy): Eukaryota > Metazoa > Chordata > Mammalia > Rodentia > Caviidae > Dolichotis > Dolichotis patagonum. Next base: position 72,751 of record PVJX010000521.1, on the reverse strand, counting down.
TGGAGTCCTTGGGATTAAAAGTTTTTCAGATTTTGGAATATTTTTGTAGATCAGATGAATGTCTTTATTTGGCAAATCCAAAATGCACCAAAATCTGTATTTTAATTGTTCAAAATGTTCAGGTTTTGGAGCATTTTGGATTAGGGATGCTCAATCTACATTTTGTTGTTAGGTGAAAATATAATTCCACTGTGAGGTAGTCAACTACTTGATTGCAGTAAAATGCACAAAAGACAAAAATCAAATTTATTATTTCTTTCCTTCTGGGAAACACTTCAACTGTCAAGCAGAGAGGGCTTGTAATTGACAAAGTATAGTAAATTGATGTAGAACACTTAAAAATTCTGAGGCGATAGTACAAAAACTGCAAAATAGTAACAACAATTGTTAAAGTCAGAAACAAGAATAAAACTAAAACCCATGAAGGGAAGACTGACTTATCTGAAGCCCTGAAACCACCATGCATCCTGGAGACACCAGCTAATCCCTGGTTGGCATTTGTGGGACAAAGCCAGCTTAGGGTCCACACAGGGCATGAGTGTCAAAGGCAACAGCCCAGAAAGGTGAACCCCTCAGTGGGTGAATTAAAAAAAATAACCTCTCAGGATCACTCTTGGTGACGGGACAGGGCAAAAAAAATGCAACCTCAGAAAATTTCAGGCTAACGTTTATAGTTTAGGATCAGAAATTACATGTTCATGGTGTGCCTTCTCCCAAACCTAAACATTTGTAGTAAAATGTCCTGCCTCCAAATACATGGCAAGAGAAAATGTAAAGCCTCTCTAGAATAATGAATTTAAGCACTAAATTTCAAAGGATTTTCATACAGATTTCCACTAACTGAGCTCACATTCATAAATCACAAAATACACAAGGAAGCAAGTGCCACAGGGAAGAATGAGGAAAAATAAATTGTACAATCAACTCCTCAAAGGCGGCAGATACTAAATGTATCCAACACAGAATACAAACACATATTAAAGTGTTAAAAAAAGAAAAGATTTCAAAATATGTAAAAAAGAACAAGATATGAAAAATGAATAAGTAGATGTGAGAAACAGACAAAAATAACTTCTAGAAATGAAAATATAATAATTATAACTAGAGATTCAATGAGTGAATTCAATACTAAATTAGATGAAGCTGAAAACAGAATCAGTGATTTGACAGATGAAAAGAAATTACATATAATCTTGTACAGAAATAGACAAGAGATGGACAATATGGAAGAAAATTAAAAGGTATGGAAGGTGGAGTACAAAAAGAAAAACAAAGAATGTGAGAAACAGCACTAGAAGTGACTTTTTCCTGAGATTTTTTCCAGAACCAGAAAATTCAGGAAAACAAATGGATCCCAAGGATGCTACCAAAATGAAATCCTCATCCAGATATCCTGGTAAAACTGCAGAACACCATCATTTAAAAAAACAGATAACCCACAGATAAGTTACAGATTGATAGCTGATTTTTCAACAGAGGAGAAATCTGGAGGCAAATGTCTTTAAACTGTTGGGAAAAATACTATTGGGCATCAAACTATATACTTAGCAAAACTATCTTTCAGAAACAAGAGCAAATAAAAGGCATTTGGGGGCAAACTAAAAATAAAAAAAGTTGAATATATAAAAAAGATGTGGTATTTTTACACAATGGAGTACTTACTACTTAGCTATAAAGAAGGATAAACTTGAAGTGTTTATAGGTGAATGGATACAACTTGAGACCATACTCATCAGTGAAATAAGTCAGACTCGCATGTGTAAACATCATATTGCCTCCCTAGTGAAAGAATCTGAAAGAGTAAGTAAGATCTAAAATGTACAATAGATACTGTGAAAGGGGAAGAAACTGCTCAAAAGGAAAGAACAACTAGGGTGGGGGAAAGGAGAAAAGAAGGAAAGGAAAATACACACACACACACACACACACACACACACACACACACACTAATTATGCTATAAATTTATATTAGTTCATTAAAAAAATGGTTTGGGCTTATATTGGTTGATTAATTTTTCATGCCTATTATATCTTATAATCTGAGCAACTATTTTGAAGGTAACAATAGACAATATATTAATCATTGTCAACCTATCATCTTGTTTTGAAATTCTGTATCATTATTGTTTTTTCTCTTTAAAATAAAAAAAGCTTATACTGTATTATGGAAATTCTAAACAGTGTATTTCAGGAAAAAAGTGGTGATATAATAAAGAGGTGAGCAAAATAATGGTAAATGTCTAAACTTAAGTGAACATGAGTGTATTGTTTACAGATTCTGACTGGAAACAAATAATAATAATTAGTAATATAAAAACATAAGATAAAACAATAATCATGGCATATCAGGTGGAAAAGGGCTGATCAAAATTAAAATATTTTGAGTCTCCTTGTTTGGGAGGACCTGGTTTTTTAAAGGTCTCTGCTACTCTTTTCCTTCCTTTCTGGTTACTTTTGCCCTGTTTGTCAGTTATTATACTAAAGAAAAGAATGGCCTTCCAACCCAAATGAAGGAAATAAAGAAGAATAAAGCACAGAAAAAGCAGGACAAATTGAAAAACGAGATGGTAAAAATGAATACAAATGTGTTAGCACAATCAACATAACCTACTAAACAGCAGAAATTAACTAAAGTTTTTCGTTAAAAGATCCAGATTGTCAGATTAGATTAAAAAACAGAAAACATTCACACAGATTTGCATGTGAATGTTTGCAGCAGATTTACTTATAACGGCCTCAAACTGGAAACAACCAAAATGTCCATCAAGTGGTGAATGGGTAACAAATTGTGGTATAGCCACACAATGGAATGATAGCTAAATATAAAGGAATACAATTCTTATGTATCTAACTCATGGATGAATCTCAAAACATTATGCTAAGTGCAAGAAGTCAAACACCAAAAACTAGGCACTGTATGATTTTATTTATATGACATTCTAGAAAAGACAAACCTATACTGATCAAAAACACAGCAGAGGTTTCCTGGGGCCAGAGGTGAGAGAAGGAAATTGATGGCAAAGGGCACAAGAAACTCTCTGATAGGATGGAAATGATCTGTATCTTTGCTGTGGTGGTAGTTACAGGACTGCATACACTAAACTCTACACTTGGAAATGTGTGAGTTTTACTATGTGAGAATTATACCTTGGTAAGCCTACTAGGAAAGAGAAAATGTAGATTTACAAAAGACAAATCTAAAACCTGTGTCTTTGAGAAAAGGAGGTTGGAGAAACATATGTGTAGGCAAACACTAACCTAGAAATCTAGTTCTGCTAAATTAAATGTGTGCAAAATTAATTTTAGACAAAGAGATAAAAGGGATCATAGCATATTGATAAAAATATATATTTTATTCATCAGAAATACATAAGAATATTCTGTTCCTAAAACAGATCTTCAAAATATATAAAAACCAAAGTCACAAAACTTCATGAAAAAACTGATACTAGGAGAGTCTTACTTGAACATACATGTAAAAATCCTGAACAAAATATTAGCAATTCAAATTATTTATAAAGAAAGATAACATGCTCAAGTTTTGGTTAGTCTCATAATCCAAGGTTGCTTCAAGATTAATGTTATTTATCAGATTAAAGAACAGGAAAATATCGATAAACTCAAACTGTACATAAAAAGCATTAAGATACAATATCAGTTTAAAATTAAAACTCTTAGTAAACAAACAATAAAGGAAAACTTATACAACTGGATAAAAGGTTACACAGCAAAATCCTGTAACGTGTATTAAATCCATGGTGCAAGTTCAGGTCATTGCCTGTAAAGTCAACGAAAAGGTTTTCTTTTCTATTAAAACTTCTATTTACCACTGGAGATCCCAGCTAACTAAATAAGCCAAGAAAAAAGAAACTAAAGTTATAAGAAGTAAAAACAGAAAAAGCCAAAACTGTTATTACTTGAGAATTACAATAATCTCTCCCTAAGGAAAACCCAAAAGAATCTACAACATTTTTTTATTAATAAGCAGGGTCATAAAGGTTGCTATATACATGATAAAGTACACAGCCCATCAACAGTGGAATGGCTACATAAATGACAGTATAATAAATGTAAAATATTATATGGAAATAAAATGGATAAATCAAAGCTACATAGATTAATGTAGATGAAATTCAGGACATAATGTTTTGGAGAGGAGTAGCACTCTGTTTATGTAAAGGATTAAAATAATACAGACTATTGTTCAGGGATATATATATATATATATATATCAAGAGAATGACTAACTCAAAATCCATAAAAGCAGTAGGGGAGAGAAGGATACAATAGAAAAGAGATGCATAAAGTTTTCAATGGTAGTGATAATGTTCTTCAAGTGGGTAATAGGGATACAGATACTTCCTTTTTCTTAATTCTTTAAAGTATACCTTTATGTTATATAATTCTTCCTATATGTGTATGTACCTTCTAATTTGAAGTACTGTAATATTACTTCAAGTTGGAAAACAGAAGCCTTATGAATTTTTTTCTATATTTCAGTTTTGAAATTAACATTATTTTTCTTATTCTAGAAAAATTCAGAATCCTCACTCCTAACACACTGAAATAATAAAAAACTCGATACATTTTAAAAGTAGACAGTAAAATCACTGTATTTTCATAACTATCAGCATAAGAAAACATAAAACCAATGAACAGTTTAATAAAAAGGAAAAAATATCTAGTGATAAAAAATAGAAAAAAAGTTTAAGAAAAATTTCAGCTGAAAAAATATAATCTCTTCTTTTGAAAGAACTTTTGTTCAGGCAAAAATGTGACCAAATGTCACAAAGAGTGAAAATATTTTCTCTTCTTAAAAATGTTTTTAAATTACCAGTATAATTAAAATCATATTGGACCAAATATTCACCTGCAGAATGTGGTTTCTGACAATTCAAATGGGTAAACATCTACACAAAAACTTAATCTAAACTTCTCTAACAAGGACATATTGTCAACAGCCCCATTCTCAAAAGCCTTCTATTTAATTACAAAGTCTGCATTAAAAGGGGACTGATAATACAGCATTGAACACAGGTTCCAACTGTGTGGATCTACTTATATGTGCATTTTGTTGTTGTTGCTGTTGAGACTTCAACAATTTCAAAACACTCAGACATCCATATAGCCTAGAAATATGGAAAAAATTAAGAAAAATATATCCTGAATGTATACAATACATGTAGATAACAGCCTATTCTATCACACATTACTTACCATTCCAAATAAGTCCCGGGGACTCTGTCCAGACACTCACACCCTGACTCAGCGCCCTCCCAGTTTCCTTTCATTTCTCCTTCTTCCCTTTCTTTAAGCTTATCTGCCATCTACCCACAAAGAAAAAGTATTTTGGGGGGGGGGTGGTACTAGGGATTGAACCCAGGACCTTTGTGCATGGAGATACTGGGAAATTCTTTTTTCTTTTGAGACAGGATTTCCCTGTAAGTTGCCAAGTTGTGCAGGATGAGTTCAAGCTTATGACAGTCCTGCTTCAGCCTGACGGAGTTTTGGCATTTACAGGAGTGTGCCACCATGCCTGGCTTAGAATAATCGTTATAGAACACAAATATTCGTGCTGTATTACTTACTTTTCTCATCTTTTAGTATTGACCCATTTCTACACAAAATAGCCTCTATGTAGAAGATGTGGTCCTTTATATCATCCTTTCTGGCTTCTCTGGACACTTTAAAGCATAGCACTATAAATCAAATGCATCTTTATGTTATTAATATGTTAACTTAATTTTTAATAATAAAATGTTGCTTTATGGGTCCATATAATAGCATGTTATATGCACTTTTCTCTTCTTGAAAAACTCTTGCTTGACTCAAAATTATTACTTATCTTCAAAAATCTGTGAAGTACTTCCGTTCGTTCTCAAAGCTTCCCAAACTACATCTTCACTCCTTACAAAGCTTGTCCCTGTCATCACAGTTGACACTATTTATGTATATATGTATATATGTCTTCCCAACTATACCACAGACTGCTTGAGTGCAGAGATGACTATCATTTTTCTTTGTATTGTCACTGTAGCACAGCAACTGGTCCATAAAAAGTTGTCATCTATTGAGCATCTATTGAATACCCTTACTAAACTTTCCACATATCACACTGAGTTCCCACAACTCAATGAGCTATTTATTATTATTATCTTTTCACAAATGAGAAAACTGGCATCATCAGAACCCTCTAGTTAGTGAGTCTGGGATTCAGATTAGGACATGGGCTTCTCTCAACTCTGCTGTCTCTGTGAGCTCCAGGTGCCTCTGGTGAAATATCAGTCAGATCATGCGAAATCTCACCTAACTTACACCCTAGGAGGAAGGCTGCGGAATTCATGAAGAGTACAGAGGAGGGTTCGGGGGATCCGGGGTTCTCTGGTTCCCCCAAGAACTCTCAATTCTATGATGTCCCCATCTTTCTCTGGTTCACTTTCTCCATCAAGTAGGATGTACAGATTCTGTAATATTTCCACTCTTACTACCTTCTATTGACAAGAAGGAAGTCCTGTGAACCGTAAGTCTTATACTTTTTAAAATTATTTGCCTTGAGACAGCTCTTCCTTTTCTGAAAAACTACTTCTGAAGCAAAGCAAGCAGGCCTGGTGGTATGTTGAGGTAGGGTCAGGAAAACTCTATCTCTAAGCCCAGGCCAGGTACCTGGAGCCTCCCTTTTCCCAAGCATTGTGGACCAGAACAGCACATCCAGCTGAAGCCAGCCAAAGAGTTTCTGTAAGACCTCTTCACAGAAGAAAAAATGAACACCACTGTGTTTAAATAGTATGCAGGGTGTGATACCAACTGAACCTCCGCCCTTCTTCCTGGGGAAATGCAAAGTGAGCTGTGGCCTTTTCACAAACTTCGGAGAGAACGAAATGTCAGCTGTAACTGAATTTCCTGGCTTCATTCCACTTACCTTACTATTTTACCATTATCTAACATGACGTTTTGGTATTAATATGCTGCATCTAAAAATCATCTCTCACTCAGACATCGTGCAACACATGCATAACTGAATTCCACAGCTGTTCCTACTAGAAACAAACAAACAACAACAAAGAAAACCTTAACATTTTTGAAGGGAAAAAAGTCTGTTCACAGATGTCTCCCTTGCCACATTTATGAGGTCTGTCTACTGGGGAGGGAGAGTAAACCCGACTACTTGTTGCTCCTATTTACACACACTGTTGGTTTTAACTAACCACTCCTTCCCACCTCCCAAAAAAGACAGCTAAGAAAACAATGTTCACTTGGAGGAAGAGAAACTAAGATTCTTCTTGCTGTTCCTCTCAATCAAACTCTTGCAGGAACCAAAGTATTCACTGTGGTTTAAATACTTGTCACTCAAAAATAGTACCTAGAAATGCCATGAGTTTCCTATCACTTCACTTCTATTTAAGGAGATGTGCTATATCAATAGTTTCTGGGTACAAAACGCAGAATAGCTTGGTGGCATTTTGACAGCAGTACAGAAGAAAGTTGTTTTTTAAATGTACATGCCACATCTATGTTCCTGGTAGACACTGCTTGTTGCCTGCCTGTGTTTCTACCAGCAGGATTAGCCTGGCTCCAGAGAGGACCACACATTCATACGCACGCACTTAGCTCTTGCTGTGAAATACCTACTGCATTCGGTGGTTCACATTTATGACACCTTAACACAGCCTTAAGAGGTTTTTGCTGGTATTCTCCCCATTTTACAGATGAGGAAACAGTTATATGAACCCTGAATTTGCAAAGTGGAATTTGAACTGTCAGAATATGTGAAGAAGTTCCTGGATGGAAGCAAGAAAACAATGTACCCTCTTTCACAACCCCTGGAATACACCCCACTGTGTGTTTCCCTACATTAAGAAGAAAACCCAAGGAAATGGATCACTGGAAAGTATCCATAAAATCTTAATAAAGATTTCAATGACAAATAAGCCAAAACTAAAATCAAGACATTACAAATGTCAACAGAAATGAAGGTGTGGTCCTGGAAAGAGGCTGGGGGTGCTGATTTTAAGGAAAATAAACATATTTCAACTACTGCCCTCTCCTGGTGGCAGAATCAAGGGTATGTTTCCTTTCCTTAACTCAAGGGATTTCGAAAATTTTCATCTATCTGAGTTATCAAAACCAAAAATGCAGGTAAGGATTGTGTGTGGCTTATCCAGGACAAGTCTTGGTTCTATATTGGAGTCAAGTACTGTCCAGCTGGGTAACCCTAAGAAATCATTCTGCATCTTGTGCCTCTATTTTCTCTTCAATGGAAAATAGTATCTATTCTACTTACCCAAAGGTCACTCACTGTGAGCACCAAACAATGTATGTGAATGTGCTTTTTGAATACACTAAAATCTAAGTCTTTCTATCAGTCAAGTTCAGTTCTTGATAGCAGCACTCATTAAGGTTAAAATTTCATTTGTTCTTTAGTCCTGTAATCCCACTCTTGGAAACTATGACACATCAATAATAGTGCTATAAGCAAAGACATGAACAAAGATGTTCATAACTTTGGTGTTGATAATGACTAAAAAACCAGGACTAAGTTAAATATCCACCAATAGCACAATGGTGGAACAGAGTCTATCCAACTACAACATACTATGCAGCCATTAAAAAGAATTTTTCAGAACTTTGTCAGTTGCATGAAGAGATTTCAACATGGTTGTGGCTGTGTGTGTGTGTGTGTGTGTGTGTGTGTCTTCAGTATGGGGTTTGGGGAAAGGAACTATGAATATTCGGCTAATGCTTTACCACTGAGCTACATCCTCAGCCCTTAATGTTCTTTTGGGGAGGTAGGGGTTGAGGGGGAAGCAAGATGTAAAAAGGAATATAACAGAGAGTCCTAAAAGGCTTATTGTATTTTTAAACTCTGGTAATTTCTGAAGTATAAACACTGCTTACAAAAAAATAATATTTGAAAGTTATAAACATCTAACATTTTAAAAATTCAATAGAAACTGTTGTACACAAAATTAGGAGCCAAGTTTACTCCTCAAAATTCACGAAAGTATAAAAGAAATATAGATAACAAAATGCAAATGTTTCTTTTTCAGTTTTACAGTGAAGGGAGGAGTAAGACAGGACCTCCCAAAGTGAAACACTTTTTTCTAAGTAAGGAATTAAAAAGCCTGTATAGTAATTTCATAGGCACTTATGTAAAATCATTTATATTTTATAGATATATACATTTACATGCTTAATTTCTTTAAAGAAAGGAAATAAACTTGCCCTAAGTCCCCCAGTAAGTAGATGACAGGAGAACTAAGTCTCGCACTCAGGTCTCTGGCTGTGTGAGCTGAGCTCTGAAGCTCTTGGGGTCTGCACAGCTGGCAGGGTGGTGGCACAGTGGTCTAAAATGTCTCTGCATCCTGTCAGTGCCACCCACATCAGTCCTGCATCTGGCATCTCCAGGATGGCACTCCAGACCCTCCTTGTGACCCTTAGGGGCTTTTTGCAAATCAACCCACTGCCCTCCAAACTTCCCCATCCTCGACTGGAACGTGACAGGGCAGGGTGCACTGGAGACAGAGCTCCACCGGTCTCTGATTGGATGGTGAAAATAACCTCCGGTCCACAGACATATAATTTTAATCAACACTGCTCTGAAAATCTCACTGATCTGTTCATCTCTGAATCAAACACACCTTATTTTCCCTCTCTTTCTCAAGGAAATTAAAAATGGCAACATCTCGCCAATCACCAAATATGCAAACTGCTTTATTTCTCTACACCTGTCATATACCATTCCCTCTTTCTGGAATGCCTTTCATTTTCTTTTTCTCTTATTGGGAAACTCCATGTTCTTAAAGATGTAACTCAAATGCTACCTTCTCTGTCAAGGTTTCCTTCCCTCTTCCAGGCAAAACTGCTTCACTCGGTACAAGTTCACCTGGGTGAGGACAGATTTCCCCTATCAGTGCTCACCTTGGTTTTGAGTATGGGCTTAGCTGCTGATCTTCCCAATGGGCTCCTATGAGCACAGTGTCCTATTTACTTCCACAACAATTCCTGGACCCACCCTGTCCCAGTAGCTAGTGTGGTGGCTGGCACATCACATGCCTTCGATTAAATGCTGGATTCATGGAACTATGAGTTTGGGAGATTATTAATTCACAAGGTAGGTAGTAGGTTCAACACTTAGGCAAACAAACCTGCAATCTTAGATGCATACAGCCAAGAACCCCTTGCTTTATATAGCCCTATGAAGAAAGAGGATACATCTTAGACAGTTGGTTCTTCATTTGTGCCTTTCTTCAGCTTAGCAACAGTAAGACAGCTCAGCAACAGCAAAAAGTTCTGGAAATCCTGTCCAATGCTGTTTTGGTTATAAAACCACATCTGGACTGTGATACGTATGTGTGTGGTGTGTACACACCAGATCAACCTTTGCTTCCTAAGTATGAGATTATTTACAAAAAATAATAATGGCTGAAAGTTACCTAACACTTTGGATGATTATCTGTGGTATACAGCAGGTAGCAAATCAATCAGCTGGATTTATGCTTATTATTACACCAATTTTGCAGAAGGGAGTCATTTATTGATTTTGTGCTGTGACTCCATGTTCATATCATAAATTGCTGACTGTACATTCCTACTACAAGAAATACAATCTTTAAAATTCTAATGGATCTAATAACATACGTGCCCCTTACTATCCAGCAGAGATTTAGTAAGACAAAAGTTTTAACAAGAACTGATTATTCTTGTCAATAACTATGAACAGTGTTTCAATTAAGAAAATGGGCTTCATTTGTTCCTACTGCCATCGATGAAGGCAAGGAAAGCATTTGGCAAATTCATTTCCATTATCCTTAGATTTCAACTGGAGAAGTTCAAATACAGGAAACTGATGTTACTAGGGTAACTCAATCTACACTGCCATTTTCCTCACCCAGCTCTGCGGTCCAGAAGACTGCTTCTAATCAAGGATATTTCACTGAGTTCTGTTTGCTGTCAAGGTTTAATAAGCTGAGCTAGTTCAAGAGTGATGGCTGGATTTCATTCCAAGACTTCGTATCAGCCCTAAAGAATTAGGCATGCACCTCGTGGTCTCTCAGGAACGTCAAAGGTGCTTTAGCCCACAAAGAGACTAAATTCAGAGTGGTTTGAGGAACAAAGTAACATTGCTTAATCACGAGAGGCGGCAGAGGACACCTCTTTTCTTGATGTTTGTTAGACATGTGAGGAATGGGACCAATTTATTTTCTGCCCACATAACTTATGTAGTCATTTCTCTTCTTGCCTTTTCAACAGTATAAAGAGCTCATATGAGTGGTTTATAGGAAGTGCTCTGACCCATAGGCAAGGTATCCTGAAACTGCTGAAATAGCCAACAAAATAAGGATATCATTTTTAGTAAATGCTTTTTTAGTCAAGGAAGCTCTGATCAACTATTGCTTAGTGGAGATGTTTGTACTCAGAATGAGTGCCAGTTTAACATCTCTTCATCTAGGCTCTTCCTTCTTGGTGTGTTCTTATTGCATATATTTCTTCTTTAGATTCCTGCAGAGAAGGAATGTTGTTCAATGGAAGGGGGTAAAAATCTATGTTAGAGAAAAAAGTGTAACAGATGAATTTTGAGAGCCTCATTCTACATCCCTGGGCAATCTTACCACTCTGCCTAACTTCCCTCCACCTGCTCCTTTACTTTCTCTCCTTTACCCACCCTTTGCCCAGATTAAACATAGCATTCTGATGTTATTCTCAGAAATGGAAGTGGTCCTAAGAAGACCAGGCTGCTCCTGGGGGAAGCGGAGAACCAGATGAAGTTTTGTGAAGGAGATGATTTCCCGGAGTATGAAGCAACTCTTTCTAACACAAAGAGGGCATATACATATGCCCTCCAGCTAGAGGGCATATACATCTTCTAGACACTAAGAATGCTTTCTGTAACTGCTTGTAAGTTCCTCCAGACCCTCCCTGCCACCACAGTGATGGAGAAAATGTCACCTTATGCTCAAAGGAGAATAATTCAAGCAGCTGTTTATGGTATGGCCAGGGCAAACAAACACAAGATTGGTTACTTTGACAAGTGGTTTTTCTTAATGCTCATGCTGTTATGTCTCCTTTGATTTGTGTGCATGGAAATTAACTGTAGGGTGAGTTCTTTAGAGACTGAAGGAGTTAAGAGTACCTGATCAGCCACCAGAAGCCACATGTCAGTGGTATGAATGGTATGTAGCTGGCAGTTTTCCAGAGCCTATGCCTTGGCTGCATATCAGGAAGACTGCTGTAAACAAGTGTGCATGTGTGCATGGAGTCTGATAAGTTAATGGGGGAAGACAGACACAGAACAGCCACCCAGCCTGAGGAAACATGCAGAGCCGGGTGAGTTTCCACTTTCGGTGAACAATAGCTGTTTTGAAAACAGGTCTGCCGGGACTGGTGGACACTTAAAATGGTCCTTGGACTTTCTGTACATTAAATGATTTTTAGGCAACTTGCAGCTGGATTTTCAACTTTTAAATTATCCTAATATTACAAAACCACTAAAATGGTGCTGCCAATTTTTAAATATAAAAATGTACAAACAATCGGGGATTTAGCTCAGTGGCATAAGCACCTGCCTGGCAAGTGCAAGGTCATGAGTTCGATCCCAGCACCAAAAACAAAACAAAAACCAAAAAACTGTACAAACATACACTATGAGAAAAGCACACAACAAAAGTAAATAAATATGTAGCTCTCAATTATGTAATGCACATAGATACATTTAAAAAGATATAGTAAACATGTCAGAAAAAACAATAGTTTTCTCTGGGTGACGGAATTATTGTATATGTGTATTTTTTTTATATTTCACTTTCAAGATTTTCTAAAATAAGTATGTGTTACTTTCACAGTCAAGAAAATAATGAAATTTTTTTAAAATTTAAAAATTATCGATGAAATGACATCTGATAATAGATTACCTGGGTTGAACAAGGTAGGAAAAGCAGACAAGATTAAAACAGAAGAATTCAGATTAACAAAATGTTAACATGAATTTGTCTTTATGTCTACAAACATGAGGTGTTTTTTATCTTACACTGTAAACTCCCATACAGCAAGGGCTGTTTCTAATTCTGGGCAATGTTTGGGTCAATTAAAAATGCAGATAGAACGTTATCTTTATGACAATTACACAAATGCACCTGATTCCCTGGTAGTCACTCTGGTAGTCAACTCTGAAAACTCTTTGGTGTCATTACTGCAAGACAGAATAAGAACACCTCCCCAAACCTGTTCCTACCTCATCCCCTGCTTTAAACACCAATGTAATCATGATCTATATTTTGTGGCAGTATGCGCATTCATACAGAAGATTGATCCTCTACCAAATTTAAAGTAGAAGGAAAACAATATAGTAATTTTCTCTGTTGTTGCCCATTTCAGTGTTATAAAATAGATGCAAATTTAGGGATGAGTTACCAGTTTGATTTCCCTACTAATCGAACTACTCAACTCATGACTGACTCAGCTCCTGCAATACAAAATGTAAGAAAGGTCCCATTTGAGAAACAAAACCTAAGTCAAACTGTTCCTACAACACTGGAGCCATAACCAGTGAAGCAGCTTTCATTTACATCATATTCTAGACACCCTGAAGCTCTTCCAAATCACCTAAATAAAACCAACCTTACTGTGACTTTTGAGGTCACTCTTAGGATGTACTCTGAAATCTATGATAAATGGTTTATTTTTTAATGTAGTAGTTACAAGTTGAAATGAATAACTGTCAACGTTGGAAGGTGTTATTCTTACTAGAAATTTAAGATACAATGTATCAAATTTGGCTCAAATTAGTTCCTTTTCAAGGTTATGAAATAGACAGGCAAATGTGGAATCCCAGGTGTTTATTATATTCACTGAACCAGAGAAGTTACTTTTTGAGAAGGCTGTCTTCCTCTTCCCAACATTAGTCCTCTCTCCCATCACAATGGCTAATTCATCAAGTGTTCTCTCCAGGTACTGAGTGTTAAGTGCTTTATGTGTGCGATCTAATACAATCCTCAACAGAGCCCTAGGAGGTTGGCATTTTTATCAGCATTTTAGAGGTTTAGGCAGAGGTTAGGAACCTCTATGGCAGAGATGGGATTTGAGGTCTGGATAACTCCCAGAGTGCAAACTCCTAATCACTGCGGACGTGTTGATTTCAGAGAGCTAATTAAGTGTGAAATCAAAAGCAATAGGTAAACACAATTATGCCACTATTAATTTGAATCTGTTGAATATACAGTTGTCTTACTCTCTATATTAACTATGATATGCTATATGAAAAAAAGATCACAAATTCTGCCAACAGAAACCTCCTATGATCATTTACTAAAGTAGTAATTCAAGTTTCTTATAGAGAACCTGGCAATACTGAGGCTTGGGTGTGGTCACCTGAGAGATCTGGAGGAAACAGAGACAAAATTTACCAAATTTCCTATTGCACAATAGAATCTGTCTGTGGAAAGCACCCCCTAAACGGAAGTATCTGTCAAAGTAAAAATAAACTGGGTTAACAGAATCTGCAAAGTACAGAGTGAGTGGGAATTCATATTTCTCTCATTTGCTGTAGTATATACATACATTTCGCTGTATGTATGTCATACATACATATCCATTTAACTTTTCAGCTCAATTTACACAGCTCTGATAAGAGTTAATGTCATTTTTGTAGTAATGAATTAGAACTCCACTGGGGCTTTAGGTTGCCTACTATCACTGATGGGTCACCTGAAGGCAAGCCCTAATGAGAGGTCAGTTTTCAACAAAAAAGACCTTATTTGTTCGTGTCTACATAGGGATGGGTCATTCCATCCAAGCTCATGAAAGCCAGATCAACAGATTAATTGAAATGTTTACTGATCAATTTACAACTGAGAAATACAATCTCCCCAAAGAGCCAGAGTTGGATTCTCCATCTTCTTTTTATTAAAGGATTTACTGAGCAAGTTACTACTATGAGACTTGGGATCTATCCTAGGCACTTTCTCTTGAAGCTCCCACAACAGATCCTTGAACTACTCTCCGAGTACCTGGTGGAGTCCAGGACGAGGGGGCCCTACTGAGGTCATGTGGTTAGAAGCACAGGAAAGCTTCCGCAAGAGCCCAGGTTCCCCATCACAGAGGTCATCGGTTTCACCACTGAGTGATCCAGGGCTTCAGGGTGACATCATCAATCCTAAGGACTAAAAGTGTATGGGTGACACAGATGTCAGCTTGTCTGAAATGAGCAGGAATTGTCCTAAAAAGTTCGGCCTAATTCCTTTTGGTGGCTGTCACATAGACCAGCAGCCAGATGTTCGCTTCTGACATTAATATGCTATAAAATGGTAAATTTTAACATTAGCTGTGTGCATTTTGATTTTTTTCTCGTGGGCTATCAGTAGTCATATCATGGATTTGTCTAAGTGTGAATTAACTTCTGGGAATTCTATCTAAGGCAATTTCAGCTATTTTTATGTTGATATGTGATAGTTTCAGTTTCAGATGATATTTTCTGCTAATGTTCCTTGCAATTCAAATTTTGAGGGTGTTCAGTATTTAGTACCTGGGCACTGACTTATTTATATCTATTAAAAATAATGTATAAATACACATGGTACAAAACCATGTGCTATGCCGTGCACTCACTCATGACTAAAAGGCACATTGATAATTTGTAAGCTTATTCCAGTTAACTGAGTCAAAGAGTAAATACTATTTTCCCAGTCCTCCTGAAAGATTTAATATAATTATTATACTAAAAATCTATTCCAGACAACTACAAGAAGTGACTTGTGTGAGGTTTATATTAAGTAAGCTATAATAAAGAGTAAAAAGTAAAAATAAAAAGGGGCCCTCTGTGTATTTGTTTTCAGTATTAAGAAGTAAATAAAATAACATCAATGTGCAAAGACCAGATCTGAACATTTTGCCCCCTTGCTTTGGAGTTTGGGGCTCAGGCTAGAGAATAACCTTTATAGTGATTGTTCATAGCAATTTTGAAGACAAATAATGTAATTGCAGCCTACCATGATTATTTTCTTTTAACAAAGTTTCCTAAGGAAACAGAGTCTTAAATATTCAACTGAAATTGAGAAAGTAAATGTCTACCTATGTTTGCAAAACATATAGGTAGACATTTACACTAACGAGTCAAAAGCAAAATTTAAAAAAACCTACCAAGAGAAAAACACAAATGCAGTTTTGGGAGAGAATAATGTAGGTAGACACCACTGATTGTTTTAAAGGGCATGTGTAATGATCCAAAAGTGCTGCCTTTGTTTTAACTGAACTGAGCTTTTCTGGAGAATAATAGAATGGTGTTTCAGGAATGCAAGAATCACAGTTCAAGAGTGGGCTCCATGAAACTAAACAGCTGGACAAGGACACTATTTAATTTTTTTCTTCTCTACCCAAAATGGGATGGGCTAGAGTTCTTTTCTTCATTCTCTAGTCTATGCATCTGTTGGGCAACAGGTTGGATCTACTTTATCTAGACATGTGGTTTTGGGCTCATTATGAGTTTCTCTTGCCTGGGATGCATGAGTTATTCACATGTTGGCTGTGATAATTAGCAATAATATAATCTATCATAAAGCAGTTAATGACAAAATTTTGTTAACATCTGGCTAAAATTAGGCACTCAAGAGGGATAACACTTAATATAATGACTTTATTAAATATCTATGAAGGACAAATATCATCCTTTCTCCACAGTCAGGTTTTCTGCCCAAAAGAAAATCTTCAGTAATTAGATTATAATAGTGTTCCAAAGTAACAGAGGGGCTGGGGATTTAGCTCAGTGGCGTAAGTGCCTGCCTTGCAAGCATGTGGTCGTGAGTTCGATCCCCAGTACCGATAAAAAATAAATAAATAAAGTAACAGAACAATAAAATAGCAAGGTAATGGTTTTGACATGAAACTTTATGACTAAAACCTTAAATATCATGGTTCAGTATTAGTGTGCTTTCATAGTACCTACTAAATTTTCAAACTGCATCTACCTAACCCTTTCAAAAATATTACCACTCTTGAAATTTCTTACAAGTTACTTTGAGAAGCTAAAAATTTGCAGTGCAAGTTTTTCCTGAGTCCACCTTTTTAAAAAAATAAACTTATTCAACAGGCAAATATAAATAACGTTAGTAGTTCTAAATGTAGACAATTCATGACTTCTTACTGTAATTGAAAATGAATATACAAGGCAATTAATTAGTCACTTACAAAACCCACACTCAACTTTCAAAATAATGATTAACCTGATAGCAGAGACAAGACTTTTATAATTAAATACTAAAGTCTAGCCACTTGAGATAAGCACAGCAAGTTATATAATTGTCCTCTGTACTCACAATATCCTTTTTTCCCTTTTGGATATACATCATTTTTCATTAACAACAGAACATGTAACCAAAAAAATATCCAACCAACCAACCAAACAAAAAACTTTACTGTACTGTAGGAAATCAGGCTAACTCACAAGCTAATTTTTTGGGAAATACTGTAGTATACTCTCACTGATTTCGATTTTACTAGGGAAAAATAGAGAAAACATGCCCTTTGTATTATAAGTGAAAATCCCCAGGGAATGTCTCAAAGATTTAAGAAAACAAAATAGTAAGCAAATACAGTCACTTACTTACATACAAATACTTGCAGTGTTAATTGAAAAGCATCCTAGCCATGTTAGAATGCAGTCTCAAACTTGGATCTTTGTTCTCCCTTCCTGATGGGTGTGCTCAGCAATACAGGCAGTGCTAGAGACATTCTTCTAGCAAGATGGGCTGCTTATGTGCACATGGATACGTCTACAGGCACTGGGCACCATCACTATTCAGCCAGGGACTACACTACTTTTCTCAGACTGCCTTGCATTCAGGTAGAGCCATGTAACAAGCTATCATCAAAAGAATATAAAGGGGAAAGATGCTGCCTAATTTGAGCACTATTATGATTTGTGTCTAGATGTTCCCCAAAAGCCTCATGCAGTCACAGTGGTGGTGGTGTGAGGGGGTTGGTTTTTTCAGAGGTGGCTGAATCTAGAATGTGTGACTGATTTGTAGTGCGATGCTGGGATTAAGGATGAGTAGTTGCTGAATCAGTCCACTGACTGGATTGGCACTACCCTAATCTCTGTAGACTGGATATAGGGACTAGTCTCTCTTCCTCCCCCTCTTGTTCTTTTTGCTGTTGTCTGCTGCAGTGAACTGTTGCCCCTCTGCTACCCTGCCTCTGAGCCAGCCAATTATGAACTGCAACCTCCACAAACTGTCAGCTAAATAAATGCTTCCCTCTTTAACTTTGGTTGTCAGGTGTTTTGTCTCAGCAACAAGAAAAGTAACTAAGGCAAGCATTGTCATGATTAAGACATAAGGGCTCCTTTTTCAAGTTTTTTCTCTTCTACCAGCTGGATACAGTTACAAGCCTCAATTTGTGTTGTGGGTTGAATTACATTCCATAGACTAAATTCATATACTGAAATACTAAAACACAGTTGAAAATAGGATTGTTAAGACATCGTTAGTTAATATGATGTCATACTGGACTACAGTGAGCCCTTAATTCAATATTAGTGGTGTCAGGAATTAGATCTTAAATGTCTACCAAAGTCTCATGTGTTCAAAGCTGGAGAAGATGATTGAATCACAAGGACTTTAACTGCATCAGCCAACTAATTCATTGGTGAGATCATGACTTGATGGCATCATTGGGAGGTAAAGAAAACTCAGCAGGTGGGGCCTGGTTGAAGCAGCAGGGGATGGGAGTGTGACTGGGGACTCTATGTGGTCCTTGGCCCCTTCTTCTCTGGCTCTTTCCCTCTTGCTGTGCTTGAAGTGGCTAGCATGAGGTGAGCCACTTTCCTCTGGCATTCTCTTTGGTATGACATTTCTGCATCAGGCCAACCCAATGGACTGAATCCTCTGAAACAAACAGCAAAAATAAGCCCCTTTTAAGCTGTGTATAAAAGTATTTTGTCCCAGCAGCTGAAACATGACTAATAACAAAGAATGACTTTTGGCAGGGTAAATTTGGACACAGACAGAAATGGAGGGAAGCTAATATATAGACAATAATGTAAAGATAGCCATCTATAAGCCAAGGAGAGAGTTGGGGAATAGATTATTCCCCATAAAATAACCAACCATGTCCACACCTTGACCTCAGACTTCTAGTCTTCTGAATTGTGAGACAGTAAATTTCTGTTATTTAAGTCACCTGGTTGTGGCACTGTGTTACAGAAGCCTGAATAAACTAATAAAGATGGTAAAACCAGCCAGGGATTTGGCTAAGCAGCATAAGCGCCTGCCTGGCAAGCATGAGGTCAAGAGTTCGATCCCTGGTACAAAAAAAAAAAAAAAAAAGGTAAAACCAGATGGATGGAGCCTGACTTCAGGATTCCTAATTCCTTACTGATCAGAAATATCTACACTGAACTGATACTTGAGTGAGAAAAAAAAAATACACCTATTGTGTAAAATCACCAAATTTTGAGGGCTTTTGATAGCAGCTAGAATTATCTAATATACAACTTAATTACCATATTTCCCTGAAAACAAGACTTTACCAGAAAATTAGCCCTAGCATGATTTTTCAGGATGCCCCTAACATAAGCACTTCCCCAAAATAAGCCCCAGTTAAGATCATTAGCTAGATGGATATATTTACTACATCTGTTGCAACACCTGATGTGCATACTGAATTATAAAATATATTATATATAATTAAATATATTATTGCCATTAACAGTTAAATGATAATACAAATTATAGTTATTTATAAATACTCAAGCAGGTGCCTTTGGATGAGAAATACCTATGGAAGCAGACGAATTTGAGGCTTATTGGTGAGTAAGTAATGGAAGTACAGACACAACCCACAAAAAAAGGAGTGCATCTGATAACAATGGACATGAATGCACCTAATATGAATCATCATAATTCAATGCATTGTGTGTTGTAATGGACATACTAAATGTGTTTCTGTGAAATAAAGAAATGTTTTCTGAATTTTGATGCCTGCAATTTTTTGGTCACTTTTGTGTGACCATCATTCTTAACTGTCATCATTTTTGTTGCCATTCCTGTCTTGTAAGTCTTCACTTAGCACTTGATTTAATGGAAATTTTGCAAGTGGTTGTGATTTTGGGTGATGAATTTATGAGACTAAAATCATTGCCAATACACTGCAGCAGGCTACAATGGACCTGGTCTTATTTTGGGGAAAGATGGTGGATTACTCAACTGATAATTCTAAATTATTTTACCTAAATGCAAATATGAATATATCAGAGAATAGAAATAATGTCTATCTAACATTTTAGGACAAAAAGAAATTTTCAAAGAAAATTTGAGTTTACAGGAAGATATTTTGTGGTGATTCCCTCAACTCCTTCCCAACAAATTATCTTCAGCCAGCAGAAGTAGAATTTCCTCAGTAATCCCAAATAAGCCATTTAATTTTTTTTTCTTTTGCAAATTCAGAGGAGTCTTTCTTCTAACAATCCAAGTATGTGAAGTTTTACTTGCTAAGGATGAGAATACTGTAAAATGAGGTCACAGCCTTTACAAAGTTCTCAATTAATATTATTTTAAATTAGTCTGAAGAGAAGTCATTGTGTATGTATTCTGCCCTCAAATATAGACAATATGTACTATTGGGTAACTAACAAAATAAATGCACAGTTTTGTTTCTGGCATGCAGAAAAAATAAAAAGACAAATATCCTCGTTAAGACATAGAGCTGTAGTTCAAAATCCCTCAAAAGCTGAGCTGGCAGCTGGATTCTTGTGTTTATAGAAAAGCTAGGACGATTCTGCCTGAGCTTAGAGCTCAATTTAGATCAGAGCATCTGGATTCAAAACACGTGTGCTGTGGCAGCTAGTTTCCAGGTTGTGACTGATCCAAGACAGAGACCAAGACTACTCACCAGAATGACTCCAAGTGAAGAACATGCCTGAGGGACAGGTAAGTGCAAAGCTGTTGAGGAGCCTACCCCAGCTATTAGGGAGCCCAAAATAAGAGTTTCCTGCCTCTTGCCACCACAGGCAGGTGCTGGGCAGGCCAAGGCCAAGGTTGACCAGGATATATAGAATCAGTGCTATCAGCTTTGTCTTGGTCATAAAACATCCCTTACCAATGATTTCTTCCCTGAAGCGGCTAATGTTCAGAATAAACTATGGGTAACAGTTTAAGCTAAGACTAAAGTGGAAAATCTCAGAAGGCACACACTTCCTGCTAAGACCTGTGTTTAACTTTGCTTTATTTCAAAGAGAAAAACTGGGGCAAAGAGAAAAACTGGAAGACGGGAAACGAATTCAAACTCCTTTTTTTTCCTTCATGAAAAGAAACCATAGCTACAGTAATTCTAACACAGGTTATGTGCACCAAGATCTAAAAGAAGAGGACAAGAAAACCTCCTCGGCCCACTCTTAATCTCTATCAGGCGTCACCTTGTGCCTTCCTTGATTTTCCTTCTATGTGATGAGATGTACAGAAATTTCGGTGATTCTGCAGCTATGGGTTTATGTGCACTAAAACCCCACCCCTCCCCCACTGCTTTCCCTTACTTCCCCTCCCCCACCTCGCTTCCTCTTTCCTCTCTCTTTGTTGTGAATGTCAGGGCTGTCAGTGTCACAGTCTGACATGATTAGTGTTTCTGACATTACACCAAGAAGCAGACAGCGAGGAGCAGAGATGGAGGGTAGAGGAGTTAGGATGTGCAGCCATTTAAAGAAGTCAAAGGAAAAAAAGCTTGACCTCCTTTCTCTGAGGTTCCGTGATTACAGGGTAGCTTATAAATCACCTTGGATTTTTCTCATTTATCCAATTAGTCCTCTTCCTCTCTCCTCTGGAGATCCCTAAGGTGTGGATCTATTCTGTGAGATCAAAGCCAGTGGCTCTAATAACAGATAGGACAGAATTCGTGATTCAGCAGATTCTAAGACTGTGAAGTGTAACAATCAGTGCACTTCGGGAAGATAGCTGCAGTCCATTTCGAGTATCGACTGGCTGCACTTTGTCACTCTAATGATGTTATCTCATTAAAAGAGATAAATGCCCCACTGTTCTAAGAGCATCTGCTTCTTACTCTTCTTTTTTTCAGCAGCATGGCTCTCAGCAGCAGCACATTAAAATCACACTGAAATCCAATGCAAGTCTCAGCTACAGACCTGCTTACCAAGGCTTCCTTATAATTGCTTTTTCCTACTCTCAACCCTTACTGCTCCCCCACACCAGCATCCCTAGTACAAGCAATATAAAGAGAAACAGATGTAGAAAGTAACAATAGGAAACATTTATGGAGTGTCTCTTAAGTGAAGTCTCTACTGTGTCAACATTTAACTTCTTTCTCCCACAACCCTGCACAACAAGTAGAACAATGATGTTTGCAAATGAAGAAGTGCAGTGTGATGTTAAGCAACTTGCTCAAGATGAGAGGTAAAGAGAGGCTGAGCCACAATCTGAACAAGGGTTCATCTAGTGCAAGTACCCGCCACCCCACTTTCATTCACGGAACAAATAAGTAAATATGATTGCAACTTGACTAGGTGAAAAAAGTGTAAAAGAAGTTGGTAATTATTCTTCATCTTGCTAATACCCAGGAACACAATGCCACAGGCAGTCAATGGTTTTGTTTCAACAATGGTTTTGTTTTTTTATTAAATAAAAAGGTAGCAATTTTCCATAATGAATGTTTTATACATTATCCCTTTGTGTATCAGGCCTCTAAGTACACATTATTAAAGTCTATTAAAGTCTGTATTTAGTAGCATTACTAATGTGCCTTTGGGGAAATTACTACAATGAAACAGCATCAGTCTTTCACAAAATTTCAATTGTTTAATATTCCTTTTCTGATCTTCAATACATGTGTCTATTTTTAGCTATAATCAGACCTTATCCAAAATGCTATAATCTCAGTGTAGAGCTGTCACAACAAATTGTTTATGAGTTGGATTTAAGAAATACATTGCTAATTTCACCCAATACTTTTTTTCATAACCCATTGCAGTTTTCCTACTGTTCTAATTAACAGATGCTTCTTCATCACTATGACATGTGATGGCACTTTACCTCTTTGGCTAGGGTTAGTTATCTTAATTAATTGCTTATATTTATAGCTAATTGAGGCTAGTCTCTCAAGATAATGCTACTGTATTGAAGTACGAGGGTGGTAAGAACTTATGAAACTATTCCATAAAAAAGGAATGAAAACCAAATAAACAAGCCAGAATAACATATAAGCTGTGATTAATCAAATCTAAATGTTTTCATTTAAATATAAACATTGCCATTTATGTGAGACTAGAAATATGTTTTCTAACATTAACTAAAGAATTTTTACAAATTATGTAGTTTTACATATTCCTATATTTACATATAGGCATCTTTCCTTTTCTATTTAGTGTAGTACATTTATTAATTTTATCCCATGGCACATATGACATTTTTAAAAATGAAGCCAATGAGGCACATAAACTCAAAAGTGTTCTCTGAAAACATAGTAAATGAAACAGTACAGACAAAGGATAGTAAGTATGCAGAATACCAGCAAATAGCTATGCACCGTAATACCTGTATATCACAAAAAAGGGAGGAAAAAGAGTCAATCTAAAGTACCAGCTACTCATAATAATAAACTATTAAGAGAACTCTATTATGAATTTCCTTTCTTACATGGGAATTCCATTTTTTTGAGATTATACATTTGTAAAATCAGCCCAATTGAGCTGATTGTTGATATTCTAAAAAAGGACAAGCACAGATTAAGTAACTAAATAATCCTGTTTCCAATTACTAGTTAACTAAATAGAATGTAACTCAGTTGTATCCATTAAGGTCTACTAATTGGGAGGGAAGGAGTTGAGGACTTAAGGAAGGAAGGAAGGAAGGAAGGCAGAAGCATTCCTTTGCCTGATTCACAAAGACCAGAATCCACTGGCCTCTTTGTTACACCCACTAGCCTCAGTGAGACTGGCATGTGCATATCAAGTATGCAAAGGGCCTCCCTATTTATGCTGCAGGGCTGCACGGGCTCAGTTCAGTATAGTGACACAGAATAGGACCCCAAGTTCTGTCAACATTTAATTAAGTCATAGGGCATTTCATCAGTATGGGGTAGGGAGCAGAGCCTGTTATATCAAGAAAATCCTAGGTGCTTCTCTTTTAAATCCTTTATAAATAAGTGTGAACATTCCAGAATCAGCCATCACGATGTTTGAAAGTACTGCTAAGAAGAACAAGGTGGGAGGGAGCGCCCTCTTTCCTTCAGGTGAGGCCTGTCTGACCATCAGTAGTTGTCGCCACGTTTTAAAGAGCTTATCATGATTCACCACAACTCTCTCAGACTTGCAATTTTATTAGTCATGCCAAAACATATTCCTTCTCCTTTCCTGGGGCTGTTAGGGGCTCAACCAAGAGTATGGCTTTTCTACTCTGAAGCATTAATTTACCTTTTCCTACCTATTAGATTCTCTTTCATCTTTTCTGACAGGGCTGGGGCTGCTGGTGCAGGCCACAGGACTCCATTTAAGACACTGCTGCATCCCTGTGACACTGCAGAGGGTGTACAGCGCTCAGGGTTGACACTTACTTTGAGGTGGTCCCACACAATTAGTTATCTGATGGCCACATGCTCTGCACAGGAAGGTTCAGGTTTTCGACACAAGCTCTGAACCATGAAGACTACTTGTCAGATAAGAAGGCACCAACCACTGCTCTCCATGTGCCATAAGGCACATGCTCTGATATTCACAGGGGAGCCCTGTACCCAAGGAAAAGTGTGTTTCTGGATAAACAGAAAGGGGGAGACACCATGGACTGAGGCAGAGGTGTTAGTGCTGCTCCCACAATTCAAAAGACTGTTAAAAACCAATTCTACATAGCTCAGGAAACACTTCTGTAAAATGTGTGTATTTTGTACGCATTTACACACACAAAAAAGCAAGTTATATATATGTACACATTTTAAAGACAGGTGAGCATACACATATTCAGTTAATTCTTTTAAATTTGTCTTCCACGCCCAATCATATACTGGATTACATGGCAGTTGTTATTTTAAATTTGTACTCCCCTGCTTCCCGCAAGTGGTACTTTGCTTCATGAACTTAATGTGCTCTATGATTTTGGAAAAGATGGTTACGTTTGTGTTTGTGTGGGAAAGGTGACTGCGGTCGTGTTTGTCATCCAATGCAGAGTTTGCAGACAAAACCAAAATTTTGCCAAATGCTTCAACCAAATTGTTCACAAACAAAAGTATTTTTGAATAGAGGTACCAAGTATATTTCCTAAAGAATCACTCAATTTCCTAGTGCAGTGAGTGTAGAGAACAGAATCTGGAGGTCTATAGCAACATTTCAATATACCCTACATTCAACAGAACTTGATTTACCTGTCACACAGGTGCTACACTGGCCTTGTGCTAACAAGTCTTTCTTTTAGTTCTCAAACTCTCTAAGAATGCAGTTTTTAGAAGGACTATGGGCAATTATTGCATAAGGATGCAAGAGAGAACAGAACTTCTGTGCTCAATGCTCAGGGTCCCAGGTCTTTTTCTTGTTGAAGTAGGCCTCACCCCATGGGGATGTGTCCACACACTGGTCCTCAAACGTTTGCTTCAGGATGTCTTTACAGGTTTACAAAGTTATCAAAGGCATGAAAAATTTTTGTTTATATGAATGACTTTTACCAATGTTTACCATATTAGAGATTAAAACTGAGAAACACAAGCATACATCCCAGAACTATCTCAGAGATGATGTCACTACATGTCATGCAGCCTCCTAAAACTCTACACTGTGTACTTGAGAAAAGTGAAAAAGGCAAAAACATGTTGTAGTATTATGAAAACAGCTTTGCTCTTGCAAGTGGACCACTTGAAAGAGACACTGTCCATACAACCCTAATGGTTCCCAAACCATAGTTTGAGAACCGCTGGTCTTGTTCAGCTTTGTACACATCAGCAATGTGTTTGAACAGGTACAAAGAAATGACATAAAACCGAGTAAGGGGATATAATAGCTACTTAAAAAATCTGAGCCACTGAATCAAAAGATAGCATCTTTTTAAAAGAGTATGTCTTAACTTACTACTGTCCCCAGATTAGTAGTACATTAAAACACTCCTTCTTGATAAAATGGCAAACAGAATGACTCCTAAATCCAAATCTATGTGGCTCATACCCCTTTCCTTCTCCCTCTCATTCTCTCCACTAAACTTCTTCATCCAGTTGTATCCCAATTGCAAAACAGCCAAAAAGAATTTCATTTTAAATGTTTGCTTTTATTCTTGGTCATTAATGAAACATAAATACTTATTGTAAAAAAGTTGAAAATGCCAGGCAGGCACTTAAGCCACTGAGCTAAATCCCCAAAAGTTGAAAATGCAAAAAAGCATTAAAAAAAAGAAAGAAACAGATTTGTCCCATGTATCTACTGCTTGAGAAAACCACTGTTAACATTTGGGGAAGTATTCTTCCAGTCTTTTAATTATGCATATTAAAAATATAGTATAATTCACATCTTAAATATAATTCAGTATCTTTAATTTAAAAATATTATTTTTAGAAAGACACACAATTGCTAAAAAAATTTAGAATATATGTACAAAAAGAAGAGACTGCCCTTAAAATTTTAATGTGTACCTGCAATTTTTTTTTCAGCATACATACACATGTACCTTTCTTTTCTTTTCTTTGTTTTTTTTTTTTTTTGTTGTTGTTGTTTTTTTTTGTACAGGGATTAAACTCACAACCTCATGCTTGCAGGGCAGGCACTTACGCTACTGAACTAATCCCCTAGTCCCTCACGTACCTTTCTAAAACAATGAAATAGTGATCAAATTGTCCAACATTTTAGGTAACTTCCCAATTTATTTAGAACATCTTTTTATGTCATCAAATACTCCTCCACCCTCCCATGGCATTTTTTATTGTTACTACCATAGACGAATAACTATTTTAACAATATTGTGATGAGTACCTTAGCTAAATTTTTACACACATTCATACCAGTTTTCTTTGACCTAATGCTCTACAAGTGGAATTTCTAGGTCAAATGTGCCAGCAAGTTTTAGGCTGTAATACACATTAAGTCTCCCTTAGAATGTGCTTTCCCCACCACTGTGTATGAAAGAGCCTGATATTCCCAATCCACTGAATAAATTTTATAAATCCTCATCAATTGCATAGGTGAAAAATTATTATTTTAATTTGCATTTCTTTGATTACTGTCAAAGTTGAACATTTTCTTACATGTTATTTATTCAATCATATGTCTTTCCTTATAGGTCTTATCTTTCTGCTCCTTTGCCCATTTTCCATTAATGTACACATTTTTATCTTATTAATTGCATTAATTTGGAAGAATGATTAATAAAGTAAGTTAATTTTCTGT
The DNA here is from genome assembly GCA_004027295.1 of Dolichotis patagonum. Lineage (NCBI taxonomy): Eukaryota > Metazoa > Chordata > Mammalia > Rodentia > Caviidae > Dolichotis > Dolichotis patagonum. The sequence goes on along the minus strand of PVJX010000521.1, from coordinate 45,405 downwards.
CATATAAGAGAAAGATTTGTGCTGATATTGTTCGGACAATTGAATGCAGATGTCTTATGCTCTGGATGAATGATTTGTGGATCATTCATCCTTGAGAAGAGTGAAAAAGGCAAAAACATGTTATAGTATTATACATGTAGTATGTATATGTATATACCATGTAGTATACATGTAGTATGTAGTATGTATATACCATTGTTGTCCCCTGATTCATGTGTTTTGAAATTTAGTTTTAGGTTTTTTTTCTTCTTTCTTTTTCATGTTCTCCTTGAAATAAAATGGATTTGCACAAAGAATTTTTTTCTGTCATATAGATTACAAATACTTCTATACTTTCTTTTGTCTTCCAGACTAGCACTGAATGTCTTCTGATGAACGTAAATGGAGATTTTACTAGTTAAAACATTCTCTTTATTTCTAATTTCTGCCACTAGAAATCATTAAGGCTTTTAAGATCATTTAGTTAACTTACATTTTCTTCCACGTCACTTGTTTTTAAGCTATGTAAAAGCTCTTTGAAGCTACCATAACAAGGACGTGGCCACTGCCTTCAGAAAAATGACAACACTTATCAAATATACACTGGGAATTTGGTGACACCACTAAGGGTATCCTAGAAAGGGAAAGAGAAAGAGCTTAATGTTTATCATTCACAAATTCCTTCTACTTCACCCAGGAGCTCTGTTAACTTGTTCACCCAGTGGAAAAAATATTACCATTAAAATGGAAAAAGTTTCACCATTAGGTTTATGTTTAAACCTCTGGATGAGATGTATCTTCCCCCTTTTAGCAGAACAACAAAGATGTTTGTTTTATTCATTGATATATTTATTGCAAGCACAGGGCAGGCAAGCAGTATGCACCTGATTAGTAAGTGTTGGAGGAGGTGGTGTTTTATCAGTTAGAGCTGGGTATACATCAGATGTTGGGTGGGAGAGCAAAGAGGAGCAAACTGTGGACTTCACTGCTTTGTAGTAAGGAGGTGCAAAGTAAGAAAAACTGTAAATGAAGGCAGAAACTACGTTTCAGTTTTACTTTTCAGTTCACTGTAGAGATACTGATCTGAGTGTAAACATGAAACTGCCTCCAACCTGGTGCAGAAGGATAGGGTACTGAACATTAGAAAACATTCAAAGAAAAAATTCTGGTGAACAGACAATGAAGCAAACAATGGCCTTTACCCATGAAGTGAGATGAAAGGCACTACTTTGTTTCACTGGATGCCACAACACTTGTGCAAAGTAATAAAGTCAGATCTGGCTTTTATTATTTTGAACACAAGGACAGAACAATTCTGCAAAGGATTATTTTTACCTGGGGGGGGGGAGAAAAGGATCATTTTGTATAACAACAGAAAAATCAATTATTTTCCAATCAGATGGAGTATCCTCATAAATCCGAAGGAGAAAACAGGATATGGCATCCCTTTGTGAAAGCATGGACCATAAGGCAGAACGTAAACAATCATAATCCCAACGTTGCTAGTACTAGGAAAATGAGACCTTTCAAGAGTAGACCACTGAGAGGCCAGGGGCTTAGCTAAGAGGCACAAGTGCCCGCCTGGCAAGCACAAGGTCGTGAGTTTGATCCTCAGTAAAGAGTAGACCACTGTCTTGTCAGTGGGGTTTTACGAACTCACAAGCTGCTATGAAGTGAATGTACATAATCCTATCCTGCCTGTCCCTATAAAAATCTCCATTTGCTTCTCTTCCAATTCTGGCTATGACTTTTCCCCAAATAACACATTAAAATCCTTCTTTCATAGCATGACAATATACATAGAACACAGATAAATCCCCAAATTAGTCCTTACTAGTGAAAATTTATGTGATGCTTAATGCTAATGTATACATTAGTAACTCAGTTTATGAACTTAGTTCTATGATTCTGTTCACAAACTGAACTGGATGAGAACTGAATTAAATTCAATGGTTAGGTTCTATGTTGACCTAAGGGAGAAATTTGTTTTCATTCTCATCCAATTTGTTTCACAACCATAACTGTGGAAAGAATTAAGCTTGTGAAGTGAGGTATCACTGTATTTATCTGCTGTGGTTTAGATTTGGGATGTCCCTTCAAAGCCTCATGCACTGAGTCAGGGGCTTGTGGGAGGTGACTGAATGATGGGGTCCTACAGCTGACTTGCTGCAAGGAGGCCTGGTTTGAGGTAGCTCTTTGGGGACATGACCTGACATCTCCCTCCCATATCCTTCCATTGCTCTGTGTTGACTCATATGTATTACTGAGAAAGGATGAAGACTCTACAAAACATAAACTTTAAATCCTAATTACTGTATAAAGTTTTTGACCAATATAAGACTGGGATGTCAGGTCTCACAAAAAGGTCTGAAGAGTATAAGAAAATTGGAAGGGCTGGGGAATTAGCTCAGTGGCTTAAGTGCTTGCCTGGTAAGCACAAGGTCATGAGTTCGATCCCCAGTACCAAATAAATAAATAAATAAATAAAGATTGGGATGTCAGGTCTTATAAAAAGATCTGAAGAGTATAAGAAAGTTGGAAAGATGGTTTTCAAGTCTGCATAAAGGGCCGGGACAATTAATGTCCTGAGAAAATATATGATTCCATTTCTTTAACACATAAATCCCTGGTTCTACAAATGCAAACAAATACAAACCCATTTACAATACTGAAAAGGTAAATCTACGGGAGGATATTTACTCCATATAAACCTTATGTGTTGGGTATCAAACTGACACATTTCATGCATACTAGCCTTGTGCCTGGGAATGCCTCTGTTTCTGTGCCCTAATGCATCAATATACTGGCCAGGACTGCACCCCTTCCTGGTGTTTCTTCAGACCCTAGCATGGATAGGAGGTCAAGAATGGGAAGGAAAAAAGCAGGCAGGCAGTTCATGGGCTCCCAAGTCAGCCTTGTTAAATTAAGAAGACAAACTGCCAAAGCCATTTGGTCCCCGGAAACCATTCCTGTATTTTCTGGAAGGGTCATCCTTGATTGACCCCAACAGACCTGTCACTAGCAAACTGCAATATCAATCATCCCAATGCTGCCCTCCAAACCTCCAGCCACCCTCCATCCTGACACTTCTTTCACTGCAATGTCCCATCGGCTAGTCAGGGTTTAGGAAGGAAGGAGAGAGAGTTGTTACATTGTGTGTCCAACAAAGCAGAACATACACAGTTCAGCTGCCTCCAACTTTCTAGGAATAACCTACTTAGAACACCAGTCACACCCACGGCAACATTTCCAACATTCTAACTTACATACCTAGTTGATGAGATAATTCTGTTGTTTTATGAATGTTGGGAAGAGCTGTTTCCTCCCCAGAGAGTGACCCATTCTTTACCTCATGCCAAAAAAACCGTAAGAAAAATGCTGACCTATGCAGGTGACACATCCAGCTTAATCAGCGCTCTCAATTAAAATAATAGAAAATGAAGCATTCACTGGTCCACTCAGGCAGAACGTAACTCCCAGCACAGACACACCCACTGAGACAGCTGAAACTGCTGAGAAGTCTGGTTCCCAGCTGTGTATTGAGAGCAAATTCATGACATCAGGTCCTGAGTTGCCCTGGAGAATCTTAGGCCTGCGCTGTCAGAACAAACTCGCACGTGAGCAAGATTTCCTAGGAGTCTTCCCAGCTTTTCAGTATACCACACTCTAAATAACAGAAGCCAGGATTTGCAGCAACAGAGTGCCTTCCCCACCTCTAATCACACTATGGGGCAGAACCCTGCCCACCGTGTGGAATTCCTAAAGTTGACTTCTCAAAGAAAGCTTCAGGGTAAGTAGATAAGCCTGGGTAAGGAGGGGGCTGCCAGGGGCACTCAGCACAAGTTCTCCTCCTCTTTTTTTTTTTTTTTTTTTTTTTTTTTTTTGGTGGTACCGGGGATTGAACTCACAACCTCAAGCTTGCAGGGCAGGCACTTAAGCCACTGAGCTAAATCCCCAGCCCCAAGTTCTCCTCCTCTTGAGCATGGCTCAGCCAAATGAAAACCTCTCAAGCACAAATGCTTATTTTTTCCTGGTCTCTTCAGACAGAGTAAAGCAAGCATAGTGCCGGTAAAGCTTCCATTCAAGGATAAGGAGTGTGCAGGGGCTTCTTCCCACAACTTCTAAGCACTGACTGGGTTGGGAAGCTTCCCACCCTTGAGGAAGCCAGACAATGCCCATGAGAAAAGTCACTGGAGGGAACGGGATCCTTAGCATAGAAAACACAATGAGTCTAGTGGGCTTTCTGAAGTCTAGGGATTGTCTCTTCAACACCAATCACCTAGAAGTGCTGTCCAACTGTACCACAACTCACATCTGGTTTTGTAGGTCTCTGGAGGTATCTCTCCCCTGCTTTAAACGCTTCAGTGGTTCACAGGATCTGGTCTTTCTCTCTGCTTCTGGGCTCACACATGGTCATTCTTCACTGGCAGGAATTCTCAACCAGAGTGTGATTCTGCCAAAGGGCATGGGACGATATCTGAAGATGTTTTTTTAGTTAGGACTAGAATGTTAGGAAAGAGATGTTACTAAAAATCCTGTAGTGCAGGTGTCATGATTGAGAAGCCCTGTTTCAGCCACGTAAAACTCTTTGCCTGACTTTCTCATGTTTTTGTGCCTGAACAGAAGCTGCTTCCTTTACCTACAGTGCCTTGTCCCAGCTTCTCTGTCTAGGAAATTACTATGTTCTTCCCATTGAGGATCCAACTCTAAATGTCACCTCTTCTATCTTGCCCTTCCCGGAGTTAGATGCTACTTTTGTGTTTCCAGACCAAATGAGATACATGTCTCAGAACACAGGCCACGCTGACCCAAAATAGCCTATCACTTGTTAACAACTTTACTCAAGCGTTCTTCATCATTTATATCCAGGGTGTCCCTCTGATAATTGGTGACTCCTCACCAAATCAATCAGAGACTAAATGGAAACACTGCAGATGTTCCTCAGATGCTTTGTAAACATGTCTGAGGGACACGAGTGTCCCAAAGTGAAAACAACAGCAGCACATATTTATCAAATGCTAGTAATGAGGACAGACACTGTTATTAAGCACTAGCATATCCATTACTGTAACTCATTTCATCCTTACAATCAACCCGTGAAGTCAGTACCAATATTACTAGCACTTTACAGACCTGAAAACAGAAACTAAGCCACCAATAGTCAAATCCTTTCAGACACTCAGAGGCCTCTGCAAAATACAAGTGATAATTCCAGAGGATTATACAACCGTGGAGTGGCCACCAGTTCTTGCAACCCTTTTTGAAACACTGCTCATGGGGATCATACAATTCTTCAACCAGTGAAATGCTTTCCAGAAGAAGAATCAGCTTCCCCATAGCATGAAAAAAGGAATATGCCCACCAATGTACCATAAGGAAAAAGCACAAGTGCTGATTCAAAGCACCTCTTACCTTGTTCATGCTGTAGGGATGGGAGCAAAGGACAAGACATATCACAATGAGAGGCAGCTTTTGAAGATTCTCCTTATTCCTGGAGCCCTCGCTTCCTGAAGCAGGCAGCCTCACTGTGAACACAAAGAAGAAATCCATCAGCTCATACTCAGGGAGTGTCTGAGCAGTCCTATGACACGGAACATTCTTCCATGATTGCAATGATTCACATCTTTGCTGTTCATTTGGTGGCCAAGGGGAAACGGTGGAAGGGGGGGCTATGTGGCCCTCAAGTGCACTGTTGTGGAACAGGGTAAGACAGTAAGGTTGGCACAATGTGGTACTGTTCACATGTTAACTCCTTGCCCATTTTAAGGAGGTGAAAGTTCAGACTAGAAAGTAGTTAGCATAATTTGAGAGCTAGATTTTTAAATTTTATGTAATTTGAATTAAATTTAAATAGCCAATGCAGGTAGTGGCTACTACATCAAACAGTGAAGATCTAGATAGTCACATGCATGCCTCTGGGTACCATGTATGCCAGCGGCCAAGAAAAAGACAGGTATTAAATACTTAGAGTGACTGCAGATTCACAGGGACAACACTCATTGATTCAACAACTATTTTTTGAACACTTCATATGGGTTGGATACTGAGGATTTAGTGATCAATACGTTAGAGAGGCCAGTGACTTACGAGTTTCTAATTTGGACTATAATTTCCTTAAAATGGCAAAAAACTGTCACATTGCTAGCGTCACTGTGTACCAGACCTGAAGGCCTTTCCCTGATGCCCAAAAGGAACACAGAAATAGCACAGGCTGCAGCCTGACTATGTCACTGCCAGCGACTGGTAAGCAGCCCCCTTTCACAGCGCTTTGGAAAGCAGTGTGCCACCATGGAATGTGGGACTCAGGAAGTCAGTTTTCTACAGACCAAATGAACCAAATAATCCAACAGCCCCAAAACGGAATACAGTCTGTGTATTTATTTTTTATTCATGTGTTCATTCTTTACATAAGGTTTTTAATCTATCTAAATTACAGTTTAAGGTATGGTTCCACGAGTCTCAATTTTAAATAAAAATAAAATGTTTCCAATCACTTAAGTAGTTCTGTAGCCTTTTCCTTTGAATGACGTCTACAGGGTAGATTTGAGAAGAGACAAAACATTGTAAGAGTCCTTATCGCTTTATTCCTTATTCCTCATTGATACATTATTTTTTCAGGTTGCATCGAGGAAGAATTTATGTATAAGAACTGTCCCATGAAAAATGAAATTTTAACTGGAACTGCAGTGCTTTTAAAAATTAAAAATGCATTATTTTACATTATAATAACAATATAGAATAGGTTCAACATGACAAAGAAAAGGGATTCCTAATCCCACTAGCTATGCACAGTTATTTTTAACTGAGAAATTTGCTAAATGAGTCCAGGATATGGAGAAATCTAAGGCTGGATTGCCTGTATTAATATCTTTCATTGCTAAGAAAATGATTTTGCAATTATATTTTTAAGAGCTAAATTCCTACTTCATATACATTACTATTGTGAGCATAGTATTACTTTTTTTTTAAATAAATCCGAAGTTAGGACAGTTAGTTGCAAGTCACTGTAGACAAAAAGATTCTAAAGAAAATGCCACACACAGTCATAGCAATAACATATTTTAACAATGATGTACAAGGAGATCCTGGAATTCTGATTCTTCGGCATGAGTATATCCAAACTATATACTGGATATACGTGGATATACATGGAGATATCCAAAGTATATCTCCATGTGTACATGACCCCTGGGTAATCAAGGCTTCAAAGTTAAGAATATTCAGTGTCTAACTCTCATCAACCTAAAAATGACTAAAAAAATTATGCGAACTACAGTTTAGCATTTAACCAGAAAGCTTGTCTGCATGTCTTGCAGAGATGTCTAATGTCACAATTCTATTAGAGAATTCACAATGTTATTGACACAGGAAAGTGGCCACAAGAGAAGATAACAAGTAGATGAGGCGCCACACCCAGCTCTAATCATGACGAAGTCTGGATTCCCTCAAACCTTAGGTACTCAGTTTACACTAAATTTATTATGGATCTCTCCCTGTACCACACCCTGTGTTCTTAAGTCATTTTCATGTATGTCATTACATAATCAAGCCAGAAGGCTAACGTTTCTTTGAGGGAAATATTAGTCACATAGAAAGTTCTTAATAAATATTATAGAATTTTTTTCTTTGCTCTCAAAAGTGCTGAGGAAGATACAGACTCTTAACATAAGATCTAAAAGAATTTGATAATTACTTCTGAGTATTTTTGGGGCTTTTGTAAAAAGGGAAAATCTTTTACTATCAGGGTAGTAAATCTTCTTAAAAATATTAAGAATATCATCCAGCTATCTAGTACTCAAAACTACAATGGACATTTATATTAATGCTCTCATTTAGTAGTGATGTTAATCAGAGAAGGAGTTTTCCTAACCAGATATGAGATGGTAAAAATACTCTTCCTGGTCATGCTGGAATAAGCAGCAAACCTGGACAAGAAGTGATTTTGTCTTAAGACACTGTGGAGTAAAAGGATGTAAAAAGACCACAAGTGAAAAATAAACCTAACCCTCTCCCCATTAATAACACACATACATCCTTCAAAAACCACCATTAACAGAAAACACTTCAGAGAACAGATGACAGTTTTAGAAACTGGGTCAATTTGCTTCTGGCCCGCAACCAGAAAGACTGGCCTTGTTCTCTCAAGTACTTTCCACCTCCTTTGGAACAGAGAGAACCTGGCTGTCTTGCAGCCAATTCAGTTTATGAAGAAGCACGGCAAAATATTCAGGTCAAAAAACAGACTGCATTTTAAATATAAAACATTAAGGGAAAAGATACCCGAGTTGCCATGGAAGAATTCAGGGATCTTCTTTTTATTCTATTTTTTATTCTTTCTTTTTAATCTTTTAAGAAGTTAGAGTCTCATGGTACTGAACAAAAAGAAAGATGCCTTTAAAGGGTATCCTGAGAAAGCCAACTCCATAAACCTATGTGTGACATCTATAAAGCTGACCCTAACAGAGTTTGTACAGTGGACAATAAAGCTTGTGGTCAATAGTGGGCATCTACAGATAAATTAAATGCGATCCATCTTCAGAGATGAGCAGAAGTGTAAGTGAGTAGGTAGGCAGAGACAGGCTAAGTATATGCCAAGAAGAGGCAGGGATTGGAGCTCAGTTGTAGAGTACATGCTTAGCATACCTAAGGTCCATGAGCATACCTGAGGCCAGCGTGCACACACACACACACACACACACACACACACACAAATAAATAAATAAATGAGAAATGAAAAGATCAAATACAGGAAGAAAGGTGAGTAACACCTAGACACAATTTTGGTGATGTAGCCAAGCACCCCTCACTAGCCAGATTTTTGCTACAACAGGGACCAGAGATTCAAGCTCCTGGTGACAATTCCACCCACAGCATCTTTAGGGTTATATACTTCCAGAACGTGGATGTCAGTAAGTGGGAGCTGGAGAAAAGTGAAGACTGGGTCTACCTGTTTCACCACTATGTATTTACCATCAACCTCCACCTACCACAGAGTCCACATGACTTACTGGGATCACTGCTAAGGTGGTGTAGAGGTATGGTGAGAACAGTGTAAGCCGACTTTATACTTTTCTCCCTATTCTAAGAGAAGCTTAAAAGTGTCAAGGGCTGTTTTTTTGTGGATTATGTCTTGGTCCTTGACAATGCAGTTAATACTGATTGCCAGAATGGAGTATGAGGACCTGAGTTTTCTTCAACTCCAACCACCCACTCCCTTCTGAGATGTTAATTCTAGCAGCTTTTCTCAAAGCTAGGTAGCTCAAGCACTCCAAAGGGATATAGGCCAACAAGAACAAGCAGGTCGTGCTTCACAATGTTAAAGGTCTCACTGGCTTTTCGATATAATGCACTGTTAAGCCAGTTTATCAAATGGAGTCTTGTTCTTTCTTTTCCTGCCACCATACACAGCAGCTTAGGCAGAGACCTGGTATATGAAGACCATGACAGACCCAAGACCTTGAAGGAAGGAACAGTGAAGTAATAAAGATGAGTAGGCTTTGACCAGAAACAGTAGAGAAGAATCTAGAGGAAAACTCAAAATTCTAGAACTAAAGAACTTAGGCAATCAGCTGGACGAGTGAGAAAAGTAACAGTGGTTTCTTCCTCCTGATCTTATGTTTAGAGTAACCAGGTTCACAGGTATCAGAAATTAAATCCTGACAAGCTTTAATTGGAATCCTTGCCCAAGATTAAATAAATATAAGGCCATTTTATTGCAGAAAGTCCAATCTCTCCCTTCCACAGTAAGGTACATGATGTTAGAATTAATAACCCAAGGTGAAGGAACCAACATATGCCAGCCTCCACTTCCCCACCCCTCTCAGCTGGCTCACTCTTTTCTTCCCAAGAGGAGGCAGAGGTGCCTGAGGAGCTTCTTACAGACCTCAGTGTCATAATTGCCACACTGAGGCAGCCAACACTCCCTAACATAGATGTGGCCCAGGAGACTGACAGTGTTTCCCCTGTGCCCACCTTCACTGCACAGCAAGGAAGACAGGCACCCTAAGCCAGACAGACAAGAGCACTGGCCGTCACCATCAACCAAAGGCCTTCCTCCCCAAGGACAGGGGAGGTGGTCTGAAAATTAATACTCCGAATTTTAACTAGTACATAAATTACAGCTCAAAACGAAATTATATTAAGGAAGAAGAAACAGGATTATAAGTTATAAAGGAGAGACACTACTAATAAAAATATTGGTCTGAAAGTCAGATAAGTAGTGCTTTCACATGACCACTTCTGGTGCCCATTAATGGGGGTTCTATCACACCTACAGCAAGTGCTTATATTTGGGACTATCACTATAAAAGGCAAGCGTAGTCTCCCAGTCATTTAAGGTTATTTCAAGTTCAGGGCACAGTACTGAAGAACCCTCGAGGTAACTTGGCCCAGCTCACTTCCCTTGCCTGGGTGACAGACTAAACCAGGGGGTCACAAATTCAGAAGCCAACAGCAGTCAAAAAAGAATAAGATGAGTAAATGGTCAAGCTGGGGCAGACAGCGAGGAGCTGCTGCACCTTCCATTCAGCACTAGCCCAACAAAAGCAGGCAAAGGTGCATGTGCCCAGAGCTACTGATATTCAAGAAAGCCAGGAAATCAAGATACTGTGTTAAAATGCTTGTTTATTTAATGTTGGAAACTTGTGCTAACACTTTTGAAATCCAGCAGGGATTAGATTTGATGGATCAGTTCGAAGCTTCTATTATCTACGAGCTTAAGTGGCCGGAGGATTCTCCCTTGCTTTATCTCTCCAGGGATGGATGTGCTCACCCTGTCTCCTCATTCCAGAGCCGCACTGCTGTGGCTTCACTGGGCACAAAATCCCAGGGAGAAAGAGGGTAAAGCAAGGCTTTGGAGTCATTAGTTGGAACATCAGCTCTACCTTTTGGTATGTATGTGTGGCAAGTTGTTGACCCTCTCTGTAAGTCTCTGATCCTTTTTCCCTAACACTAGGGGAAATTCTTAAAACCTCCCAAGATTGTTCTGAAGACTAAACAGCATGCAGTGAAGGGAGGTATCTGACATATAGTACTCCAAGCAGATGGGCCCTTCCCTTTCTGTCCCCAGCTCCCTCCACTGATACACCTTCATTTTACATTACATTACAGATAGGTGTGTATGAGTGTGTCTCAATTATCCTGCTGGATTATTCAAACAAAGGGAAATTTTTTTTTTTTTTTTTGGTACCAGGAATCAAACTCATGACCTTGCGCTTGCCAGGCAGGCATTTGTGCTGCTGAGCTAAATCCCCAGCAAAGAGAATTTTCGTACCAAGACACTGAGAACTCATTCAACTGCCTTACATGCAGCAGGAATTAACCATATATGCTAACTAGTATATAATGTTTAGGAAGATCTTGCTTAAAATTTAGCACCAGTTGAGCCTATTTCCTTTCATTCTACCATCTTCCATTACTTTATTGTTAATAGCAATTTTTACCCCTCATTTGGCCAGCGTATTTTGAGACTAAATTGAAGCATTTTCTCCTAAGAAGAATGGCATCATGGTAGGTAAGCAGGGTACGACCTGTATACTACTAGGACCATCCCGTCACTCTTTTCACGCTCAGAATAAAAAAAAATTAAACCCAGGAGATCCTACCACGTTTGATACATAAAGAACCATACTTTAATTTTAGTTCCTCAACTTCAGTTTGTCAGTGGTGTATGTCACTACAAGGGGTATCTTTGGCAGCTACTCCTGATCTACTTAATCACTTTGGATTGTGAAGGCTGAAGTGCATTAATTTAGGATAAAGGTTTACCAACCATGTCTGACTTACTTGGGTTTCTCTGGATTTATGTTAATAGCATCTCAGAGCCCTCCAAACAATTTCAGCTTCAGCCTCCCTTGGAGTGAGGTGAGGGGTGCTACACAATCTTGACAAACCCACTTCCTGTGATTTGATGAGAAGCCGAAATAATAGACAGCCTACTGGATTACTTCAGAATGACCCACTAAAAAGAGAGCAATTGTCAAGGAATATCGCTAGGAGGGTACCTCTTTAAATAATTTGTAGGGAACCAGTTCTCTCTTCAATAAAACATTTCCAATCATGAATTTATTTTTAAGAAGAACTTGAGCATGGGCTATCATGAGGGGGAGATTACCTTAACAGGAGGCAGTGCTTAAAAATGAAATTCATCTGCTTTGTAAGCAATGGGTCTTATACCTTGTTCTTCTGGGAAGAAACTTTCTCCCAAAGAAAGCTTGATTGGGAAGACAGTCTGTGGTAGAAAGCAATCGCAGGATTCACTCTTAACCTCTGCTTTCCTAGGGGCTCAGATGTTACACTTTTCATTACCAGCTTTCTGGTAGCAAGGCCTTTCTTCTGGAGGGAGACTTGCCTGATGGGCTGTTAAATCTCCACACAGGGAAGTAGTGTTTGCTTCCACCAGGGCCAAGGGCATTGACTGTTCTCCAACTACTTTCCATATCAAAACTTAAGTTTCTTACTATGCAAGTGGTGGAATTAGGAACCCTCTAGCTACTCAAGGGCTATGTCACTCAGTTTTCACTCCTAGCCCCACATATACACTCGGAGGGGAGCTCTTCTTGCCCCCTTGAACAAACAACGCTTGTGCTGAGCATGAATACTACAACTCTTAGACCCTTGACCCATCTGCAGGTCTAAAACACAGTTCAGTGGCATCAATGACATCTGGCATCTGGTGATTTCCTTTCCTGTTATAGACTTGAAAGTATTTTATATTTAATACAACATACCTAAGAATTTTTGGAAGTTGTCAAGAGTAGGTCAGCCTACATCAACTCAATGCAGTATGTAAGATTCTGTCAGAAATGCCCAGTTTGTGGTTCTCTAAAGGCAAATCTAGCATATTTGGGATTGTGTAATGTCCATTTAGCTCTCATTTACTCTAGATCAAGAAATACTGTGTGCAATATTATGTGTAAATATTATAAAAAATAAGCTATATTGCTGTGACTCATTTCCTAACCTAACTCGTCCTGCTAGTGGAGTGATATTGGGTTGGAAAGCATTAAGAGTACCCAGGTCTTGGGAAACCTACCCTTACCAGCGTCAACCAGTTAGGTAGTTTCTCCAAGGAAGGAGGTCACCTTCCTGCCTGAGGCCGCATGTTCTGCACACGGGAAGGCCTATCGTTGCTTCTGTGGAAAGAAGTCTGCCTTACATTTACTATTCTATGATTCAGCATTTTTTGGTAGGATGAGAGAGCCAAAGAACACATGAAAAGAAACAAGGGAAAAATCACCTCACCAGGTCCTGTTATTCTCCATCAGCAGCCAAGAGAACAGCTACAAAAAATGGCCCCAGCAGCTGAGCTGGAGGCCACTTCCCGGTGGCCTCCTTGATCTCATTACAGCAGCTGACACTAGTCCTCACAAAACAAACAGAGGAAATGTATGCCTGCCTTAGCTGTGGAGAACTCTACATTGCTTCCGAAAGAGAATTCCAGTTTCTGAGACCGCAGCCCCTGGGATGGGGAGGTGTCGGCTTTGTTCCCAAGGGAACACTGCCACTGCAGTTCTGCTTCTTTCTGGGGCTGCACACAAAGGCAATGAGTGTGAAGCCTGGCGCTTTGCACTGGTTCCTACTGAGAAGTTCCTTTGCCACTAACGTCATCATTTCAAGGCTCAGACATGGGTCCATTTCCAATTGAGTAGCGCTGGGAAAGTCACAGCAAGGCAGCCTCGAAGGATTCTACCTCTAGGGCCAGAACTCCAAGAGCACGAGGTTCTGCCAAAACAAAACTCCAAGTCTTTTGGTGGAGAAAATTTCTCCCTAAAATATTCCTGCCTGCACCTTGGAAAAGTTTACTTAACTTTGGATTTCCATTGAAAATGACAGGAGAATGGGCGTTTACCTATGAGCTACAGTTCAGTTATAAAGTAAATGTTTAGCATGCATTAATTCCTGGGTTTAGTTTTCAACACTGTACATATAGAGATAGGAGACAGAACATTACTTTATATCCTTTAATTCAATCTCAGAAATAATGGAATACCATCTCATCACGTAGAAAGTGAAATGCTAAACCAAAATAAGAATGCAGAACAGAGCAGTGATTCTGAGCTGGGGTGATTTTGGCCTTTTCAGGGGGAAAGTTGGCAATGTATGGAGACCTTTCTGGTGTCACTACTAGTGGAAAGTGGCTCTGGCAACTAGTGTGTAGAAATCAGTGATGCTACATCCTACAATGCCCATGGCAGGCTGCATAATAAAGAATTCTCTAGTCTAAAGTATCAATAGTGTTGAGATAGAGAACCCCTGACCCAGAGAAAATACTGAAGAATATGAGTAGGTTTCAAACAAAGCAAACTCATAATCACATTATAATAACATTGACATCATGTCCTTCGGAGTTCCCGAAATGCACATGATTAACAACCACAGAAATTTATCAGTTCTCTCCTCAAGCAAAATAAATGAAACCATCCTTTACTCAGAGTAAGATCAATAGAGACACCTAAGAAAAAGTGGACTGGCTTCAACGTTACTATCAGCAGCACTGTTTGTGCCAGGTCCAGGAGAGATCTGAGTACCTACTATCAAAAATCAGTGGTGACTATCAACAAAAGGAATTAATAAGCTATGATTACTGACACCATAAAGGCAACCTAAGTACATCTAGGTCTGGAAAAAATGGCAAAAAATTTTACTTTTAAATACTAACAAAATAAGAGGAACCATGGTGATGCTGACCTACATTCTAGCATGGCTAAGAAAAAAAGGCTGTATAATAGAGAACCAAATAAATGCAGAACTGCAGAAATGCATAATAATGAAAATCATCATGGTGGATATTTTGAAATGCCCCGTTTCTAACTGTTTGTCCCTGTTTCCATGTATTGTCTATCCTCTACGTGGCATGCTTTCATTACATTTGGATGAAGAATCTACATTTATATAGCCAGGTCATTATTCTCTTGTAAATTCTTTCATTCCAGCAAAAGAAGGAAGAAAATCTCACTGAAGCACAACTAATGCATGTAAGCAAATTTAAAGAAAAAGAAAAACATCACGAATGAGCAGAGACAAATTTTTAATGGAATGTCTTAAAGGCTTGTGGTATAAACAGTAAACAAAACTAATACTGTTTACCACAGTGTAAGAAATCAGCCTTTAAAAAAAACCATGAATACCCCCAAAGCTAAGGGAAAATGAATACCATGCTAGGTGAAAATGATACCTTCTTTGGCATTTCAAAATCACCGCTCAATGCTCAAGCAAAGGAACCATAGTAATGACTCTATTTTACCTATCACAATTACGGTACACCTCCAAGCAATTCTCTACAATATCCACTTTCTTCCCTCCACTCAAGTCCTACTAAATAATCTCTGGAAACCATTAACCAAGAGTTCTGTTCCAATTTTCCTCTTCTGCTTCCTCTGCTTCCTCAGTCATGCTGGCGTCAGGACAAAGCAAACTTGTATTACATCACAGAGCAAACTCATTTGCTCTAAACCAGCTCATTGGTAGTTTACTGCTACTGGAACTCAGTGCTCTCAACAGTGTGATCTTTGTTTGGTGGGTGTCCCTTTAAAAAAAAGTTTCCCCACACCCCCTTCCACTTTTAAGTAGGGGTGAGTGATTGGAGGCGCCTTTCTAGCCTGTCTCCACCCTGCTCTGTAAACTAGACATTACCTTATACACAAATGACTCTAAGGAATTCCTTAGTCTAGCTGCCTGGCTGCAAAATTCCTGCACTCCCAAGCAGCCAGGGCAGCACACTCTCCACTAGCTTCCCCTCCCCTCTCCTCTAGCCCACCCTTCTTTTTCTTCTTTCTTTTCTTTCTTTCTTTTTTTTTTTTTTTTTAATTTCCACTGCCTCACTGTGTTTTTGTGTAAATGATCTCACATGACTCAACAAATCCATCTGCCTGAAGCAGGCCAAGTCTGGAGCCCTCCCAGGAGGGAGGAGAAGAATTGCTTTGTGGAAAGGACCTGGAGCTCTGCCCTTTCTCTGGCTCGAATTACCCGCCTGTCAGGCCTGACGGATTTGGCTAAAAATAAAAGGAAGCAGGCCGTGAAAAGCAGATGAATGGGCTCAGCAGTTCCTTAGATAACACAGGCCTGCTGTTGCCCAAAGCTCCCCCAAACAGAAACTTCAAATGCGGGGCCTCTGCAGGGATGTGGCTTCCAAGTGAAGGAGACTAGCAAACCCACTGGAGTGGGGAACATGGCCTGTGTGGGGGATTTTGTTGCTAGCACTTCCCTCTGTGCTGGGGTAGGGTGTCAGCCTAGTACAAAAAGGTTCTCAGAAAACAGCAGAGTTCAGTGCAGTGAAGGCTTGGCTTGTAAAAAATGGGCGCAGCTTCCACTACAAAATTATCCTTCTCCCTACCTCTAACACCAGACATTTTCAGCCTCCCTATGATGTCACTTCTTCATTCAGAGCCAGCAAAGAGCTAAAAGTCCTTCTTGTAAGTGTATGCCCAGCGCCCGCAGTGGGTATTAAGCACTTAGGTTGGCAATGTAATGACACACTGTAACAATCTGTAATATGAAGCAGTCAGCAAAGCCCTGGCTCTGAAAGCTATTTCTCCCGACCATTAACCATATGTTTGGCTCCTCAGATAGCCAAGCGGGTGTTCCAGCTTACCATCTGGTTTCTATCCACATAAGCAACTGCAAAGCACAGGCTACGTCCTGTGTGTTTCTTTTTCTCTCTTTTCCGCTCTTCCCTTCCCCTATCCTCCTCCCAGCTCCTTTGGTTCCCTCCCTAAGGAATTCTCTGCCATTCATCACATGCAAAGAAAACTTTACCTGACATGGCAGCAGCAGAACCATTAAGAATGCACAGCTGTATTGTAAACACGCCAGTGATCCCTTTCCTATCCGTAGAATCTGTACAAGTCTGTCCCTACCCCTTCATCATGTCCTATCCAGTGCTGACACTTGATCTAGCATGTTAAAAATAGGTACATTCTTGACACATCCAGGAGTTGCTATGATGCCCTTCAGAGTCACTTCATATTCTTCGAATGGGGTTTACACACACTTACACACACACACACACACACACACACACACACACACAGAGTTTGTCTCTGCATTCAATCTGCCTGATGTCAGTCCCACACAGGATGACACAGTCCGGACTGCAAGTAACCATGCTAACTATAGAATTTGATTTCTACTTCTGCCCTAAAATAGTTGATTCCTAGTGTATATCTTTTGAAAGGTATTTTCCCCCTAAAGAGCCTAAGCTAACATACATGACATTTTGGAAGAATAAGAGCATGCTACAATTTCAACAAACTGATAATTTGCAAAAGTTGTGCTTTCTTTTGTCTATATTTTAAACAGTTTATTAAGTGACATGGAACCTGCTACTGGAATTAATAGAATTTTTTTCTCAGTGTTTCACAAATATTTAACCCAGAGTTTTCCTGTTTAAAAAAATATGAAAGATACACAGTACTAGATCTAATATGATATTAGGTCATTTTGCTCCTTGTTGCTGTAAGAATGATGTCTACAATTTAAGCCCATTTCACTGAATTAGAAAATTTAATTATTTTGTATAACCTGTTTTAAAAAAGGCTGGTTTCTCATATACCAAGAACAAAACAAAGACTTTATTAAAAGTGATTAACTCAGATGTCAGATTTTATCAACACGGGAGAGGGAGAATCTGTCAGGGGAGAACTGTTTACTTGGACTAAAAAGGATGCCAAGAGGGCCACTGCCTGTGCCGATGTCTCAGTGACTGTTGTCAGCTCCTATTTCCATGAGCTCAAATAGGTGTGGCACTGGCCATCTCTACCCATAAAGGAACACTAAACTTATGCTGCATGAAGGTTTTAGAGAAGGACAAAAAAGGAAATTTTTAAATTTCAGAAGCTTTAGGAAAGTTTTCATTGGTGATGAGCTCTAGTAAAGGCTCGATTTGGTCCCTAAAGCCATTATACAAATGTGTACTAGTTTTACTCTCAAGAAAGGCCACAATGTAACATAATAAAAAGACTGAAAAATTATTAATTCAAAATTTCAATATTTTAATAGCTAACTACTTGTTTCTTTAAGCACTACAGAATCATTTACTATAAGGTATCTACACTTCCCATAAATAACTAGTGCCTGGGCTCACTTTCCCTAGCTTCACTGTATCGAGATCGCTGGGAAGGGCATAGACATCAGTTTAGTGAAAAGCTTTCCAGCTTCATGCAGCTACAGTTGAAGAGTCTTGCTCTACACGAATTAGTGTCACACTAGACACCACTTCATTGAACTCAAAATGAAACACTGGAATGGAAATGCTAATGAAATTTAGGATTAGAACAGTGTCTTTCAAATATGTTTAGAAGTAAACTCTTATATCAAACAAAAATCTTACATGAAATCTCTGTAAACATAAATAAGTAAAAGTTATACTTTACATTATCATTTGATACTAGTGGTGTTGGGAGCCGTTGCAGCTGGAAACTGACCATACGTGCAAGGCTGGAGCATGACCATCCCAAGAACAAAGAGCGCCCAGGACAAGCAAGCCGTGTGAGAACACCTAGCCCAAGACAATTCTAACAGTGGGTTGCTAGGACAATGGCGTGTCATATGATATTAAGTTGCTAAAAAGTATAAACACCCCCAAAGTGAAGGGGGGAGTTCTTTTCCTCTCAGGAGGATAAGGGCTCTACCTGACTCCAGCTATTCTCTTCTTTTCTCATCTTTTTGCAGTCCTTCACTCCAAGGCCCTGAAGAGCCACATGGGTTGTGGCATATTGGTATCTGTAATTGTAAACTACCTCTAGGTCTTATAAATTATTTAAAATTTTTAAATCAGCCAGTGAGAAAAAGGCTTTACTGAACATAAAATTGGAAATTGTAGTTATAGCTGAGAGGTCTAGTCCTGTCTACCTTAGCATCTAATTTTTTTCATGACCAATGATTAAAGTGATCAAACCTTGATACATGTAAAATAGCATGTACTGCAGAATAAAATTAATTAATTTTTTTTTTTTGTACCAGAGATCAAACTCATGACCTCATGCTTGCCAGGCAGGTGCTGACGCCACTGAGCTAAATCCTCAGCAATAAAATTAATTTATAAATTTTTTTTTGGTGCTAGGGATCAAACCTAAGGCCTTGTTCATGCACAGCACATGCTCTACTACTGAGCTACACCCGCAGCCCACAAATTAATTTCATAAAGGTCAATCCAATGTCTACTACACATTAGGCATGGCCCTTGGCAGTCATCAGAGAAGCAAGCTGCAGCCTCTTCCCTTGAGAAGCCCAGTTAAGAAGACAGCTAACGGCAAAGCAGCAAGACAAGGGCAATAATGGAGCTACCAAGGGCTTGCTATAAGGGGAGAGGTGGCTAATTCTGTTTTGGGAAATGAGACATAACTTCACTAGCAGAGAACAAATAGGTCAGGTCTTGAAAGTCTGAACATGATTTTGGACAGCTAACAAAGAAAGGGAAGGTCATTTCAGGAAGAAGGAACTAAAGAAAGTAAAGTAGAGAAACTAGAGAAAGTAAACCCTATAAGTATAAAAAAGGGCTAGAGAGTCTGCAGATTATTAGGAATTCTTGGACTGAGATAGACAGTTCTTGAGGTCAGTTGAGATGAGAAGCTTTAAAGGTCATAATACACCTTAGGTCAGCAGTGGCCATCAGAAATGTAAGGTGAATCAAACATGTAATTTAAAAACTTCTAGAAGCTATATTAAAAAAGTAAAAAGAAACAAGAGAGTTAATTTCAATAATTTGTTATTCAATTTATCTAGGACTTTGTCATTTTAACATGTTACCAATATAAAATTACTGATGAACTATTTTACTTTTCTCATGTCAGGCTTTGAAGCAGGGTGTAGATTATCCATGTACGGCACATTCTGATTTAGATTAGCCACTGCTCAATAGCCAGTGTGATTAGCAGTACTATCCTGGGGAGCACAGGTTTAGTCTTCTTCCTGAAGGCAGTACAGGCCAAAGGATACACTCAGCTTTGGTTAGCAAGGAGGCTACTGCACCAGCAACATGGAGAGACAGAGGGAGGACCAGTCTGGGAAAGAGCTTTTGAGGCTGCTTCCATGCAAAGGATGAAGAGAAAGATAAAAAGTTTGTACCAGTACAGTGGCAAGAAAGATGGCATGGAAGAGTAAGGGCCAAAAGACATTTCTAGAAAGATTTCAGAAAAACTTAAAAGACTACATGAGAGATATAAAAGAAGGAATCGCAGAACCATAAAAAAGTATTATATTAAAAGTGTGCCTCCTGTGAAAGATCACTGCATATCTAATTTGAATTTCACTGTTTCTTTCAAGCTTGCTTCCCTCTGAGGTGGAATGCAATGCCATCTAATAAACAGGGGCCGAGTACTCAGCAATGCGTTAGGCAGTGACAGGCTTTGGGGAAGCAAAGGTGAATGGCACATAATCCTTATTTATTTAAGAGGCTCAAACATTATGTGGAAGACAAAACAAAACATTAAAACAGTGTTAGTTGCATTAATAGAAAGATGTGCAAGAGGGAGATCTACAAAATGTGTCATAAACAGATTTTTAAAAGGTACTGTATTCAATGGAACTTTTAAGATACTAGGGAGTATGATAGTAGTAGAGATTTACATAGCAAGGTCCATCTCATACTTCTGTGTTTGTATTCAGTTGTACTGTATTAAGAAAATCCTAACACAGATAACTACAGATATCATTGAGTCCTACTCTTGAAACTCAGACAAATTTTTAGACTCTTACTACTTACTATTTGAAACTCAGAAACTAAATTGGCAAAAATAACACTGTATCCATTGATGTTGACTCACTCTGGGATATGTCTGCATCTGAATTCCAGAAATGAGTAGATCTGAACAACAAATATAGTGAATTGGAAATTGTAACAGTTCTTAAGCACTTCATTTTATAATTTCATGCTCTGCCTCAAACTCATTCAAAAACTTGAAAAAAGGCAGTGGTCAAACACTCGTAAAATCTTAATTGCTAGTGGTAATCTGACAACTACTTGATTTTAAGAGTTGATCAAGGTGAGGCAGGAAATTAGGGTGTGGGAAACCATCTAAGTAAGTGGGTGTGACCTGTCAAACACATAGATCTAGGACACATGTGCAGAATGTAGTTCCCCAGCCCTCCAATTGGGACCTCAGAAAGTGCTACCTTCAATTCTGGCAAAATGAGTTTTGGTAAGATAGCCTAGATGTGGCATCAGCCTAAAGAATGAGGGATACAAAAGACCAGTACGATGAAACCTCTTGACCAATACGAGCTCTCAGCAATCCACTTTCACTCTGTAGACAATACTTTTTTCCTGCTTTTAGTAAATGTAAAACCCCGCTACTTTTTTCACATCTTGCTCAAATATTTGCTCAGGACCCCAAGAATCTGGAAAGTCTACAGAATCTCAGCTTCTACTAACAAAGGCAAATCAAAACATAGAGTATCCATGACTCTTAAGAGCACAAGTCTCTCTGAGTAATGTGTACTGTGTTCATATATCGTATAACTGGCCATTAATCCACACAGAAGCCTCCCACCCACTGAGGTTCTGAGGCTCTGCCTGACATAATCGAGCATGACAAATACGTATGACAGGAGGAATTCTCCTTCTCAATTTATGATCAGGGTGGAATCTTAAAAATGCTGCTACGGTATTTCCTCTTTGATGATTTGGTTTTTTTTTTAAGAGTTTAAATATTCACTCCAAAGTAGCAAAAAAAAAACCCCAAAAAATAAAAACCCACTTTATTTCAAAATTAACTTGATACAATTCAAGGCACTAGTGGTTCCAAAGTGTTAAAATTTGGCGTATGACACATTTAAGTTGTATGCTTTTAAAATTATAGTTATAAGAATAATCTAAAAGTATTAAAAATGAAATGCAAATTAAATGCTTGCAGAACCTCTCAAATATTTCCAGGGAACTTCAGTAGATCAGAGTTTGAAGACCACTTTCTCAGGGACTTTCAGGTTAAAACATAAAGGTAGAAGAATCAACTTGGTATACCTGTTACTTAAGAATCAAGTCATTTCCAAACTTAAACCAAAAGCAGAAACCATTTCTTGTTATCCCAAAAGCAGTGAGTCAAAAGACAAAACTATATGAAGTGTTTAAGATTCTTTAGTTAATTAAAATTAAGGCTGGGGCAAAAACGTGGGATTCGTTATTCATTTCTTGATGTTGTTCATTCATTAGTTCATTCAACAATGTATTTATTACCATGTGTCAGATGCTATTCGAGAGCTCTGAATACATCAATGAAGAAAAGAGACAACTTTCTACCTCTGTGGAATTGAGTCTACTGAAGAAGAGACATAGAATACATACAGTTAAGAATCAATTATAATCGCTATTTTTGTTATAAAGTGACAGGTGCAATGAAAAACACAAGAGTGGGAACAGGACTGGAAGTGTAGAGAAGGAGAAAGATGGTCAGGGGGTGCCTTACCAAGTGGATCAAGAACTGAAGGAGGTGAGAAGTAAATTGAGAGAATATCACTTGGAGCCACAGTGGTTCTATAAGTGTGACTCCAGGACCAGCAGCACGACTTGGAGATTGTCACTGGCTCAGAAACACGGATATGGGCCCCAGCAGGCTGTGTTAGCGTGTGTGCGATTCTGATATGCCCTAAAGTTTGAGTACCACTGCCTTTCAGTGGTTAGTGCTCTAAATGAGGAACATGTCTAGGGCAGCGATGGCAAACCTTCAGATCTTTCAATGACACAAACAGCCTGCTGTGCCATAGGTTCGCCAGCACTAATTGGGTTGTTTGACAGAAACGGGGATGAAACCAGGGTCTGGAGGTGAGAGCCCAGAGGAGGCTGATGGAGATGAGGAAAAAAGAGGTCAAGGGCAGTCAGAGTATGCAGAGTTCGAGATCGTGATGAGATGCGCACTCCAAGTATAACAGGGAGCCACTGCTAGATTCCAGAGAGAGGAGCTGTATGACCTGACTTATATTTTTAAACGATCGTGATGTTTGTTGTGTCAAGTAGAAGCATTCAGTTACTTGCCTCTGACAAAGACTCCTTAAGTTTTAAATTCCACTTTGGGTACTGGTATGCTGCTAACTGTGTTAAAACATGCTCTGAGGGTGGGGAGTTCTGATTTGTAGTTTTTGCTGACTCCCGTGGTGTAATGCTCTCACCATGGCTAACTTCAAGCTGCCAGTGTGACTTCCTGAACGTGGATCTGTGAAGAAATATGCACAAATCACTCAAAAAGTATTGACTTTGGACCTGGGTGTCACTGTCACCATTATCATTCAAAAACAATGGGGAAGGGCCAGGGATACAGCTCAGTAGCACAGTGCCTACCTAGCAAGCATGAGGTCCTGAGTTCAATTCCCAGCATGCACACACACACACACACACACACACATACACAAGTGGGGGGAGGATTTTACAAATTGGATTGAAAATGTCAGTGCTTGTTTATGAATCCATATAACTGCAGAGTCTTCTACTGGTCTATTTCTGTTAGTCAAATGTAGACCTCAATTCCTTAGAATTTAATATAAAGATAATACATTATCTTCCTTTTAAAGAAGATAATCATTAGCACTAAAACTCCAATTTCCGTTTCTCAAAAATTTCATTTAACTTTTGTCGGGGACCATTTGTCATTTCTTTCTCCTTCTACTTTAGTAATTGTACCCTGAAAAACTACACTTCAGTGGGATCTGCTGTGCAGAATATAGAGGGCTATTGCTCCCAAGCATCTGTAAATCCTGGGCAGGCCCTCAAGGAGTGTATGTGTATTACAAGAACAAAAGTTTGCATTTATCTGGAGATGACGTGACATTTGGATAGGGCTTGCATCTGTCTGATTTGCCATGAAGAAGCTTTCTGTAACTTAGCGGAATGTCCCTCTTTCTGCCAATCAGATTGTACTTTGTGAATAACATTTTCAAAGAACACAGCATCCTGTATAAGGAAAAAGACATTCTGCGGACTCTGGAGTAACATCAAGTGTTTGCTACCTCAGGAGAAGGCCCCCATGCTTTCTCCCCAGCCTGCCTGGTCCCTCAGCAGTGTTCCACCCACTCAGACCCCAGGCAGCCAGGCCAGCAAGTGTGCACAAGCTCGCACTCCTGCAAAACAATGGGGTCTTTCAAGAACTCACAAACTTGTGAAGAAACATGCTGAAACGTCATGGGAAAAATTAGGAAATATCAGAGGAAAACAGTCCACAAAATGAGGGGTGGAACCACTTGTTCACATGTTCTAATTCCTGAACAAAGAGAAACAACCATGACAGCCCCCTGGATTGTCTGACCCTTCTGTTTCAAAAGAGAAGCGTCTTAACTCCTTTTTCCTTTCTTTTCTTAGGGATTACAGCAGTAAGACATAGACAAGACAGCAGAATGAGAAATTTTTAAACCTAAGGAACAGAGTTAATTTCAAAAGCTTTCTTAAGAAGAGCGTAATAACCCACATTACCAGTCTTCTTCTATAAGCCAAAATACCAACACAATTACAGACCAATTAGACCTCAACAACCACACAAAGGGAAACAGAAACTCCTATCATACTATTTTTAAAGCACTTCCAAAGTATTCTTGCTATTAAATCACACGCAACAGCTAGTTCCACCTCAGCAATCCTTCCTCGTTATCTGCCATTCCCCATTTATACTTTTTTTGGTACCCGGGATCAGACTCAGGACCTCGTGCTTGCCAGGGAGGCACTTATACCACTGAGTTAAATCCCTGGCCCTCCAATTTATACTTTTCATACAACCTACCTAGGTAGCTGGCCTACTAGCCTGTGAAACTCCATCCTCTATCCCCTGGTCTTCGTAAGAGTTATTCTACTTGTAAGTTACCTATCTCCCCTTACCCACCAAACAACACCTCTCAATTTAAAAATCTTGGTTTAAGATCGACCATCTGCAAAAATAATTTCTAGATCAAGTAGATTTGCAAACTTGTCAACAAATTTATGTTCTGACTTAATATGGTTTTATAATGCAAGTACACTTTCTAGTTGGTTGTTCCAACTTTTCTAGGCTCCTTGAGGATAAAGTCTGAGGCAATTCTCTATACTCAATCTCCAATTTTCTAGCATATTGCTATCTGGATGATACTATCAACTGTTAAGCACTAGAGAAATGCGAGATGTCACCTTCCAACAGTGAATCTAACGGTCAAATATTTTGGGAAAAGAACCGTAAGTTAAGTGGAAAAGGTATTCATTTTGGTCCTGGAAGGAGAAAGCAACATGCATTAAAACCAGATGTGGTGATGAACATCTGCAATCCCAGCACGAAGGTACACTGAGGCAGAAGAACTGAGAGAAAAGCCCACTGAAGAAAACTTCATGACTCAGCCAGACCCTGTCTCAAGACAAAAAAGAAGAGCTGGGAATGTGGCAGCTCAATGCCAAGATCTTAGAAATCTTTAGTCCTAAAAAAATTTTCTGAAGAGTACAAAGAAGTGCAATACATAGGAACAATACTGAAAGTAAGATTCATACGAGGCTGAGAACTTTACAAAGACATCACACAGACATGTCACCAGTATCACTCCAGAATGGACACTGGTAAAAGAGTGTCCTTTGGGGAGTAACCATCATTTGACAATGAGGTAGTATTCAAAGTAATGAAGTGAGTAGAATTAAATGCAAATCAGTAATTTCAGCTGAAATGCAAAAGAGGTGGTGATGAGACATTGTCAGTTTAAAGGTGAGTTCTGTCCACAGAGAGACTCCCTGGACTTCTCAACTTGACACATCTGCATAACTTACAGGCCAAATCTTCAGACCAATGGTTTGAATTTACTGCAAATCACAACCACCTGCAGAGTTCCTAAAGTCCCAGTGCCCACGTCAAATATCTCACACTAATAAAATCAGAATGTGTGAGGTAGAAGCCAGGCATCTTTAGTTTTAAAATATCTTCCAGGTGATTCCATTGTGCTTCAAAGTTTTGGAAATATGTCTTCCACTGTCATGGTAAAAGATCAAACTCACCAAGGAAAAATCACTACAAGTTAAATCGGTGATAGTTATGGGCAAAGGTTAACTTCTGATACTCCTACATGAGAAATTACTTGGGTTGAATAAGAAATCTGTTCTCTGATCCTTATAATCTAGTGTACTACAGAGTTTTTAAAAGCTTCCAAACAAACTTGTGGCTTTGAGATTTAGAGGAGGAAAAGGAAACAAGGCATGTTGGTGGGTGCGGGTCCTAAAAATAATAATGATTGCAAAGTTCCCCCATTGAGCATCAAGATATTTGTCAGTTATTTGCTGGCAACAGAGTATTTGACCATCTAACCCTAGGTGTGCATCTGCGGCAGAGATTCTGGCTACTTGCAAACCTAAGTCCAGAGAGCAGCTCAATGGCCTGGAGTGGGGGGGGGGGGTCCCAGGATCTGCATATATCAGAAGCTCCTTAGGCATTGTTCTATCATATAAGTATGGAGAACAGGTAAAGCAGTTGTAAGAAGGGGCACTGAGAACATGCTATGGGGTCCAAATCCCTAACCCACTTGTGACTAGTATGATTGTTTCCTTATTTGTAAAAATGAAGATAATCGATAATAACTCCTTTGTTTCAAGGCTTACTTAATTTAATCCATTTATCTGCCTCATTGGTTTATTTTAAGGATTTGGTATAAAAAATGGTACATAGCAAATGCTTAACTTCATACATATCACATACAAACATATACTTGCATGCATGTGTTTTTGTTACATGGATAAAATAGCATGATATATACAAAGTACTTAGCACTCTCTCCATAAAGAAAATGCTAAGTAAATCTAAGCTTAATTGATGCTAATGGTATGGTAGTGGGACAGCTAACCACAACTGTTTGTCATCTACTGGGGATTTCAATCTTTCCTCACCACTGAGCAACTTTTGCTTCTGAAAATCAAATTTAGAAAACCTGAAAAATTATGGGGACAGGTAGGAATTCTTTTACTTTCTTTCTTAATTATTAGGAGGTCCCACTAACCATGACAGATAATTCTGCTGCAAAGTAATGATGAAAATGTGGGTTTGCTGGCCCAGCAGAGCAATGTAGAAACCTGGCTCTGCCCCACAAGATGATAAACAGCACACCATGACAGCCAGAGGAAATTCAACCCTCTCATTTCCTAGGGAGAACCCAGAATGGAAGTGTTTGGCTCAAGATCACACTATTAGTGGCAGAAATGGGATCTGATTGAGGACAGAGCTCCCTGGTTTCTGCATGGCTTCCACTGATCATCCTGGTGAGGAGTGTGATGGAGAGGCACATTATCATATGCAGGATGCAAGCCTTGTGGCCAAGGCCAACATGAGGTGGGAAGAATGTGCTGCCCTATTTCCCAAGTGCTTCCCTCTACACTCTGCCTAATTCCCTTCTCTGACTGAAACTCCACCCCTAGAGGACATTTCTGGATGAGATGGATGATATGGAGCACTAAAAAGTAGCTGTGGTTTGTTTTGTGGTCAAACTTTTCTTATGAATGTTCGGTTCCAATTTTGTAGTGTAAGACAATTATAAAAAGGGTTTAATTGGGCGCCGGGGGTTTAGCTCACTAGCCTAAGTGCCTGGTTGGCAAGTGCAAGGTCCTAAGTTCGATCTCCGGTACAAAAAAAAAAAAAAAACACAGCAAAGAGGGTTTAATTTCCCAGATTTCATTACATGTAACTGTCCAGAGAGGTACATTTTTTTGAGATGTACATATATTGAGGATTTTTCCATATTTTTTATCCACTGGCCAAAGACAGGAAATCCTGTCTTTCAGTTGCTGAATCTCAGACCATTCTGAGTATTTTCACTCACAAAAATGACCTTGCCTAGGAATTTAAATATTCTCTGAATGTCATTTGTACTTGACCTTAGCAACATGACCAAACTACAAATCCAAATACCACTGAGTAAAGGTACAACATTTGCATCCTGTTGCCACACCACTTGCCAATTCCAATCCAGTGACCCTGGCCAGAGCCTAATCCTAAAGATTACAAAGCAACATCCTGATGAGTTGTCATGGCAACTCATAGATGTCAAATATACCATGGCCCAGGGCTGAAAATTATCATTTTTAGTCTACTCATATCCTACTATTTCATGTATAACAGCCAACTAAAATGCAATTTGATATGTCAGCTGCCAGACATAATCATAGATGCCACTTACTATTACAGCCAATAATAAAAGACTTTTAGTTGCTTCTGTTTAAAAGATACAGCAAATCACTGTGTATAAGTCCTTTGGGCTGGTCCTCAAAGAGAGATATTTAACCAGACTTCCTCCATTTTTATTTAATTAGTCAATATGTAAGAGAGTGTTAGAGATGCAAAGCACTTTGTTGAAAGCTAGGCATTACTCTCTAAATAGGAGGAAATGCCCCCATCTTCAATATAGCATGTGTGATCCAAAGAAAGAGGGAAAAAGAATCTCACTATGATTTTAGTCCTTTAAGGGCACAATGGTGCCTTGTAATAATTTCAAGTTTTTATAATTGGAGAAGAGGAAAATATTACTGAAATACAGGTCATCCAAGCACTCTGTTTTAATCAGCAGTTTCCACCCTCCTTCATACTCTACATGAATTCTCATGGAGTGGCTCTTATCTCAGGGATGATAGGGTCAATACTGATCCTCCCTTGCTGCTTTAACCAGTGGCCTAGATTAAGCACACATGGGGAAGCCTGAGCCCCAAGCCCTCCAGGAGCTTTACTATGAGTAGACAGATGTGCAGACATCACTCTTGTAATTCCCATTTGCTAAAAAAGCATTAAAATCACCTCTGCAAATAGCAAAAACTGATTGTTAGAGATTTGTGTTTATTTTTATTTTCTCTGATGATCACTCACCAGAAATGTTAATGGGAAAAAGAGACCACAATATGAACAGGCCCAGAAGAAAAGAGAAATGAAGACACACATAATATGCAGTGTAATCCAAGAGGAGATATATGATAGGTCATACTATATGAGTTTTAGAAATCTTAAGTAATGGCCAGGGATTTAGCTCAGTGGCATAAGTGCCTGCCTGGCAAGTATGAAGCTGTAAGTTCGATCCCTGGTACCAAAAAAACAAAAAACAAAGCAAAAAAACCTAAAAAACAAATGAACACCCCAAACAATAAGCCAAATATAGAAAGATGTACAGAAGCACTACATAGCTACAACTTTAAACCAACACTAATCAATAACTATGTATAGGTTCACATATGTCATGGTTTATGTTGGTGGCCCCCAGGCCTCATGTATTTGCATTGTACATTTGTGACTAGTTCACTGTCTAGTGCTTGGATTGATGGTGTCAGTGCTACACCCTCCTAGGGGGTGGAGCCAGGATGTGATGTAATGGCAGGAAGAAGATGTGTCTCTCTCTTGCCGGTTTCCGCTTACTGTTTGCAGCCGCCATGAACTGCGGCCCCGCCATGCCACCCTGCCTTGGAGCCAGCTGAGTATGGACTGAAACCTCCAAAAACTGTAAGAAATAAACCTTTCCTTTCCCAACTTTGGGCATCAGGTATCTTGTCTCAGCGACGAGTAAAAAGTAACTAATACAACATAGGAGTTATTTTTCTCCTTAAATTTCAAGAGAATTTTTTCTTTTCAAATTTCAAGAATCAATTCCTCTGATATTTCTCTTTCCACCTTCATAAAAAACTGCCAGAAATTTCAAAACCACATTTATGGCCTGTCTCTAACAAGTACTTAAATAGTCTTTTGACATATTTTACCAATCCCTAACCCCATTTTGTTATTATTTATTATCTGCTTTCATAAGGTAAATCTATGAATCCAAACTAAATCTTTTTGTGGTCATCTGGAATATTATTTCATAGATAGCCTTCATTAAGTTTCAAGTATTTCTTGTGACTTCTCTTCCAGGCCACCTTCCTTTAATCTGTGGGATGGGAGATTTCATCAACAAATTTCAGTTCACACACAAAAAATCTGAAATGTCAATTTCTCAAACTTGTAATCACATTTTGAATTTCTCAAATAAAGAGAACTCAGCTGGGAACATGAGGTGGAAGGTCACTTTTTGGGGGAAGTGGGGGCTTTAAACTCATGACTTGGGTCAGGACCCAGATGACACATAAACTGTTCAAAGTGAAATATTTACTGGAGTCAACCCTTTCTAATAGGTGAGAATGTCACTTCTACAGACCTACCCTGGAGGCTTTTCTGCATATGTTCCCAGCCGACCTTAGATGGAGCTTGTCTGCTTCCATCTGCCTGGCACTCAGGGTGCCAGTCCAACTTTACCCTAGTAAACTTGGATATGGATACTGGTGGTCTGACACAGATTTAGGGTTAAATTTTGCATCCTTCATTGGCCGTGTAACCTTGAACAAAGATATTAAGCTCTATGAGTCTCAGGTACCCTATGTGAAATTGGAACAATAAAGCAAGTCTCTTTTGTGGTTTGTTGATGATTAAATTAAATAACGCTCATAGAGTCTTTAGCAAAATGCCTCGTATACTACAGACCACATTCAATAAAGATCAGCTGGTGGTATTATCATCACTATTATAGTAACGATTCTTTAAAAATAGTAGGTGGTCAGTGTAACCTTATGGTCTTTATATTTCCCCACTCCATCCAGTGGCTGTGAGAATTCTTCCAAGATCACTGCAGTCCCATTGTCAAGGTACCAGCATCACACCTGAGCAGAGAGTAAGGACCCCCCAGCCCTTTGATATGGATTAAAGCTCACTTCATGTGCAGCACTCACATTTTCAGAGATCAAATGCTTGAAGAATCAAACAGTTTTCCTGTAAGTCTGAAGAGGCTGCCTTCTGCGGGCCTTCACCAGCAGATGACAGGATGAGAACACTCCCGCTCCTTATCACCACCTTCATCAGCGATGGTGGTGCCTGCACCAGGGTATTCTGGGCTGTGCACATTGGGGAGCCGGTGATGTAGCTAAGTTTCCTGGAAATACAGGCAGCAATTTCCTGTGGCTTCCTCTGTTTTTGATGTAGATATGAGCACATGTAAAAGCTAAACACATCAAGGATCAAAGCTTCAGTCAGTGGAGGTGCAAGTGCCGAAAAATACTGTCATTTCCTCATAAACACTCAGAAACTCAGCGCCTTCCAGATGGCTGGCCCCCTGGTAAGGATGGGAGATAAGAACAGTAGTGTAAACTACCTTCTATGTCTATACCTGCTAGACCTAAAGCCTCTGCTTTAACCAAAGGACGTTCCCACGAACTCACTTGCTTAAGTAATCAAGAACCAGAATTCCTGAAAGTTGATGCTCTGCAGAAAACAACCTGAAAAAGCGCTGGTCTGTTTATAAGGCTTCAGTGGAGATTTCCTCAGAAATTTTGGCCAGGCCACAAAAGGTCACCCTCTGAAGTAGAAAGCAGTAAAAGTTTGGATGGACTAACTTGTTTATACAACCATCCTAAAAGACAGTTTAGAATTAAATAATGTGAAGCATACTACCTTTGGGAGGCAAACAGGCTCCCAGAAGGTGATCACAGTGGGTTCCAAGAGCAGAATAAACAAAGAAAACAATGCCTCACCTAACAATACCACAACCTGCTGAAGACACGGAGTAGAAGCAGGATGTAAGTCTGCACAGCGTTCATACAATGTGCAGCAGACTCGGAATGGCTTTGCAGTCAGGAGAGGTAGTGCTGAATCCCTCTTTGCCACTCACTGGCTGAGCGACCATAAGCAACATACTTCGCCTGTAGAAATTTCCACTTCCTCACATGACTTTTGTCCACTGCCTGCTCTCTTTCCTCTGTGACAATCTGCCCCTGCCAAACATTGGGGCACCCATCACTGTAATCAGCCCCTCCTCTGGAAGGCAGTTGTTACAGTACATAGTTAAGTCTTTTTTGCTCAAGTTAGTCTGTCACTAGCAATCAAAGAAGGGGTTAATACACCTCATTTGCAAAAGGTGCTGTGAGAATTAAATGAAGTCACACAAAGAAAATATAAGAAATGTTGGTTACATTCTCAGAAAGGGCAGCAGTATGGGTTCAGATTCCTGCTCTCTCACAAGAGGGAGAAACCAGTCAACATCTTTGTTCTCAGTTTTGTAATGTGCACAAGTGGCAACAATAACTGTATCTACCTCTTAGGGTTGTAAGGTTGAGTTAAAGCAGATATAGCATTTGTAACAGTGCCGAACACACAAGACATTCAATAGTTCATCATTATTACTACAAACGGAGAATTGTTCTGAGTACTATTAAGGACTATGCAAAAGTCACTGACTTAGAGAGAAATATCTTTCAGTGCGAAAAAAATCATTCTAGGTGAACCAGCCTGATAAGACATCCCTGAAGGATAGTTTGAAAGGACTGATTTATTCCTCTTAGAGTTTACCAACCTCAAATATCTGTCCTCCTAAGTATATGTACAGACCAAGAGGATGTGGCTTGAGCAAATGACCACTTTGTTCATGCTGCTGGACTTTACTCTTTCACTGTCAAGAACTACACATCATCTCAGTTATGAATTAGTCTCATTAACTTAGCCTTAAGCCAATCCTTACAAGCCTCTTCTATGTAAAAGAACTAATAAAACTGATTTAGGTCCCATGGCTATCCACCAGGGCTATGTCCTTATGAGTATGACCCAAGCAACCAGTCAGCTTCTTATTGAAATCTGTATTGAATACAGCTCAAGCCTATTCTGCTTATCAATTAAATGCAGTTTCTCCTTCACCTCTGCTTCCTGTGATATAATCACATTTTTTTCATTCATTCACATAATGAACATTTAGTGAGCATCAACTATGCATTAGCTGCTATACAAATAGACAGAGGCAAGAAATAGTCAAGATGCTAACAGTCTAGTGAGGAAGGCATGTCAAATAACCATTGAAAACAAGTGCAAGGGCTGAGGTAAGAAGAGAGCTCAGTTCTGCCAGGTGCGACCCACATACTCAACATGAAATGTGGGAAACCAGAGGTTTGGCTAGAATGGTGGTGGACTTATGGAATGCATGCTGCAGCAGTGTCTTAGTACCATCAAAAGCTCTAAAAGGTTCACCATCACTGAGCTAACCCATACAGGGAGTGAAGCAGAGAAGAGCAGACTAAAAAGATAGGTCCTCAGCATTCAGGGATTTGGGGTCCTGCAAAGGAATGTGCGTGATGAAGAAGGAAGTGTTTGAGAGGTTTTAACCAGTCATGACAATCTTCAATTCTGTCTTAGAAAGACCACTCCGCTTGGCAGTATGAATAATGAAGAAAAGAGCCATCTGTGGAAACCAGGAGCCCAGGAAAGAGGTCAACCTGTCCAGAAAATAAATAGCAAAGCCATGGGGAAATAGACAAAGTCAAAGAGAGACTCTGGAAGTCTAGAAGATGCAAGAACCTGGATTCCAGGAAGCTCACTCACTTCAGTTCACTGGAGAGAAAAGTGGGCCTATTACCATTCAGGTGCTTCTTGAAGAGACTGAGACTAAAAGTTAAAATTGATGACTATATTACTTATACTATGGAAGTGGGATTTGTGAAACAGTACAAAAGTTCTCATCTTAGAGACCTATGAGGACTTGAAAACAGAGAAAGGGTATCTAAGTTAATATTCATTCCTCCTTAGCAAGCAACTAAGTGTTACAAACCAACAATATCTAACAGGCTCGGAGACATCCTGGTTTCACTGTCATGTTTGTAAGCCACATGAAATTCCCCAGCTGCTGGGCTCAGTCTCATTTTATTTCCTTAGTATCTTTCTATTTCTTGCCACTTTACCTCATAGAATGGTTTCCCTTTGAATTTAACCAGATTAATGCTGTTAATGCTCTCGATGAGCACACATTTTAACAACAGGAATACCTGACACATCTCTTTGTTTTGTGATATTATAGTCTTGAGAAAGGCAGGAAATTTCTCAAAACAAACCAAAAATAAATAAACAAACAAACAAATGAACAAAATTCAACAGAATCATTTCTGTACCAGTAGTTACACTGTCAGCTTTTTAGAATAAACCTGTTGGGAAATACCAAAGTCCTTGAATAAATTAGATGTGACTTTCATTGTATTTGCCACACACATCCTCAGACGAGGGAGAAGGGCTACAAAAAGAGTTGATTAAATCCAGGTCAGAACTCCAAGGCAGCGACTCAAGGTCCTGGTGGATAACAAAGACAGTGATGGAAGGCAGATGAAGGAGAGCATCTAACACAGTCTCACGGGCACAGCAACTGAATTTTAATTTTAAAAGGACATTAGTCATTCTAGAAATTAACATGTCTCAACCCAGCATTTCACAGAGTAGGTAAGGGGCAAATAATCCTCCTCCTTCTGCTCCTCTTACTCTTCCTCCCCTTGTTCTTCTTTTTTAAAGAAATTAGTACTTACTTGCCCTCATTACTGGCTTAAACTAAATTTATAAAACAATGGATCTGTCCCCCAGTCAAATATATTCAGGCATAAGAATGAAGTCACATTGTCTATGAATCTAACGGAATTTTACAACAGTCTCAAATCCCCTTTAGGGAGAAAAATGTATCTGTATCTCTATTATCTGTCGATCATCTATCCACCCATCTATTTGGCCATCTATGTAAGGAAAAGAAAACTTAAGGAACTCCTTGAAACTCTCAGGGAACAATTATGGGAAGACACACACTGGCCAGACATATTATAACAGTAGTTGCCATAGAAACGAGTCAGTAGGCTTCAATTTTTAGAGTCGTGCCTTTTGATAAAATATTAAATTTCTTAGAATATTTGCATATACATACAATAGTACAATGGCTGGTGTCCAACTGTAATAATTATACACTCGAAAAATTATTTAAACTAGTTCTACTTTTTAAAATTACTAATTATACAGAAAAAATTTCATCCTTAGTAAGCTGATTTTTTAAAACTTCTGCTCCGTATAGTTTCATACTGGGAAGAAGCGAAAGTGAGGGAGGCACAGACTTGAAACGGGAATCTAAGGAAAATGGCTTGGTATTGCTTGATGGCCACTCCTGATGGCTTTCTAAGCCCTGCCACAAGCGTTCTCCAAGCTGCTAACAAGACAGTAACTCTGGTCACTTGATTTTAATTAGACTAACACTTAGATCTCATTTTCCTATGACACGATGGTTTCTTCTCATACAGTAAGAAATAATGACATATTTGTTCTTGGGAAAGTGAAGGGTGTAATATTACTATGTGTAGAGCTCATCCAAGGTCTCCTTTTCACTTTTATTTAATAAGGGACTTGCTGCAAGTATGAGCCTGAAAAGCACATGCTGCATTTCCTATGTTGAAAATTAAGAAAAACTGCACATTTTAACATACGGTCAGAATTGTAAAGTTAAACAATAACTAATTCAAACAGCAGTTTTAAAACATAAGCAGCAGGTTAGTTGTTACACGAAATTTTTCTGACTGAAAGTCACTAGGCTGCTTGTGGATCGGTACTAAAATGATACTGATATTACAATCAATAGACAACTGAATATGTACCAAGTGTGCCAGGAACAGACTAATTGCTTAACCTGACTTCTAAAATGCCCATGAGCCATAAACCTGGTAATCTTTGAAATGGAGGTTGGTGGATTTAGTTTTCTCTCAGCTGGGAACACCCTGGCAATAGACCAGGAACCTCAATCCCTTTAAAACAATGAATTCAGCAACAATCTTAACTTCCCAGACATACGAAGTAAATCACATTAACAGCTGAGAAGAGGTTATGAACTTTCTGTTTGCAGGTCAGCTAGAAAAGAAAACAAGAGAAAGATCAACTCAAAATGTCATGGGTGAGCCTAAGCCAGGTGCTTGTTCTAGGGTTACAGCCAGGTCCTAATGAGAAATTAAAGGAACACAATATGTTCTGGCAATATGAATATACCTATGCCTAGTGCTAGGTATAGCTAAGATAAAAATTTTATCTATATGACTAAGAGATGATAGTTACCTCTGGTGGGATCATAGGTCATGTTTGTTTTTCTGTTTTCCTCAAGATTAGCACTGACATATCTGATCTCTCTAGTGTAACTCCATGGCAATACCACCTTGAATGCACCTGATCTTGTCTATAACATGGAAAAATATATCATATAGATAATATATAATCATTATTTTACTAACTATATATGTGCATACCTCCATTACTTTAAAAATGTGTTTTACAATCACCATGTAGGAATTTGCCAAACCATGGGACAGCCAAATAAACAAATACAGTTACCTTCAGTGTCTGTGGAGGATTTCCCACTAATACTAAAATCCAAGGACTCTCGAGTTTCTTACATAAAATGGTATAGTATTCGCATATAACCTACATATATTTCCCATATACCTTACATAATCTACACATTACTTGTAACATCTAATATATGTATTATGTAAATAGTTGTTAGGTTGTATTGTTTAGAGAGTGGTAAGGAAAACCTCTGCATGTTCATTACAGACACAACTTTTTATCTGAATATTTTTGATCTGTATGCAGTTGCTGAATCTGCTTCAGACTTGTAAAGTAAAATAAAGGCCTAAAAATCAATGTGCAAAAGAAACTATATTTCTACAGCAAATATAAAAACCAGTATATTTTATTAGAGTTGATCATTAAAAATTAACCTTACAGGTGACAAGTATATATTGTACTAATTTTAAAAATGTTCTATTTTCTCTATTTATGGACTAGGTCCAAAATAATAATTCAAAATATTTTAAAGTAAACAAAAATACTATTTTTAATACTATAATTTTTTCAAAGGATTAAGAAATTTAACATGTTAATCTTTTGATAACTTATTTTGCTTCACAAAAAATGTGAAGTTGTAAAGTAATTTTAACATTAATAAAGTACATTTCATGTTTCAAGGAGGTAAAACACACTAAAAAATTTCAATCCAAATGATATAAATTTTAAATATATTTATCTGGCAAGAATTTTTCAAACATTTGGAAAATATTTTTATTTGGTCTAGGATTAAATCCATAATATTGAGTCAGGATTTCTCTGACTACACTGCTATTGCCTGCTTTATTAAATTAAGAAAAAGAACTGAAGGAAAAATAATATTTCCCTAAAGCTTCCACTGCAATATAATAGAGCCTTATAAGAATCTCAAGTTGAATAAGAGGTATGTCAAAAATTTTAAATACTCATCCCAAAATAAGAACACAAACTGACTTCCAAAACCATTTTTTATGTAAAATCACTCTTCATCCTCGGTATGCAGACCACCTGCTTTGTAGATTAACAGAAATGAGCATCGACCACCACATTAGCTTTACCCTGCCAAGGACCAAGTTCCTACCTCTTGCATCACAAACATCTGCAGGCTACCAGGTTGACAACCGAATGTCAATATTGCCTTTAGCCAAATGTAATGAAGAAGCTACATCTGCTAACTTCCATTAAAATAACAATATTATTTTTTAAATGCCAAATAGACCTTACATTTCAACCTTATCACTCTTCAATATGAGACTAAATATGGAGTTGACTAAATATATACGTGCTTCCTATATCATATATTACAATGATATATATGCAGTAGATGATATAATGCATCACCCAATGGTTTGAAAGTGCTGACATAACTCTTCTTGATGGTAGCCACTGGTATGTGGAATGGCACCATCCAGAACAGATACAATCAACTTAAATAGCGGAGGTTGGGATCACCTTCTTCAAAGACTCCCCTTCTTACCTACTTACATAGGAGGTTGGGACAGGTAGGGGAAGAGTAGTACTTTTCATGCCAACCTAGTGGTCAACAGATCAGCCTGGAGTCAGACTGCATGGGTCTGAATTTCCTCCCTACATTGACTTCATTTCCTCTTTAATAAATGGGAAATTCTGTGAGGATTAAGAGATATTTAGAAATAAAATAATTAGCACAAGTGCTACTAGTGTCCATTTTCAGCCTGTCTGCTGTCAAAAGCAAGGTAGAACTCAGCTAAAAATGACTAGGTTCCCCTAGAGAGGTGGTACATGGACAGGGAAAAGGGCTTGTCAGGCACGCAAATGGCAGGGCTCCTACACACAATTTGAAACGTCTATTATAGCGAATTGCCAACCTTGCTTTTTATTTTTCTAACTGCTCATTGCTAGCTAAAGGTCAATGAGATAAGATGTAAGAGAAATGAATAAAACCTAAAGATACAAGGTAAGAAGGATTATAAAACATAAATAGTTATCAGATTTTTTTTAACTTGGCGATATTTTTTGTTTTTAAGCTACAGTCTATATTTTATTTATTTACCTTTAAAGTTTTTTAATTAATAAAATTTATTTTTAGGACAGTTTTAGGTTTATAGAAAAATGGAGCAGAAAATTTCCTCTTCCCTATGTTTTACATTTTATAACATCTTGAATGAATATGAGCATTTATTATAGTTAATGAGCCAAAATTGTTATACTACTACTAACTACATTCCATAGTTCACATTAGGATCTATTCTTCATGTAATATAGCTCCATGGGTTTTAAAAATGTGATCAGTTATCTGTTTATCAATATTACATAAAGCGTGTCATAGCCTCATGTATTTCATGTATTCCACTTATGCTGAACTTTGTACAAAAGTGTCAAACTGCCTCTCCAGGCAGTTTAATGTAATAGTCATTTCTAGTATTTAAACATCCACCTAGGGGCTGGGTTGCAGTTCAGTGATAAATTGTCAGTATCATGTACAAGGCCTTGAGGTCAATGCCTCAATACAAAAACAAAACCAAAACCACCACAACAAAAAACACACCTACAAAACTACACCCTCTTGTGCCTATATATATAATGTAACCAGCACATTATCTGTGATCTACGTAATTGGAGTACAGTTAATTTTCAGGGCCTGATCAAACATGTAAGATAATTTGACTAAAAAATTCAGGAAAAGCAGCAGTTCATTTTGGGCGAATTAACTTGGCTTTTATGGCTTCAAAAATGTCAATAAAGATCACTTAAAAACTTCTTTATAGATATTAAATTTTATGCAATTCCTGAGAAGGTGAATATGGTTTTTGTGATGTCAGTGATTCCATCTGACTTTTAAACAAATTTGTTTTGGTATAATTTTCAATGAAACCTCTAAAATATCATTGAGATCTTGAAAACAAATGCTTAATAATCATAACAGTGACAGTCATTTGGATTGCTGTACTGAGTTTTGTTGCTATTGTTTTTCTTATTGTTTTGGCTTTTAGACTACAAAAATTTTGTCCCAGTACAGAAGAAAACACTATCTTTCCACTGGAGCACTTTCTGCCTAGCACTACAGTCTTTCCACTAATATGTACTTCCCACTTGTCAGAAACACCCACATAGCTGCATGTGCACACAC
Organism: Dolichotis patagonum; assembly: GCA_004027295.1. Lineage (NCBI taxonomy): Eukaryota > Metazoa > Chordata > Mammalia > Rodentia > Caviidae > Dolichotis > Dolichotis patagonum. The sequence continues at coordinate 6,246 of PVJX010000521.1, read as the reverse complement.
AGAAACACTGTCATACACACCCTGTGCACGAGCTCTAGGCTGTGCCTCCTAGACATTGTGCTATAAAGACCACTGTCTGGCACCACATTGGGCATAGTCCACAGCTGCCGGCTGGACCGGCCAACTCCCTAAGAGCTGCTTTGGATGTCTCCCCTGATCCCTCATCTACCCTCATGGGCTTTTCCAGCTCCAAGTGAGTCTCCTTAGTGTACTGAAATTAACCAGGCAAGAACTATAAAGGATAAACAATTCCCACTGTAAGTTTTGCTTTAAATATAAGTTTTAGTGCTTTTTTCATAAGCATTTTTAAACTGGTTGAAAACAGTTTGTCCTCATTAGTAGGTAAGTCTATCTTTTATAAGTTCATTTATACCATTCATTAGTTTAGTTAGCTTCGTTCCTATAAAGATGAACTCCAGACTTAACTACAAAGTGACTCAAAATAATATGAATTTCGAACAAAGTCTGAATTTTAAAAAATTTTAGTACTTGGATTTTAAAAAAATTTAAAGGAGATGTAAATAGAGTTTACAGGACTCTAGGCTCAGATGCTTGTTCCACGACAGGCAGCTGACACTGGCAGAACAATGAGGCACACAGAGGTAGAAGGGATGACAGCTAAAGAAGCTATCAGGGGAGGAGAAGTGAGAAGGAAAGAGGCAGAGGTTAAACCAGAGTGACAGATTGGTAGACAGAGGCATTATTGCCGAAACAGAATGGTGAGAGCCAGAACCATTAAGTCAAAATAAACCTTGTATTTATGTAAAATCAAAGGTTCTAATTCATTGCTATTTTTGTGCCTCTAGTCTCTCACCCTTAAGTAAGGTGCACAAAACAGATTAAAGCTGATAATTTACTACATTTTTAGAAGTGTAATGTGTGGAGATGATCAATTTCTACATGTTACACCAACATATTTTAAATACAACTTTCCCACATTTATTCTTATGATCCTGAATATAATATTCTCCAATTAATTAGAAAACTATGGGTTCATCCTTCAATTTCTGCTCAGAACTCTTTAAGACAGTTTCATAAATATATTGGTGTAGAGCTCACTCTGCCTCCACCAGTTCCTCCCCACCCACTATCTCCTCAGGGCAGCTTAAGAAATAACACACATTCATCTGAATCAAAGTAACACACTCTTGAAAACACAAACTGGCAAAAAAATTTCATTTGCTTAGCTTACTGTTTATAAAACTACCCCTAATTCAAGAAAAATAGGTCTATGTTGTTAGGATTTATAAAAGGCAAATTAAATGAGGTAAATGGATGTACTGTAGAATCATTTTAATCCAAATACTACCATATAAGATATATTAAAATCTGATTTATAAATTTTATTCATAATAAACTTTCTAGGAACACAGATCATCAATAATTCTTAAAGTAACCTACCTCAACTTAAACAGAATTTGATCAGGAAATTGAACATTTACACTGTGATTGTGAGGGATGATATGGGAAAGTATTCAAAAGAAATCTACATTTAAAGTTTGATGAAAGGTTATATACATATATTTGTTCCTTTAGGATAGCTATTGTCAGATTTTTTATATTAAAAATATGAAAAATAAAAAAATGTTTTCACTGTTTTTACTTTTATGGTACGGATTAAACTCAGGACCATATAAAAATTATCACTCTGTAGCCTACTGCTGAAGCAATACTGCTGAAGCAAGAGTGTGGCTTTGACTCCAAAGGACGAGGCTGTCCATGTCCTCACATGGTGAGGTCTGGTGTGGTGGTGGTGGCACACAATGCATTTACACAAGCACCTGTTCATTAAGGGACAGCAAACAGCAACAGTAGTGTCCTTACTGTGTGATGTGAGGTAATTAAATTCATCCCTCTCTGAGATTAGAGAAATCCTTTACTCTTCTAAAGGTCAACAGTCACAGCCTGTTCTTTTGGTCTAATTTCTTCCTATTCACCAATATCCTCTACATACTTTAGTCAAGGGGAGTCTGTTCCTATTCCTTTGTGCTTTCCCATTTCTATGCTTTTATTCAAGTGCTTTCTGTGCTTAGAATTTCCTTCCTCATAGCTTCAACCATCAAAGTTCTACCCAATCTTTGGGTAGCATTTCAATCTGTATTTATCCAGGATGCCTTCTGACATCCTAAATCAGAAAGCACTCCTTAATCTGCACTCCCTTTCTTAGAAAGTACTTATACTCTCTTATGCTATATTCACTACATTTAAGTGTGTATCTGTCTAAGTTCTAGCTTAGAATACACCATGGATTGTAGCTTAGGGTGTATCACTGCTGCTTAACAAATTTTTTTACATGGATGAATGTACTTACTAAGAAAGAATAACTAACTTTATCCAGTACATGATTTGTGGTGAATAAATATTTAGTGAATTAAATAGCCTATGTGAATCACATTTGGTCAAACTGTTCATTTGCTAACTAGGAACGTAATCCACAAGTGGTATCTCCCCTAAGTGAGACCTCTGTAAAGCCATAGCCCTCTCCACCTACATGTATTCACCCAGAACATACATCAGAGTGCACCCTCAACTCTCAGCACGTTTGTAAAATGGAAAGGTTAATCCAATGTAGTCTGTATTTATACTTTTTATCTAATAAAAGGTATGGAAAATTCATTCATTCATTCATTCATTCAATAACTGTTCCTTGTTTCTAGAAATTGTATTATTATACACAACAGACAAAACAACCATGATCATTGAGGGGGTTTATAGTGTAATAGAAAAAAAAAAACCACTAAAGAAAAAAACTGGTAGGTGAGTTGGAAATTAAAATTCTAGGAGACACAGGAAAGAAAAAACAAGGGTGGTGCTCATTAAGGGTGGGAATCAGGGAAAGCTTTTCAGAGGAAGTAATTTTAAAATGAGGGTGAAGGCCGATCAAGAGTTAGAAAAATGAAGTGTGGGGTGTGGTGGACATTTCAGGAAGAAGCACAGCCCCAAAAAGAGCAGGGCCCCAGTCAGAGTGGCTGGGTTAAGGCCTGTGGGGAGCAGACCACTGGAGCCAAGTCAGCAGAGCCCTGGAGCTGCAGAGGAGAGGCTGGCTTCTGTGTGAGGAAAGGAGCTCTGCTGCTGTGAATGAGGAACAAGGAACAGAAAAACTGACCATTTCACCATTATCTTGTCCTCAAGGTCCAGACCGTGGAGCTACCTTTTGTCTGTTTTCTGGTCTTTAGGTGTAGATTCAAAATGGGGAGTTAAAAAACTTGGGAAGGTTTTATATATTTTCCTGTTATCAGATGATCTTAATACAAGAATATTTTAATATCTCAGAGAAACAACAGAGATCTTTCAGAAGATTATGGTCTGTGATTCAGAGATAAACTCTGTCATGTGGCATGGGAAAAAGTGATTAGGTAAGATCATTTTCCTTCTCACTTTTCAGAAGTCATAATGGAACTGACTGAAACTGTCACATATTGGAAGATGGCTGTTGACTCTTTCTGCCGTGGGAACAGGGTGAGGTTTTCCAAGCATCAACTGAAAGGAGATGTACTCTGCAGAGATGTGGCCCCACAACAATCTTGGCAGGCAATGTGGCTTCCTGTCATCTTCCTCCCAGAACTGTGAAGTCCAGGGCTATCTTCTACCTGCTCTGGTTGAAGGAAGTTAACCTCTGCATAAGCCACATTTTATGCCTACTTCATAATAGTAATGTTTAAATAAAAAATAAAATGCTCATAGGAGCATTTTAATATGCTATGAAAACAAAAACTAAAGTTGAGCAAGAAACAGTTTCATCCAGAAGCAAATAAACCATATCAAAAATTGACATTTTCCCATCAGAACAGTCTAAATGTCAACTTTACAGAACGTGACCCTAATTTATTTAATAGAGGTTAAGTTTTTAGTGAGAAATATGTTCCTCCTTCCTTTCTCGCCACCCACAGAGTTTGGGCCACTTTTAGATAATTCAGTAGACACTCTCTCACAAACTCAAAAAAGGATGCTGCCCTCTCAGTGGAAAGGTAGTGTTCCATTGATTTTGGTAAATATTGATCTAGGCCTGAACTTTTGATTTCTAAATGAAAGAAGAAGATGATTCATACATGCCTTAAGTAACAGTAGGCCTAGTGGCCAGATCTGAATGAAAATAACCAAGCTTGAACTTAAAGTGAATCTTGTTGAAATTCTGAACAAATCATCCAGTGTCATATATACATATATAGATAGATAGATACAGTTTTTAAAATTGAGTTACCAAGACTAGAATTTATAAACAAAAGAAGTTGTTTTTAAAAAATCACATTAAGAAAGGAGTCAATTTTGCATGTATATTTCAAATCACTTGTGAAAATATTTGTAACGTAAGACATAATCTTCCAGAAGCCCATCAACCACGTCAAATGAAGCCTCACTGTTCATTCATTTAACAAATGAGTCAGGAACTAGTCTCCAGCAAATGCAACATCTACACTTCCATGGAAACTGCATCTCGTGTTAGGTACACCGAGCTGTGCAACTGATCGTGGAGAGAAACGAAATTTAAAATATAATGAACACTTCAGTTTTGCAAGATGAAAATTCTGAAGATCTGTTAACAACAAGATAAATATAGTTAACTCACTGAACTATTCATGACACTGATATGGTTAAAGAATACATTTTACGTTATGCTTACTTAAAAACTAAAATAAATGTTTAAAAAAAGCCATAGACATAGTCGATATTTACTGGGTACTCACCACATACCAGGTTACTCTATAAGTACAGGTTCATCTCATTTAACCCTCACAACCACCTAAGGAGGTGGGTGCTACTATTATCCTAGTTTTACAGATGGGCACAGTGAATTACAAAGAATCAAGCAACTTAGCCAGGATCATAAATTCAAGGATAGAAATGAGATACGAGCTTAAGTAACCTGACACCAGCAATTTGTCTTCAATTTCACTCCAAAAAAGTTTTGAAATTAAGCAGAAATATTTTCATTTGGAACTATAGCCCAAAGGAATAATAATATCGTGTAGTTACAGTAAAAGTAATTGTAAATACCTGTTTTCATTCTGCAATTTGGCTTTTAAAATCCTGATGATTTGTAACTCAACTTACTGCCCTTCTGGTGGTGATTTTTCTTAAAACCTGAGCAGTGAAGTGCTTTCAATCACTTCTCTCTAAGCCATAACATTCTTTTCCCACAAGTGGAAAAATAAAATCACAGAGGATGCCTTCTTTTAAAACAGATAGTACTGAAACTGTAAATATTTTTAGCCCTCTGTACTTTTTAATCCAGTAGCTTGGCTGAGAATAATTCAGAAACATTTAAAAATAGCCACTTACTACTCTGAAAATCATTAATTAGGTTAGCACATACCCAGCACCTGCTTGATGTGTTTTCATCAATGCTATTTTGCTAGTCATATAAAAAGAGAAAACTTTTTCAGTTTCAGAATTTTTCTCCCTTAAAAACTAAATGTGTCACCAGGGCACTGTGTGCCAGGTTGGCCTCTCTCTTCCTAACTCAGAAGGTAACACCTGGACTTAGTCATGGGTAACTAATGAAGATGCAACTTTCCCTCAGTACAACCTATCTACCTCTTGAGATGTGAGAGAAACTTCCTCAAACAGGAGCCTTCAGAACAACTATTAGGGTTTTCACAGAAAGTTAATTTTGTTCTATAATTTATTGAAATTATTCAAGGTTAGAGGAGAACATTTAATGTAAATCTGTACTGACCCAGGAGAATGGTAATGACAACAACAGTAAGTATTCTGAGTTGATTTTCCAGAGGTGAGAAAGTTCAATAAATACGTAGATTTCAGGAAGGAAGGAGGGAAGAAAAAGAGGGAAGGAGGAAGGGAGGGGAGGAGAAGGGAAGGTGGAAGAGAGAAGAGTTTATGATCAAATTTTCAACCACAATTCTAGCAACATTATGGAACACACATGACTGTCACACTATTTTAAAATGTAAATAATGGGAAGCACTGATTTAAGACTGCCTAGGTATCCTTATTTTTTTTAACAACATAAAGATTAACACATCTTAGTGCCAGACAGCTTTTTCTTCCAGCAAAATCTGATAAAGAATTAATAGCACTACTGCCATAAAAAAATCCCTTGGAATATGGAAAGGTATATGACACAAACCACAGAGAGTTTTAGATCCCCAAAATATGGACCCCCACAGTTATGGGCTTTCAAAAGCAAATTATAAGGAGGTTATAACTAGGATATAAGTAGGCTCCAGTGTAAATGTTTTGCTTTCTTTGACAGTATGGGTATTCTATGACATAGTACATATTAGC
>PVJX010000520.1:142139-245384 GCA_004027295.1 Dolichotis patagonum | reverse complement strand
TGATTTTAGCTTGTTTTTTTTTTTTTTGTTTAAGTTCAACATACATGAAGGTATGGACAGCTGTTTTGAAGAGAATGAGAGACACTATGACAGCCATTCTTGGCTTGCTTATTGTCAGGTCTTGAAGACCTGAAATGCCTTCCTCGTCCTGCTCAGATCAATTCCATAATATGTTGTTTCATGTGAATTCCCTGTATGTGACAATATGGACAACTATTTGGAAGAAAACAAGAGTCAATACCATAGAGAGTGAATATCTCTGATTGTCTAGCTTTGAAATTTATGTCTTTTACATTGCTTTCTTATGACCCGCTTTGTTCTGTTTTGATGTGTTTAATTTTACGCTTTTGATATAACTGCATGTATATCTGAGTGGGTAAGATGGATGACCATATTGCTGTTTTTGTCAGATTGTGGAGCAGAACTGTTAACAGTCTCACTGTTTGAATATCTACTTTACATGTTTTAACTTTGTAATTTGAACACCTATTTCCTAGAAGTCAGTATGTAATTTGTCAGGTAATAATTTCTTAGTTTTTTTTTGTTGTTGTTCTTTTCCTTTTTTCCTTGGAATTCTATATTGTTGCTACTCTTCATTCTTTTTTTTTCTCTTTAGATAAATTTTTTTTAAAAAATTTAAAAAAAAAGAGCCATCAGTGTTAGAGAAGGGGTTCAAGAGGAAGAGGAGCAGGAGGGGTTCTCAGAGAGGAGGGGAGAGCCAAGAGAATGCCATGAACTCCAGGGCAGAAGAGTGGTAAGAGAGAGGTCAACCACACAGGCATAGACAGCACAGCATCCTGATGGAGCCAGGGTTTACATTCAGTAGGCCTCCTAGGGATGGCAAGTGGACAGCTGGATAGATGGGTTGATGGATGCATGGATGGTGGACAGGTGGATGGATGGGTGGATAATGGATGAGTGGATGGACGATGGATGGATAGATACATGGATGATAGCTGGGTAGATGATAAATGAATGGATGAACGGATGAACAGATACAGTGAACCCACAGTCACTCCCACAATATTAGGCAGGCTTCTCCTGATGCTCTCCACACTGACTGAGATCTTCAAGAACAGGTCTGGACTGCTTCTTCTCAGTTCTCCTGGTCCCTCATTGTCACTAGCTGCCAACTGGTGTCAAGGACAAGTGGGGGCAGAAGTCTTTAGTCCAGGCCAAACAGACTTTGGTACAAGACAGGTCCAAATCCAGCCCCAGTCCCTTTACCCACCACGACACAAGGCCTTGTTGCCATGTCTAAAACATGGAAACAGTAAGATCGTTTGCCATGACAGTTAGGGTAGAGTATCAACTTGATTGGCTTTGGAATCCACCTGGGCAAATGGCAGAGCACATCTCTGGGTGCATCAAAATGGACCATGGAGGTGTGACTCTGGATACTATGTCTGGTCTCTGGCCCCTTTTTTCCTGGTGCTGTTCACTGCTCTGTTCCCCTGCCACCATGAACTAAGCATTGGCTCTGCCACATCCTTCTGCCATAATGTCCCTACCTTAGAACCAGCAGACCATGGACTGCACCCTTTGAAACTAAGTCAAATAAACCTTTCTTCTTTTAAATGGTGGGTGTCAGGTATTGTGTTTCTGTGACAGGAAAGCGACTAATACACTTCCTGTCAAAAGGCATTGTGGGAATCACAACAGCTACAGGATAGGGCTGTGGTAGGGTCAAATTCCTCAACACACATAGACAGGACGGGAGTGGTGGTGCACACCTGTAATCCCAGCACGCTGTGGGGCTGAGGTGAGCGATGGCAAGTTCAAGCCCAGCACGACAAGACAGCAGTTTAGAGACACTGTCTCAGAATTTAAAAAATGAAAAAGGTCAGGAGATGGAGCTCAAAGCACAGGCATTTTCAATTCCCATTTCAATCCCCAGTACCAAAGAAAGAAAAGTACTTCGAACAGATTCTGGTATCTGGTAGGCTGTTGATTACTAACATTTATCATTTTATTATTGTTTTAACAGTGAGAGGAAATCACAAAAATTCTCGTAACTTCACACCCTGTCTCTGAACACTTCATTTGTTCAACACGTGACTACCTGCAACTCAGTCGTGGATGTCTATGTGTAAGAATACACAATGAAGAAAAAAAAGAATGTACAAAGTATAGATGTTGAAATAAATACACAGTGAAGAGAGAAAATTATCACAACTGTAAGGAAATAATGGAAACTATGCAAAATACAGTAACTTGTGGAGTTCTATCACACTATCTTCAGAATATGAAAACATCCCTTGCAACTTGGCTTGCTTACATACGACGTTCATTGCCCCTATTTATAAGCTTAGTGCATCCTTTCCAACTGAAAATGCTCTTACTTATTTTAAAAGAAGAGTCTTTTTCAACAGAATTTTATAGTCGTAACACAACTGAGCATATGCTTGGGCTTTGTCAGATTCTTGGAAAGAGAAAAAGCTTGGGAACTGAAGTCTGGGAAAAGGTGACAATATCAGAGAAAACAAATGAAAGCTTCCTGGAACTCCTACACGTCCCATTGTCGAGCTGTGCCCTGGAGCACTCATCTTCATGAAGTTGTTTTGAAAAGCAATTTCCCTTTTTTTCCATGAGGGAATGAAAAATGGTTTGGCCTGGTGGTGAAACGTTTCCAGCACCCAGTGGTGAGAGATGCTCTTACTCTGTCCTGGAGGTCTGTGGAAATGCTGTTGAGACACTCGCCTGGTTAAGCTTGGATCTGCCCACCATAAAGCCCTACAGCCCCTCATCTTGGCAAGAAGGGGGACCAGGTGCTGGGAAATCATCTCACTCGCTCCTGGGATAAACAGACATACAAAAGGCAGTGTGATAAAGAAAATACAGTAAATATTAATTTTTAATTTATTACAATAAAAGGTACTTTTCATTAATCTCACTCATAGTACTGGGCCTTGCTCAGAACACGCTTATCCCGTCATTCCTGCCACTTCTGAGGCAGTTCTGGGTCCTCTTTCCTGGCTGCACTATTATGTCTGAATACACTCAAAACGTTTACCTTTCATGGTCACTTGACTTTGGGGAACAGCCAGAAGCCTCGTGGTACCAGATCCAGCGAATAAAGTGGAGGAGAGCATAAACAATGTCATGTTTTTATGAGCTGCCTTTCCTCTGGGTGGCAGTTTGCAGCAGTATTCACTGTAATTTTTAAAAACACATCTTATAAAGGAAAGAGCACTTTCAGAATTGCTTCAGAAAGTGGCAAGAATGATAGGCTAAGTGTGTGTTGAAGAGAGGGAGAATTTCGAGGGGGGATAAACAGCGATGTCTTTTGCTGTATAATATTTAATGTAAGCTACTGTATATTTTGATCACATTTCCTAAATGGTCCCTGTCTCCTTCTTCTCAGGTCCTCCACCCCTGCTCTGCCTCCCAGTTGCTAGTAGCTTTGCTTTATCACATTCTTCCTCTGTGATGTTGCTGCCTTGGAGCCAGAAACCATGGAGTGAATCCCCCGACACAGTGAGCCAAAGTAAACCTCTTTTTCTTTTTAAGTAACAGATATCAAGTATTTTGTCCCAGCAATGCAAAGTCTGACAATTACAACAGCAAGTAAAAAGATTCAATCAGTAAGCAAAAACCTCCAACAGTGCAAGATGGTTTAACTGATGAATTCCACCAAACCATTAGAGAATGAATACCCATCTTTCTCAAATTGTTGCAAAAATCAAAGAGAGAATATTTTCAAATTTGGTTTAAGAGACTCATGTTATCCTGACACTGAATACAGACAAAGGATACTACAAAGAAAGAAAAATATCCTTCAGGAACATAGACATAAAAACCCTCAACAAGATAGCATCAAGCCAAGTTCAGTAGTACACTAAAAGGATCATGCACCACAATTGAGTGGAATTTAGTCCTGGGATATGAGACTGTTCTACATATGCAAATTAGTATGTATCACATACCACATAATCAGATGAAAGATAAAATTACATGATCATCTCAATAGATGCTCCTTGTACTGAAGTTCTGCTGGCTCATGGGCAAGAAGTAAATGGGTCTTGGCCACTCGGATTTGATTAATGGATTAATCTATTGATCTCAAAATCTGATGCCACTGATGGGAAGTAAGGGGGTAACAGAAGAGGTGGGGCCTTGTCGAAGGGCATGCATCATGGAGATGTAATCTTGGGAGTTGTATCTGATAGCTGCTCCCTTCCTCCGTGGCTCTTCTCCTTTCTCTCTGTTTCCTGGCTGCCATGAGGTGAGCATATTTCTTCTCCCATAACCTTCCACCATGATGTTTCTGCTTACCACATCTAAAAGCAATGGAGCTGCAAACTACAGACTGAATCCTCTAAAACTGTGAGTCAAAATAAATTCTTCCCTTTGAAGTTGTTTTCCTCAGAGCTCAGACCAGAATGCTGTAAGAACTGCTGGAGGTTCCTAGATTTAGGAGGCTTCTTCGAGGAAGAAGGACTGCACTGACTGTTGGACTTCAGACAATATGTTTTATGCTTGACAGAAACTTTGTCTGCAATTTTCTAGTGTCCATAGACTTTGCCTGAAACTGAGATTAAGGGTGGGAGATTAATTTTGCTGAAGAAATTTCAGGACAGTCTAATGTTGAGGTGGTGGCATGGCTACTTTTGGGGGCTTCTAGCCAGATCTCTGTCGAGAATTAAGAGCAAAGAGCTCCGCAGAATGATTTACAACATTTTATGTTTGACCAGAAATGAAGCTCTGCTAAAGCTGTGAACTCCAAAAATAGAGCTGAGAACTTTGTTGGTGAGAAATAACAGGATAATGGAAAAGATGGCCTACAGACACTACAAGAACTGGCATGAATACAGCCTTTGCATATCCAAAGTTGCAAAGGTGAAATAATTTGCTTTCAGAAGAAAGCCCCAGAGCACCATGTTCCAGAATGGCAGCAGCCTAGAGAGTTTGTTCCTTGGGATTTGGTTCATAGGCATTCATCCTCTACAGCTGAGATACAAAGGAGCCTGGCTATTGCTCCAGCTGGTGGCAGACAGTGGCATCATTCATGTGGTGCTAGTTTCAGGTTCATGCAGAATGCAAGAGTTGTGGGGTCAGGAAAGCTTCCACCCAGATTTCAGAAGAAGGCCTAGGAAGCAGTCAGTGTCCCCCTGAGATGGCAGTGTGTGAAGCTGGGAGTATGAAGCCAAAGATGCAGTGGAAACCCCAGAAGTTTGGAGAATCTAGGAACATGGGCCATCTGAGAAAAACTGCAAGGAGTGAGCAAAGCCAATCCAAGAAAGAAGCCATGAGAGCTGCAACCACACACAGAACTATAGGGATGTGGCCACTCTAGAATTTTAGAGTTCATATCTTGCCATAGATTGCATCAGATGATGGGCATGGAACTGCAGGACTTAATAGTTTGGACTATTTAGACTCACACTGAATTTTGGACTTGCTTTGATCCCATTCCTTCCTATCCCCCATTTGTATCTTTTGAAATGGTAATATTTATTTTGTGCCATTGTATGTTGGAAGTATTTAACTGTCTTTTTATTTGTACAAGAGCTCACAGCTGAGTTTGCCTTAAATCTCAGAGAAGACTTTGGACTTGGACTTTGAGCTTTTCAGAAACGTTGAAACTGTTAAGACTTTGGCAACACTTAGAGATGAACTATGCCTTGCATAAAGGCATATGTATGAGTCTTTAGGGGGCCAGAGGTGGAATATTATGGTTTGTGTCCCCCAAGCCTCAAGTGGTCACATGTGGGGCTTTTCAGAGGTGGTTGGATCTAGAGCATGTAATGCTGGGATTAAAGGAAGGTGATTACTAAATTAGCTCACTGATTGGTTTGATATGGTTCTAGGGGTCGATTATAGCAAAGCCCTCCCTATGTGTGAGTGCTATCCACACTAAAGGCAGGTAGACTGGACAGACTATAAGAGACAGAAAGAGGGCTGCAGTGGTCACTTGTTGCTTGCTGCTGTCTGTTTATGCTGCTTCTTGTTTTATACACCATGAATTGTTTTTTTTTTTCTCCTCCATGATTCCCCTCTGTCATGCCTTGGAGCCAGCCAATTATGGACAGAAACCTCTCAAATTGTGAGCCAAATTAACCCTTCCTCCTTTAACTTTAGATGTTGGGTATTTTGTCTCAGCAATGAGAAAAGTAACTAAGACAACAATGATTGTTTAGCTATGGCACCGAAAGCACAGGAACAGAAGCAAAATTATGCGAACAGGATTCCATCCGGCTGAAAATCTCTGCACAACAATAGATATAATCAACAGATTAAAGTGACAACCTATGAATTGTGAAAAAGTATTTATAAGCCATATATCCAACAGGAGTTTGATAGCCAAAATATATAAAAAATTTCAAACAACACAATAATAAAACAAAAAACCCCAAATAACTCAATTGAAATATGCACAAGGGACATGAATAAAAATATCTCAAAAGAAGACATAAAAGTGCCCAAGATCACTGATCATCAAAGATGCAAATTAAGAGTACAATGAGACATCGCCTCTTATTGTTTGAATGGCTGCTATCAGAATGAGGGAAGATGAGTCCCAGTGAAAATGTGCAGGAAAGGAAGACCTGCACCCTGGCAGTAGGAATGTAAATCAGTCTACCAACATGGAACTCAGTATGAGGCTCCTCAAAAAACTAAAAAGAGAACTCCAGCAATTCCATGTCTTAGTTTCTATCTACAGGAAATGATATAAGTACAATGAGGAAATACCTGTCCACACAGGCTCATTTCAGCCTTCCCCACAGTGGTCAAGCTATGGAAACAAACTAAGGGTCCATCAACAGATAAATGGATGAAGAAAATAAAACCACATCATTTGCAACAACATGCTTGGACCTTGGGAACTTTATGCAATCAAAATAAGGCATGGAAAGAAAGGTAAATACTACATGATCTCACTTATCTGTGGAATCTAAGCAAAGCTGACCTCATAGAATCCGTAAGTAGCTAGGTGGTTAGTGGGGCTGGTGGAGTGTGGTGACAAGATGGGGAGATGCTGGTGAAAGAGTATAACATTGCAGTGGGACGGATGGAGTAAGGACAAAACTACCACATGCCAGGGTGACTATGCTGATGACAGTATGCTGGACACTGGAAACCTGCTAAGACATGGGTGCTAAATGTTCTAACTACAAAATAAGAATGCGAATTGATAGATGTATAAATTAGCCAAGTTAGCCTTTTGCATACCAAACATATACACAATTTTTGTCAGTTTAAATAATAGGATGTACACCCTGAAGAACAGTGATTTATTTAGAATTTCAATATGGTCCCTTCTCAGTGCACAGCCTGAGCAACTGGCCAGGTAACACACCCAAGAAGCTGCTCTGGCTTGTAGGTAATGTAGCACACTGTGCATGCATGTGTGAGGGGTGTGTGTGTGTGTGTGTGTGCATGTGTGTGTGACATCTGGGGGAGGACAGCAGGTGATGGATGTGCAGCATTGAATACTCAATGAATGTGTGAATTAGAAGCCACAGTACTATAGCCCTGACTCTCTCCCTCTTCCATCTTAAGCCAATCCTCCTGCTTAGTGAGTGACATGGTGTCCAGGGGAGAGAGAATTCAGATCGGCAGAAGTTCTGCATGAATCCAATGATTTATATTCTCACAAAAACTCGGTGAGGTTTTTATGGCCAATTATACAGCTGGGAGGACAGAAGCTGGGGAAGGTTAAGCCCATCGATTTCCTGGAGATAATGTCTTGCACTTGCACGGTGCTTTCTGGTTCTGAAAACAGCTCTGCCACATGGGACCTCCACAGAACCCCTGGGAGGGGGACAGAACAGAAATGTTTTTTCCTTGGTTTCACGCAGAGTCAAGTGAGTTGGCCGCGTTCCCGTGACCAGCAAAGCCACAGGGTGTGAGCTCTCCCGAGGATGGTGCACCTTGGCTGTCCCTCCATGGTGTTTTCTGGGCTGGGGCTTGTCCTCTGGTTTCCCCACAGATCTGTGAAGTGTATTACTCTCCAACTTGCTGTTTTTCCCCTGGCTATAGGGAAGCTCACATCTGTGTGAGGAATTTGAAGATCCATGATATATATATCTCACCCAACATCATGTGTGGCCTTGTTTTTCTTCTTGATCCAGACACCCATTTATGCCACCCCGTTATACTTCAAGTGCCTATGGGGTCATTTTAGGTCTTTCCTGAGGTAAGGAACTGGGGAAGGAGAGCATGCAGATCTTCACCAGGAATGCTGATCCTTCTCAGGATGTGAGGCTTCGGGACAGTATGGTGGGACAGAAGCTGGCACCGGGAGAAACTTGGGGAGTGGAAGACAGGCTCTGTCTTATCTAGAAGGCGTGAACATGGTTGGATAATAAACACTGCAAAGCCAGTAATGCTGGACAGCTTGAGCTGTGACATCCAGACACGGAGCACTGTCTAAACCCCGATGCCTCTAATCAGATGAGATAATCATTTCACCACCACCTTTGCAATAGGCAGATTGGATGCCAGGGCAACTCCCCCATGCAGAGCTGATGCCTGGCATCTGGTGATCACTCGGGGACCTCTGGACAGGCACTCTCGCCCAGAACAGGTTTGTTGTGTGGGATTGGGGGTTCAGAGTGATGAGCAAATCGCAAACTCTGCAAAACATGCAAGCAGCATGCCACTGCCCCATCGAGTGAGGAGTCTGCGCTGCTGCAATTAGCAAGCCCATGTCCCAGGAAGCAATGGCGTGCTCTGAGGGTGACACTATCTTGGATCCCTGCTTCTCTCCTTTTATTGGGCAATGGGAACAAGTTGTGTGAAAAGACTTGAACAAAAGTGAGCTCTATATCTCCACCTGAGACTCCTTCACAAAGAAAATCCCCCTTTAATCTCACTCCAGTGGGAAGTGTCAGGAAGATCTTTTATTGATTTCCCCAAACACATTAATGGGAGCTTGATCTTTGTCATTGTCAGTGCTGTGCAGAGACACCAGATGCCACACAGCAGACAATGTCCTAGTCTTGAGGGACTAACATCTAGCAGGAGGCCTGGCGCTAACTGAGAGGGGCATGTGTAATGTGGAAAAGGGGCGCCAAGCACTGAGGAACAGTGAAAGGGCATAGAGGGGCCAGGAGGCCGCTCTGAGGAGTAGGCCTTAACCTGAGACCAGAAGATGTTGAGTTGAACAATGTCCAAAGGAAAGAATGGGAGGCTGGGAAGGGCCTGAGAGATAGTTCCAAGTGCACCGATGGACGTGCAGCCACTGAGATGCTGTAAGGGTCTCCTGTTCAAGTGCAGCTGTTCTAGAGAGAAGGGGGTGGGGTGGGGAGAAGAAACTGGACAAGTGGGTGGGTGCTGATCTTACAGGGCCTGGAGGCTTTGGTACAGAGGATGCCCTTTAACCTAATGGCACAGCGAAGCTGGCAAGGTTCTGAGTGGTTGAGGGGACTCGTGTGTGTGCACACATGTGTTAAAAGGATGGAGCAACACATTTGGTTTTGCCATTGATTGATGAAGTTAGTGCATCAATCAGCATGGCTGCATTATTCTGTGTAATAAACAAACCCACACTCTCAATGGTGTGTCCCAAGACTTGTTTATTTTTTACTCAGAGCCTGTGTCTACATGGACCAGCCATGGGCTCTTCTCGCTGCACCTATGTGGCATCTTAGTGTATTAAAACTGTCACAGTCCACCCCTGGACTGTCCTTTTCAGTTTTGCAAACCTAGCCCTATCTCCCTTTACAGATCTCAGCTCAGATCTCTCCCCTATAGCGCAGCCTTCTCAGATCACCTTTGTGATGTCCACCGTATGTGTCAACTTGACTGGAACACAGGGTGCCCAGGTATTGGGTCAAATGTTATCCTGGAAGCATCTCTCAAATTGTTTGGGGAGAGATTACCATTACCAATCTCATTCCCATGTGAGTGGTCTCATCCAATCCTTTGAATGCCTGAACAGAACAAAACTGCCACCCCTCCCCTCATGAGAGAGACCTCCTCCTGCCTTGCCACCTTGAGCTGAGACATCAGTGTTCTCCCTTTGAATGTGAATAGAAGCACCAGTTCTTTGTGGGTCTTCCTGGATGCCCAGTCTGCTAGCATCCAAGACTTACAAACTTGGTTATGCTTTATTATTGCTTTGTTTTGCTTTTCACTTTTCATTCCCTCAATAGGACTTAACAATGGCAATGGTTTACATTATATTATGTATAAATATGAAAAGACATATTGCCCACTTACACATTTTAAATATACAAGAGAAAAATACTAAATGCCCTCCATCAAATGCTCATAATAATTAAGTCAAATCTCTGTTGAAAATCTATCACTTGTATGTCTCTTTCTGCCAAAATGCCTTTTCAGTCCTTTCCCGCAGGAAGACTTAGAGAAGTGTGGGACTGCTGCTCCGAGACCCGCTTGGCCCAACAGCTGCCTGAGTCCACTCTTTATAGTAAATCTTTTTCTTAGTTCTGTTTCTCTGGAGATCTCTGGCTTGTAGCAGACACTGTGGGTCCTGCCCATTTCCGTCTATCCCTGCCAATTCAGTCCACACCCATTTTAGTCCTGCCTCTCTCTGCAGGATGCCTTCCTCTTGGGGTGGGAACCTGCCCTGCCTGGCCTAGCAGGTAAGAAACACTCAGAATTTAAAGGACCCTGGGGTCCTCTCTAGCCCAGGGACTAGTGAGTATGGTGGATCAATATCCCAGGTCCTTTGTACAAAGCTTGGATGATTTCAAATGTGTTCCACTCTGTTTCCACGGCCCACAGGGGCCCATCATGCTGGTATGCTTGAGGACTTCCCTACTGTGGCTGCTCTCCCTTCCCTATCCCACTCCCTTCCCTCCTCACCTATGCTTCCTGGGACCGCACTCCCAAGAGACCACTGGGGGGGGGGCTCTGTCTCCTGACCTGCTTGTGGAAAAGTTCAGCCCCAGACATACCCATCAAGGCGGTACATACGCCTCACCCCTACCATGGCGCCCTGCAGACTTCCTTCCTGGCACACGCTGTATTCTCTAATTGTTTTCACATTTCTTCATTAGCTCAGTGTGTCTATGACAAGGGCATTTGTCTCTCTCTCCATGTCACTGTGCCTTGTATGAGACATTGTTCACTAAGTATCTGCTGGAGGAACGAATGACTGAAAACTAACCCCAGAAGCTGGCCTTCCCCCTCCCTAATGTCAGAGTCCTCATTAGGCATGAAACCCTTGCGTGCGCTGTCTGGAAGTTGCTTCTGGCTTTTACATCCTGAGATTCTGAGATGTCAGGCCTAGGGGGACACTGACGATCATGCGTGGCATTATTGCCAGACAAGGCTCTGAATAGGAACATGGCTTTGGTCCACATTAATTGGACAAGGAGGCTGGGGAGAAAGCAGCAATTAGGAGGGAAGAACGACAGAGAGGGACCAACCTCCTTGGCGGTGGTGTTTGAGGGTGATACTGGCACGCAGCTCCAAGCAGCCCCAGCCTTGGCACTGTCTGCACATAAATCACTGCTTAAGGTCTCCGTTCTTCATGACTTAACGGCTGCCCCAGACTTAAACACAAGTATTCTTTCATAAGCATGGCTTTAGTCACTCTGCTGTTTTCCTCCTGCAATTCTAGGAGGCAGAAGATGAGCCTGCTTCGTGGCATTCAACAGAACCATGGCACTGAAGACTGTGTTTTTGGGTGACCCTGCAAAGATGCACCATGCCACGTGAACCCCAGGTGCCCACTCTGAAAGTCACTTGAACATCCGACACACAAAAATAAATAAAGAAATAGAACATTCCCACAGTCCCATATGTATCAGAAAACTGATTGTACAATAAGCATCTGGTCACAACTAAATCTTTAGGCCCCGGTGACTTTAATGGTGAACTCTCTCATTGGACGATGAAAGAACACTAAGATTATACAAGAACTACGTAACTTTGCCACAAGAACATGGGAACACTTTAGGAAACTACAGAGTGACGCCAACCAAGGCTGAGCACTTGCCTACCACCGGCTCCACGCCAGCGCACAAGCTCGGGTACTGCAGGTACATCCAAAAACATGTGCAAGACATTGGCAAGTCTCAAACTGGAAACGCCCAAAGACCCTCAGGAGCGGGACAGAGCGTAGAATCCTGACAGGCTGAAGGCAAAGGACAAGACCGGCAGACAACCTCCAGCTGTGTGCGATAGCACCGGCGGTCTTCCGCCACATCAGGTTGACTGGAGAGCATAGATCAAAGACGACGTCGCACAGAGCTGCCTTCACATGAAGTTCCAAGCCAGGGACAAGTTAATGATGCTGCTGCAGTCAGGAGCGCGGCCACCGGCGGGAGTCGCTGAGCCGGCAGAGCTGGAGTGAGGTTCCGGAGGTCTGGAGCTGCTGATGGGATCAGTGGTCCCACAGGAATGGTCACCTGTTGGGCTGCAGTGGGGATCTGGGCAATCGTCTGTGTGTCTGTAACACTTCAATAGTATTTATGAAATGTGGCTGCAATTTATTAAAATCCATGGGATTTACAAACAAAAGGAGTTCACAATGAACGTCAAAAAAGGGAGGACGAGGATGCAGCTTCTCAGCAGGTGTGAGACTATGGTTCCGTACCCAGTTCCACACACATGAGAAGAAGAAAGGGTGGAATATATCCTGGGAATTTGCAAAGAGCCCAAATTCTCTGATTTGAAGAATAAATGGAAAATTAAGCCTTTACTCTGCTATTCTAGAATGAATTTTATTTCAGGGTAACTAAATAGCAGAGCATGAAGTAGAGTTCTTTCACTTACTAAATACAAAAAAAATACAGAATTGAGTGTTATCATTTGGCAATTTTTCAGCTAATTGCTGATCCTGTTGAGCATCCATCAGTTTGGATGGTAAAGTTACCAGGTAGAGGCTAGAGGAGGGCTATCACAAGGAAGAGGTCACAGTGTCACTGACTAAACCACTGATCAATCTGACCACAACTGAAAATGACAGCCCAGCAATGAATCCAGGGCACAGCCCCACAAGTGAAGAGTTCATGCTGAAAATGACCCAATTTAGATCTAATTCATACTTAATATATAATTGAGAAACTACAGGATGTACATGAGCCAGGGAAACAAATTGGATGACCCCAAGGGTAAGTAACAATAAAATCCAATGCATGAAACACTTTTTAAAGGAAAACAAACCTAATACAAGGAAATCTCTTGGAAAAGTAATGTCTAAAGAGACACAACTTTTATAGATTAAAAGAAGCAATAAAAATCAATAGGATACAGTATCAAAGAAGCAAAGAATAGGAGGACCACAGTTTGGACCTAATTTCAATTAAACAGTCACTAAAAACATACCTTAGGCAATGAAGGAAATCTGACTATGTCCTGAATACAGTAACAACTACTAATTATAGTAAGTATGATAAAGATCCTATTTTACACCTTTATAAAAATTCTACTCCAAGTATGATGTAGGTCTGAGCATAACTGGTAAAGCCAATTTTTTTAGGGGAAAACTGGAAATAAAATAAACCTTAATGATACCTTCTAGTAACGAGGCCAGTCAACAACTCAATCCACTAAAAGCTATGAGTGTGGAACATGAAAGAGCATTTCTCTTTACCCCCAAATAACCATTTGGGATATCTTCATGACGTTAAAGGAAGCAAAGCAACTCTAAAGAAAAAGACTAATAAATAAGACGAAAGAATATGTATTCATCCAAATGCACCAGCCAGAGCATGCAGGTGCAACGTGTGAGGTAAGAAGGGATGATTCTATCACAGAGCTAAAAGCCCCACAGTCCCAGCTATACCCAGAGAACTGACAGAAAATTCCTATCAGTCAACAAGGAAGAGACAACGCCAACAGAAAAACTGGCAAAGAAACTTGAAGAGAGATTTCACAGAAAATGTGTAAATGCAAATGGTCATATAAAAAGTATTTCACACAATTAATGATGGGGAAACTGCAATGAAATGTCACTGTATGTCTACCAGCGTATCTAAAATTAAAGCACAGATGTCAATTTTCAGCAAGGAGGTGGTGTAGAGTCCTGTGCTATGGGAAAAGTGTAAATTGGTGCCTCTGCTTGAGAAAATTGAGCACAGAAGGATCCCATGGCCTGGAATTCTCATTGGCAGGCGTTATCACTAAATGATGAGTATTAATGTATTGGCAAATGGTCATCAAGATGAGAATAACAAGATAAGGTAGTCATACAGTGGGACAGGACAACAATGGAAGTCAGCAAGCTGGAGCCACATGCAACAGTGATAAGTACTAGTGCTGAGGAGAGGAAGCCAGTCACAAAACAGTGCACATTTTGTGAGGCTTTTATTTAGGGTTCAAAAAACAGGCAAAACTCATCCATGGTGTGAAATTCATGATGAGGTAACCTGTGAAAAGAAGATGTAGGGTGGAGTCGTGCAAACGGGCTTCTACGTGATTGCTAATGTTGTACAGTCTGAATGTCTGCCAATCACACGAATATCCAGACTTCCTGGAAATAGGTCCAGTTTTGTGCTTAATTCTTATGTACTTTTCTATATCCAATAACTCAATTAAAAACCTGAAATTACTATTTGGCCCTTTGCAAAACTGGGAAACCCTTTGTAAAACCCTTTGCAAACTGGGAAACAGTGAACTGTTTTAACACATCAATAATTACCTTTCAAAAACCTGCAGCTAACATCATTCTTAACATCAAACTCTAGTAACATTTCTGCCGAAGTCAGGATTTAAACAAGGATGTCCCCTGTTAGTGATGCTATTCAACAACTCAGCCTATAGGACGCAGGCAAGGATCTGAACGGACAGCATTCTGTGCCTTTGAGAAAGGAGTGGGGAATAAATATTTCAAGGCTCAACTCCATGAGTATTAGGAAATGCCACTGAAAGAATGTACAGTGAGATACTGCCCATCACGCTTTTTAAAAAGTCAAATCTGATACCACTGGGGCTGGATGGGAAGGGGGAAAAGAGGGACTACCAAATTGTAAGTGGAAATGCAAATTACCCATTAGGGGAGTAATACATCCAGTAATTTGTCAGTTTCAAGTTGAGCAAATCCTGTGACCCAGCCATCCCACCACGGGATGTGCACAAGGAAACACAAAGAACATTCACCTCCCTCACCAGTATGACCATGAATCAACGTTTATGTGCAGTCACAAGGGATGATGCACAACACTGAAATTAAATGGCCTGCTTCCTGTGAATAAGCATTTGAAATAAGGGCAAGTGGGAGAAAACAATCCAAAGAGTAACATTAATTCCTTTATAGTTTTTTAAAATAGGACACATAGCTTTGGGTTACATAAAATTAAATAAAAGAATAAAACCCTGAATAATAATATTTGCAGCAAGCTCTGGGGAGACAGAAGGATTGAGATGTGGCAGACATGGGGCTTTAGTTGTGTCTAACTGCTCATTTCTTAAGCAGGGGCTGAGGACTGGTTGGAGTGTTTGATACATTTCATTAAAAATATTTAAAAGGTGATCTTACTAATGATCTTGAGGAAAGACTCTGAACAATATCCCTCGCCCATGGTGAGGGCAGGCTTCACCTGCTATCTGTGAGATCTCAGGATTTCCCCTCCAGAGTAGAGTGAGGGAGTGGCCCATTAAAGTCCTGTGAACTGATCAAAATAAACAGTCAAGGGACACTGGTTTCTAGAATAGTGCTAATTGTAGTCAGCTTTCCATCACTGTAAGAAAACATTTGAGACGGTCAACCTAAAAATGAAAAAGGTCTCTTTTGCCTCACAGTTTTGGAAGTTTCAGTCTATGGTCTATCGGGCCTATAATTCTGGGCCCGTGATGAATACCAGAGGCTGAGGTTGGGGCAAAACCGCTCACCCTGTGGCCAGGAATTAAAGAAAGAAAAAAGGGGCCAGAGTTCCACAGTTCCTTTTAAAAGAACCTCCCAATTACCTAAAGACCTCCCACTAGACCCAATTTCTTAGAGATTCCAGCACCTTCCAACAGTGTCACTCTAGGGACCAAGCCTCCAACACATGACCCTCAGGCAATTCCCAAGGTCAAAGCCAGACAATGGTAGAAAACAAAACTGCAAAGTGTCATGTGGCTGGAGGTAGGGCTTTGGAGGGTGCCTGCATCATGGCGGTGCTTCACTTACCAGTGGATCTATTCATTCATGAACTTATGGCTAAATGTGTTGCTAGGAGGTGAAGCCCGGATGGAGGTGGGCCTCTGGGCTGTGACCTGGAAGGATATATCCTTGCCCCTGGCTCTTCCTTTCTCTCTCTGCTTCCTGGCTGCCCCAGTTTGTGCATCTTTCCTCTACCACATGCTTCCACCATAGTGTTCTGCCCTGGAGCCAGATAACAAGGAACTGAATTCTTGAGCCCAAATAAGTTTCTCCTTTAAGCTGTCAGTATCAAGTATTTTGTCCCAGTGATGGGAAAGTGACTAACACACAGTTCTACAAGCCAGAAGCCCATGACCAGGGTGTGGGCAGGATTGGTTCCTTCCAGAAACTCTGAGGGAGAATCTGACCTATTCCTCTGCCCTAGCTTCTAGTATTTGCTGCCCATCCTTGGCTTGTAGAAGAATCACCTCCATCACTGCCTTCCTCTTCACATGACATTCTCTCAGTGTCTGTGTCCATTTCCAAATCTCCTCTTTCAATAAGGACACCAGTTATATTGGATTAGTCACCCTAATGACCTCGTTTTAACTTGATTACCTCATTAAGACACTATTTCCAAATACAGTCACATCCTAAAGTACTTAGTGTTAGGAGTTCAACACAGGAATTTGGCAGACACAATTCAACCTGTAACAGTCTCCCTAACTAGACCCCTTCCTTTATGTAGACCTAGCATGGGACCCTCAACTGCCTTACAGCAATATCAAGGAACAGTATGACCTCCACACTCCCGCACATCAGGGACTATTCGTTCTTCCACAGCAGTTCCTCAGACACAAGTTCAGAGCCCAAAGCCACTTGGTAAAAACTACACGAATTATTTGGTAAATCAACAGATGAAACATGACCTGGGGTGCTCTGTCCCTTTGCACATGCTCCTCTCTCCCTCTGAAGTCAGCAGCAGACTTCAGTGTGCCCTCTGCCGCCATGTGCAGGCTGCCACCAGCCTGTACCCTGCCTGCAGGGGAGATGATAACTAACTGCTGTGTCCAGGATGAGGTCTGTCCTCCAAAGGTGCCTGTGCTGGAAGCTTGGCCTCCAGCACACGGTTCTGAAGTGTGGGGAGAGCTTTCAGACGCAGGGCTTGGTGAGAGGTAATTAACTCGCTCACTAGGGGCAGCATCTTTGGGCGGGGCTGAAGCCCCGCTGTTCCGAGTCTGGATCTGGAATATTCCTGTGTTCAGAGGCTGGGCTTCCGGAGTGTGACTGGAGCATGAAGGCGCTGACTTCCTCTGAGGATCCACCCATGAATGCGTTAGAGCTACTGCGTGTTAGGAGTGGGGCCTGTTTGGAACTGGGTCATGGGGTGTGACCTGGAAGGGTGTCTTCATGTTTCCAGCTCCTGTTTTCACTTTCTGCTTCCTGCCTGCCATGGTGTGAGCAGCCTTTCTTCCTCCAGGCTCTTCCACCTGCTGGCTTTCCCACGGAGTCAGCCAACCGCGCGTGGACGGAGACCTGTGAACTGCGAGCCAAGATCAACCTCTCCTCCTTCGAGCTGTGGCCCAGCAGTGAGAAAGTGGCTGAGACACTGTCCTCGGGGTCAGCTGGGTCTCAGGGAACTGAAGTAGTAGCCATGGAAGTGTCTACTACCCAACCAGGCTGCCCCACGAGCTTGGGCTCCTGCATATGCTCCTGTCTGGTTACGGTCTCTCCTCTTCCCAGCTCTAACTGTCCTCCCTTGGACTTCCTGCTCCCAGTACCAAAGGCTCGAGCAGATCTCTTCACCTGGTGAAGCAGACATCCTCGGCTATTTTGTAATAGCAACACAAAGTGGACTAAGATGCAGACATGAACGCAGCTGTGTGTGTGCACAAGGGACCCTGCAGCACATCTGGTACGGGATAGGTCATCTAATCTTCACGACAACCTTGGCAAACAACTATCTGGATTTTATAGACAAGGAAATGGGACACAATGGTTAAGTAACTTGTGAGGCATCACAAAGCTCTCAAGCGGCTGGGGATTGTCTGTTTTTACCCTTTCCCTCCCTGTCAGCAGGACTGGACCTAGAAAAAGCACCTCATAAATAGTGCAGCCATATATTCTACTGTTTGAACAAGACATTTCTGAAAATAAAAGTAGATGTGCACTGGAGGGATGTTAGAAAAGTCAAGAGTGCTCTGAATAAATTAGGAAGTAGGGTCCCTCTACCAGTAAACACCTCAGGAATGAATGAACTCAGCCCTCCCTTGCTCAAGGGCTGAATTTTACTCACCATATAACACTGAGCAAGACGTATTTACAAAACTGAATTTTACTTACATGTATTTGCTTTATTTCTAAATGCTTTAAATGTAAATTTACAGTTCACAGAAGACAGGAATTTTGGTGGCAGTTTTATCACTGCTCAGCCTGTTACTCAGCCCCAGAGGGTGGAAATGCAAATTAGAGAAATGTTTTGAATTAAAGAGGAAAAAAAAAAGCTCTTTCAGAAGCCTAAGTCATTCTAGTCAGTAATTGGGGTACAAGATGGAATAAAATTTCCATTGTATCACAGATAAAGATAAAGGAGTAATTTCTATCATTCTGTTCTCGAAAAAAATAACAGTTCCCAATGAACTTTCCTATCCATGATGGTTCTAATTACCCATCCCGTTTTTGAGCCAAATGTCTTTCTTTTGGGCATTGACAAAAGAAGTCATTTTAGTTTTCCTTTCTCAGCCTCTCCTCCTGGTTCTTCTTTCACTTTCTTGTTTTTCCCTCCCTCCATCTGTCTTTTGCAGAGACATAATGGCAGTGTAGAAAGACCTAAATCTACCCGTGGGGTTTTACTGTATGTGGTACAAAGATGCAGCCCCTCTGGGAAAGCACAGTATACACTGAGATCGCCTCACAATGACAGTAACTCGGGGTTTAAGACAATCTGGTCCTGCCCGAGTGCCCCAGAGATGTTCCGTCTCTGGACGCAGCCACCTCCTGAGGGTGCCCAGTGTCGCTGTGCGATGTTCAGTCCGGTGTCAGGAGCCTGAGATTGCTAACTGTGCTGGCCTTGTCACTGCTCAGCTGTGTGGCCTTGGCCAATCACTCAACCTCTCTGTGCCTCATTTCAGAATCTACAAATAGAGATTCTCTGGTTTCCATCTGACCCGGTCCTCGTATTTACTTAAAGAACTGAATTAGACATGAACTTTTACAATCTAACATTTCACACCAGTATCAAGATTTCAGGCTTCTTCAAACACCAGATCACCTGGCAATCTTCCTGGCAAGGATCCTGTGGGACAATCTGTGGAATTGGGTGGTGGCAGCTCACTCTGGCTGGGACCAGGTCTTCTTGGAAACACAGGGGACCCTTCTCCTGCCTGTGTCCACTGTCCCCCAGGGGTAGCTGAGCTGAGGATCACCACATGTACACCTCCAGCATGGCAATGGGCTTGTTCTCAGTAACCGTGGTTCCGGCCACTCCCTAGCCGGGGACATTCTCCCTAGCAACTTCGTTCTGAAATCCCACCTGCCTTTCAAGGCCGACTCCATAGACCACCTGCACCACAAGGCTTTCCTCCAACCATGCAAACTCCAGGTGGAAGAAGTGCTCCTTCTCTGCCTCCCTCTCACTCCTACAGCACATCCGGCCTCTGCACGCTTCATGACTGCCTTCCTCCACGTAGTCGTGAACACATGTATGCACGTGTATGCACACATACACACATGCACACAACATATACCGGGCTTCAAAAGACTCTGGAAGGGAGACAACCTAATTCGTCTATGTTGCCCACAGTCTCCCTGTAGTGGGCAGAATAATGGCCCCTGAAAATGCCCACACTCGATTTCCTGGAATTTACCTCCCAATGTTCCACTGCATGCAAGAGTGGAATTCAGGCTGCAGATGGAACGGAGGCTACCGATCGACTGACACTGAGATGAGGATGTGACCCTGCTTGTCTAGATGTTCCCAGTGCAATCACAGCACCGAGTCAGGGTGGCCGGATGGGAGGAGACTCATCCACCTAGGCTGGCTTCGAAAACAGCAGGAGGATGGGGCCAAGGGATGAGGGCCGCCACCAAAGACTCAAAAAGGCAAGGAAAGGATTGTCCCCTGGCTCTCCGGGAGCGGGTAAGCCTGCTGCTGTCTTGAGACCACTCTAGTGAAACCTACTGGGGACTTTTGGCCTCCAAAACTACAAAACAATACATAGGTGCTGTTTTAAAATCACTGATGACGGTGGAGACTTGTTACAGCAGCAACAGGGAACGCACACACCCTTCTTTCACGAAGCAGAGTAGCACGCAGTTCTACGTGCTGAGCCTGGTAACGCCTCCTTCTCCTGCAACCCAGACTCCCAGCAGGTGGAACACTGTGCTGCAGGTCACCCCACACTGTTGAGTTACTGAGGGCACTTCCATTCTCCTGATGAGAAACCAGCTTGAAAAACAGAGAACAGCTGGGAAAGGAAGTCGGCACGAGCTATAGAAGGCAGAGGCTGGAATCCTGGTTCATCGCCTAGAAGCTGTGGTGATCTTAAATGGGTTATTCTACTTGGAGGACTCTGAAATGGGACCGGCGGGATCTCCTTGCAGAAGCACTGAGAAGTAACCCGTACACTCGGAGCATGTGGCCCTGAGAGTGACATGCTCAGTGCACACATCACACACCTGTCCATGACGCACTCCTCAGACAGCATCTTGACTCACTCTGGGCTGATGCCTGTGGGTTTTTAAAACAATGAAACAGTTCTGGTTCTTAGCCAAGTACAGTCCCAGCGTATCCTCGTTCCTAGGGTTCTTCCATTCAATAAATAATTTATGTAGATCCTGACTTCCTGTCTCCTCCTTGAGCCATTGTGAATACAGTAGTTCTCTGCTCCAAATAATTGGCTGACACCTTTTGTCGTTACTTTTTAGAGCACATATTTGCAGTGTAACTTCTCAGCACCTGTCATTAAAAGATCCAGTCTATATCTGTACTTGTTGCATCTGGGCTTGATTTGGTCAATAATCTGTAACAGAAATTTTGTTCTATCATTTCCAAGCCATGGCCTTAAGGGAACTTTTGTAATTGTTTCCTTCTCTTGGAAAATTGATGTCACTTTATGGCCAAGCATATGCTAGGCAGCTGGTAAAGGAGAGACCAGGTACAGGACCTGGCACAGGATGATTCGCTCTTGCCAAGACCATCTTAGACCAGCCAGTGCCTCTCTGACCCAATGGCACACTCCAGACCCATAAATGATCCTTCTGAGATTATCTAAGCCTAAGCAAGATGGACAACACTGCTCCACCAATTTACAGACATGTAAACAAGGGTAAAGTCTTCTTGTTTTAAGGCATGGGGGTTTAGGGTGCTTTGTTATGTAGCAGGAGCTAACTAATACACTCTCTTCCTTATTTAATGAATGGAAAAAACCCAAGCTGCATATCATGATGATCAATGAGTAAATGATCGGGGTCCCATTTACAGCACTAAACTTTAACCCCTTGAGAAAGTAAAGTACTGATTGCATTCTTCACAGAAATAGAAAAATCAGTTCTAAAATTCATACAGAATCACAAAAGAATCTCGGTCATCAAATCACCCCTGACCCAAAGGAACAAACATGGAGCCATCACATTAACTGGCTTCAAAACAGAATATGACGTTAACTGATCAAAACTAATCAAAGTTATACAAATCAAAACTATGGTACTGGCATAAAGGAAGACACAGAGCCCAGTGGTGCAGAAGAAAGAGCGCAGAAATAAATCCATGTACTCATAGCCAATCGACTTCACAAAAAGGTACCGAGACCGTGCGCTGCGAAAGGCCAGGCTCCTCAGGAGGTGGTGCAGGAACACTGAGTATCCATATCCGGAAGAACGGAGCCAGGCCCGACTCTCTCCATGCACAACAGTCAGCTCCTCGTGGATGAAGGACTTAGATGTAAGACCTAAACTACAAACCTTCATGAGGAAAACACAGAGGAAAGAAACACTTAGAGACACTTATGTGTGTAAAGACTGCGGGGAGGTGACCCCAAAAATACAGGCAATGAAAGTGAAAACACATAAGTGGTCTTATAAAATTTTAAAACTCCTACACAGCAAAGGAAACAATCAACAAAGTGAAGAGAAAACCTTCACAGAATGGGAAAAAGAAACTCCAACAAAAACCAAAAAATACAAGCTAAAAATGGGCAAATGATCTAAATAGACATTTGCCTAAAGAAGACATAAAAATGCCCTAAAGGTATATGAAAAATGCTCAGTATCACAAATAAGAAAATAAAAATCAAAACCATGATAAGAAGCCAGGCATGGTAGCTCATACCTGTAATCCCAGCACTCAGGAGGCTGAGGCAGGAGGATCACCATGAGTTCAAGGCCAGCCTGGATTACATAGCTAGACTTTGTCTCAACAAACCAAAAACAAATTTAAAAAGGCTGTCAAAGATGGAAAAAACAGGCAATCTTGCACTGTTGGTGGGAATGTACGTAAATACAGCTGCTAAGAGCATGGAGGCTCCTCCAAATAAACCCCCTAAAAACAGAGCTACCACTTGACCTCACAATCCCACCCCTGGGTACAAACCCAATGGGAATGAAGCCAATGTGTTGAAGCATCTCCATGTTTACTGCAGCACTGTTTGCTACAGCCAAGACACGGCATCCACTCAAGGCCCATCGGGGACAGAGGGATAAAGAAAGCATGGTACTTACACTCCACGGAATACGATTCAGCCATAAAAAATATGAAACCCTGCCAGCTGGGGCAACATGGATGGGGCTGGAGACGACCATTATGTTAAGTAAAATCAGCCAGGCGCAGAAACACAAGGACCTTGTGTCCTCTCCCATATTTGGGAATAAAATAGTTGATACTAGGGCTGTGGCTACCGGAGACTGGGAAATGTAAAGGGAGAAGAATCTAGGGAGAGAGTGGTTAAAGGAACAAGGCTGGAAGCCCTCCATCTCTTGATACCCTTCCCATCTGCAGAAGACCTCTCTCCTTATTTCCTATCATCTGTCTTTCCCTTGGCTCTTTAAATTATTTATGCTTCGGGTTTCTCATGTAAAAGAAACTAAGTGATATTCAAGCTTGTGTGTCTGATTTCTTTCACTTAACATTAGGGTCTCAAGGTGCATCCATTTTCCAATTTATGACTCCAGTTTGTCCTTCTTTTTGGCAGAGAAATAAATATTCCATTGTATGCAAACACATTTTCTTACACAGTCATCTGCTGGTGGCATATAAGCTGACTGCAGGATTTGGCTATTTGATTTGTGCTGCTGTAAACGTGGGTATGCATGTGTCCCTGTAATACGATGACTTTCACTCTTTTTGGAAGATGATTAGAAGGGGAAGGGCTGAGTCCAATGGAACTTCTAGCTTGAATTTTTTTTTGAGGAATCTCCATATTGATTTCTATGGTGGCTGTAAATGTTCCCAACCCAAAGAAACAGTGAATGTTTGAGGTGATGGATGCAAATTACTCTGATTATCACCACGCATCACATCCATATATCAAAATAGCACATTATATCCTATAAACAGGTATGTTTATTATGTATCCATGTTTTATTTAAAAGGAGTCCTCTGAAAAGGGTCTGATTGGAGTCACCCAGCATAAAGACTGTGATCCCTATGTCACTTCCTGGGCAGAGCCCCAGACCTAACTGTCCCTCTGGGCAGCACTCCAGTGCCCAGGGCCAGGACATTGGGACAACACAGGGCTGGGAAGAGGGCCTGCCTGGAAGCTCTCACATCCACCAATGGCGCCCAGCTGTCCACGCAGGGGCACTGCTGCCAAAAGCTGTTCTGCTGGATGCAGCCAGTGTGTCCTCCGGAGCGGGAGGCGGAGGGCTCATCTAAACCCTACTGACCACTACTAGGGAAAGACCAGTTGGTGACATCTGAACCATTCTCAAGGCTGATGCCTTTCAAATATATCATTCATTCATTCGACATTGGTGAAGCATCTTAGTTCATTGTATGCTGCTAACACGATACTCAAGGGCTCAGTAATGTATAAATAAATGTATTCATTCATCACAGTTTGAAGCCTGGGCGGTGCAGTATCAAGACTCTGGCACCTGCAGAGAGTACCTAGGGCACCATGTGGCCAGGGTGTGGGGGACAGAAAACCACTCCTCCAATGACCTGCTCTCGAGATACCTAATGCATCCTTCGGTGACAGCATTGATCACTCAATAATCACTTTGGAAGCTCCCCTCTGCACACTGTGACATCAGCAATGAACCTCCGACTCAGGTTCCAGAGGGGGTGGCAGAGCCCGTCCACATCCACACCTCCGGCGCAGGCCAGGTAGGCCGTCCCGTGAGGGAGGAGCCACGTCCACCCTCAAGGTTCCAACCCACTAAAGATACCACCTGTGCGAAAGCCAACGTGGATGAACAAACAAGATTTCACACTCTTAAAGCAACAGTCAGGACAAGGAGAAACACATCTGTAAAATCGAACCCACTGGGTTCAAAGCTCATCAAACTACAGGGTGAATGTTTACATTTTTAAAATGTATTACAGTATGTGGGCGTGGTGGTACGTGCCTGTCATCCCAGCACTTGGGAGACTGGGGCAGGAGGATCACCCCAAGTTTAAGGCCACCCGAGCTACAAAATGAGCTCAAGACCAGCCTGAACACCATAGTGAGACCTTGTCTCAAAATAAATAAGTAAATTTATCACCATACGAGATTCACTGACATGTGTCCCCTTCAGAATCCTCCCCCTGGCTTCAGGCACATTTATCCCACCTTCCCGCCATTTTCTGAAGCAGTTCTGGGGTCCTCTGTTATGAAGGTCTTTACAAGGTCTGATAAAAATATATTCGGTGACTGTTGCTGCCTCGTGCCTTCCACTGGAAAGGTAGACTCGTAAAAATGTTCTGTCTTCTTAGCCACCTGCTTCACCAGATCGGGCGCCGCGTGGCTTCTGACTCCTCCCCAAGGTCAAAATGACCATGAAAGGGAAATGTTTTAAACCAACCGGGGACCTGGAGGCAGCCGTGATGGCACAGCTACACACGCTCAGGAAAGAGGACTTTCAAAGCTGCTTCAGGAGAATGCTGGAGTCTGTGTGTTCAAAATGGGGGAGTATTGAGGGGAATTAAGGGTGATGTGTCTTTTACTGTAATAATTTTTAAAAATTTAGAACATGCACTGCATTTTTATCACACCTCGTATGAGTTAGCTCAGTTCAGTGCACTTTCCACTTCAGTTCTGTCCTCTGCAGAGTGGAAATCAGAAGCCCAAACACAAACTCGGGAATGGCAGGGTGCCTCCCTGTGGGGTGTGCCAGCATTTGGCAGGAGCTGGACAAACACCTGTCCTTCCCCCTTCCAAAAAGCCCACGCCAGGAAAATGAGTCTCAGGAGGTCAGAGAACCCGCATTTGCTCCTGTCTCCCTGGCACTGGTGGTCACACAGCCTCCTTACGGGGCAGTCCACAAGTACCCATCTGCCAAGGGCACTGGGGTGTCCCTGGACCCTGGCCGCCACTCTCCCCTCCACAAGCTCGAGTGAGGCTCCAGGTGTGACCCTGGTGACAGCAGGTGCTGAAGACACTGAGTTTCTGCAATTCCCCAAACCAAAAGCGCCACACAGCTCAGAGCTGGACCAAAGGCACACCTTGCATTCAAAGTGGTGACCCACCAATAAAGTCAGTCTCCTGGGACAGAGGCAGGGTGAAAGGAAGACACTGCGCCGAGCTGGGGGTGTGCGCTGAAGGCCTCTCTTTGTTGTCCAAATGCCATCTGGGATGAGGAAAACCTGGAGACCAATTTTCACGATCACAGAGTCCTTCCAGACAGCGGGGACAAGGAAACGCGGCAGATTTCCCAGTGGCTTCTCCAGCACTGAGATAACCACGCTCGGAAGGGGAGGACACTTTATTCTTCTTTTTAGCAGAAAGCGCAGACAATCTGAAGTGCAGACACAGTTCTCTCCTGACACCTCCTCCCAGCCATCTGAAGTCTACATAGATATTTAAGCGTCGATCCAAATTTTACCTTATAGGAAAACAGCATTCTAAACATTTTTCTTTACTGCTATAGCACTTGCTCGTTGTAGAAAATATTACAAGGGTGTTTTAAACAATTTTTATGGCTGTAACACACGCTCCTTGTAAAAGATATTTTTCTGCATAGGAAAGTAACACAGACAGCAGTGGGAATCACTCATAATTCTACCACCCCAAGAAATCATGGGTATAATTCACCACCATGGTCACTTTTTTTTTCAGTGTATGTTCAGCCTGTGTTCTCACATCTTGCTCATCTCCCACCTGAATGACTAATGGAATGACATGGACTGATTAATAACAGTTTGTCCTATCACACCCTCTCATTAGCTGACCCTTCTATTAGCTCTGGATACTGGAATACGGAGTGCATGAAGTTCATTATAAAACATTTCTCTACAAATTTGTGTGTGTGTGTGTGTGTGTGCGCTGGGGATTGAACTCGTGACCTCACATTTGCCAGGCAGGTGCTTATGTCACTGAGCTAAATCCCCAGCCCCTTCACAAAGCCTTCTATCCACAGAATGGAAAGGCTATGTGGGGCACACAGTAATGATGCCCTTTACTGCTGGAATCAATACGTAGTATTGCAGTGAATGAACCCTGCTGTATTGGTAGAAGACGATCTATTAATATCCTTAAAGCCCTGTCATTTCCAGCCGGGTACTAAGTTACAGTCTGAACTGCCAGCCTGACATCCGAGTTCTGCATGGGCTCCCACACATGTCCTTGTGACAGTGTCCCCCATTCCTTGTTCCTGGGGTTCAGCACCCCCAGGTGGAGCCAGATGCTGCCCCCGCATTCAGCCCTGCCATGCCCCTTCTCACTGTACTGTCACACCTGCCTTGTTCCCGTCATCCCTGTCGGTAAGCTTCCCTGGGAAGGGCCAGGGACTTGTTCCTCTCTGCGTCCCCGTGCCCGGCTCTGGAATGGGCAGCTAGCGGGGACACAGTAAATGCAGACAGATAAGTTAACTAACTGTGGGACTCGCCCTAAGACTGCTGCTGATTCCCAACTAATCGGAGGCAGAAAATAAACACGTTTTTTGGTTGACATTCGGCTTTGCCCTTTGTCGTGTTGTTTTCTGCATGATTTTTATTGAGACACAGTTCATGTAATTAACCATCCTGAAATGTGTGAGTCTTTGGATTTAAGTACATTCATCATGTTGTGCAGCTGTTCCTCCATCCGACTCCACCACCCCACAGGAAGCCTTGTGTCTGGGAGCAGTCACTCCTAATCCTATCCCTTCTCCACCCTAGACAAATGTAAAACTACTTCTTGTTTCTGTGGATTTGCATATTCTAGGCAGTTCCTACAAATGAAGTCACATGATATGGCTTTAAGTAATAGACTTCCATCAGCTAGCGTAACGCTTTCACAGTTCACCCACGTTAGGGCACATATCAGCACTTCACCCTTTCAATGGCTGTGTAGTATTCCATACATGGACTGCATATTTTGTTTATCCATTTGCTAGTTGACGAACACTCCTGTTGCTCCAATTTTTTCACTGCTATGAAAAATTCTATGTAGTTTTGCATCAATATGTTTTAGGTTCTCTTCACTTTTTACAGTGATATCTTAGTTCACCAACTTAAATTTATTCTACAATTTTGGAAAAGATGACTATACATGTGTTTTGGAAAGATGGTCACAGTCATGCTTGTCACCCGAGGCAGAGTTTGCAAAGAAAGATGAAATTTTACCAGATGCTTCTGTCCTAGAAGCCACATTCTTTGCTAACAAAAGCATTCCTGAAGCGAGGAGCCACTGTACCTAGAGCTAGCACTGCCAGAGCACGCAGTCACTCTGTGCTTAGTGTGTGGAGGACTCTCACTCCGCTCCCA
The DNA here is from genome assembly GCA_004027295.1 of Dolichotis patagonum. Lineage (NCBI taxonomy): Eukaryota > Metazoa > Chordata > Mammalia > Rodentia > Caviidae > Dolichotis > Dolichotis patagonum. Next base: position 217,518 of record PVJX010000520.1, on the reverse strand, counting down.
CAGATCTGCCTGCAGGGTGTGCAGGTGCCCAGCTCCTCTCCTTCTCTCCCACGCCTGCTGCTCTGTTTTGTTACTATTCCATCGTGGTCAGCACTAAGTGGCCTGTTGTTGTGGTTCTGATCTGCACTTCCCCAGTGATGTTGAGCACCAGTTCCAGGTCCCTTGCACGTCGGTGGACAAATGTTTATTCAAATCCTTTGCCCATTCGGAAACGAGGGTGTTTGTCTTTTTACTGTTGAATCACAAAAGTTTTTAAAATGCTTTGTATGACAGACCCTTATCCAACACATGTGTGATCTGCAAGCAGCTCCTCCTGTTCTCTGCGTTGTCTTTACACTTTCTTGAGAGGGTCGCCTGGCGCATAAGAGTATTCAACTTTGATGACGTCAACTTACTGATCCTTCCCTTTGGTCGCTCCTGCTTTCAGACATCTACAAGGAATTATTGGGTAGTACAAGGCCTGGCTTACGGTAAAAGGTAGTACCCGTCTCACAGAATAAATTTGCAAGTGATCTCCCTCGTACTTTTCAGAGAAAAATTGATGTTAAGTCTTCCTACATTTTACAAGATTGACCAGTGAGCCGGCTGAGCCTGTACGTTTCTTTGTTGGATGGATTTTGCTGGTATTAAAATCTCTGTGTTTGTTAAACTCATAAACCAAGATCTTCTATTTGTTGTTAAATTGGTTTAGGGAGATACTGTGTTTCTAAGAACGTGTCCATTTTTCCTAGCTCATATAATTTATTGGCATATAATTGGTGCCTTATAGCCCTTATTTCTGTGGATTACCAACTTTCAGTCCTGATTTTAGCATTTCGAGTCTTCTTCCTTCCTAACCTTGCTAAAGACTTGACAAATGTGTTGGTCTTTCCTGGAATAAATTGTTAGCTCTGGTGATCTGTCTACTCCATTGCTTTAATGTTTTCTATTTCATTGACTTTCAGGATATTCCTTACCATTTCCTTCCTCCTGCTTGCACTGTGTTTAGTTTGCTCTTCTTTGTCTAGATTTTACAACAGAAGGTCAAGCATTATTGGTTTGAGATGCTTCTTCTCTTTTGAGATCCTGTGAAAAGTTTTGCTCTGAGTACCGCTTTCATAGCGTCCCAGAAGGTCTGATAGGTCGTGTTTTCATTTTGTTCATCGTAAATTATTCTATGATTTTGGTTACTTAGGAATGTGCTGGTTTACTTGTGAGTTTTCCACCTTTCCTAGAATTGATTCCTTATTTCATACTTTTGAGGTCACAGGCACACTTTGAATGACTGAACCCTTTTGAAAACTTACTGAGATTATTTTGTGGCCAAACACAAGCTCTAAACTGAAGAACATTGTATGAGCTCTTGGGGAAAATGAGCATTCCACTGTGTGGCAGGCTCTGTTAGGCTTAGCGGATTTATAGTGTTGTCCAAGTCTGAAATTTCCTTGTTAACCTTCTCCTGGATGTTCTTTGATTACTGAAAGTAGAATACTGAAGCTTCCAACTATTATTGTTCAACTGGTTATTTCAAACTTCAACTGTATCCATTTTGCTCCATCTTAGGGTTCTACTCTCGGATGCACAAATATGTACAATTTCTATGTCTTTTATGAGTTGACCCTTTTATCATTAGATGGCATCCTTATTTTGATCCAGTAATAATTTCTGTCTTAACGTCTGTTATAATTGATATTAGTCTAGCCATTTTTCTATCCTTTTACTTTCACCCTATTTTACTCTTCTAATTCAAAATAAGCCTACTGAACACAACATTTAGTTGTACTTTTTAAAAATATTTTTGCCAATAACTGCTTTATAATTGGGATATTTAATCCATGTACATTTAATGAAATTACTGATCAGGGAAAATTTCTGCCATTTTGGAGAGCTTGTTTTCTATATGTCTTATATCTTATCCATACATCCTCTATTAACTCATTTTTTGTAAAACGTATTTTTCAGTGCACTGTTATTAATCCTATTTTAATTTCCTCACATTTTTGTTATTTTCTTAGTAGTTCCTCATGGGAATATAAACAGCATTTTATTTTGCAACAATCAAGTCAAATTGACAGCCATTTAATTTCACGGATTCACAAAAACTTTACTCCTGTATAGTTTTACTTATTCTCTTTATGTTATTATCATCACAAATTAAGAGTTTTATTCATCATGTGCCTATCATCAGGTTTATAATGACTTCATGCAGTTATCTTTTAATATGGATAAAATTTAACAATTACAAACAAATACACACATACACCGTGTAATATGTATCCACATTGTGACCTTTATTGGTTCCCTTGATCTCTTCATTGTGACCATTGGCTGTGATTGTCAATTTGATTGAATTAAGATCCACCTGGCAAACTAGTCAAATACACTCCTTTATGGATGCATCTAGGTGGATCATGGGGAAGTGATCTGGGGGACTGACTACATCTAGCTCCTAGCTGTTCCTCTCTGGTGCTCTTTCCAATTGATTCTACTTCTTGGCTGCCATGAACTGAGCAGCTAGGCTCCACCATGCCTTCTGCCAAGATGTTCTGTCCCTTCCCAGACTCACAGTCAGGTGACCATGGGCTTCTACCTGAGCTCATTGGCCAAATTGAACCTCTGCTCCCTAAAGTTGCAGGTCTCAGCTACTTTGTCCCAGAATAGGAAACCTGACCAATATATTCTTATAGATTTGAGCCTATCATGTCCAAACATCTTATTTTTAAATGGCTGTCTTCACGTTTGTTACAGGTTAGGTCAACTAAAAATCAACTTTTGAAAGACTTTTTGGGAGCTGGGAAAGATGGCAGACCGGTAGGTAGCAGGATATGGAGCCTCTATGAGAGAGACAGCTCAAATGCCAGAAGAGAACACCCTGGAGAGACCCAAACAGAGGGAGATGGATTCTCTCAACCCAAGAAGAAACTGAAGTGAAAGAAACTACTTGAATATGAGGTCCCGGGGCTACCATTAGAGAAGCTAAGATCTGCAAGCATAGCACTGTCACCAAGCCGCCTGAATTCGTGCCCAAGTTCGACTTGAGTAACTGAACCTGTGCTAATGTGACTGGCTTGAGTGGCCCCAAGCATGGAGCTGAACAGCAGACTCACCAGGAACTGGCCCTGCACGTAACCCATGCAGAGGCACCGTGAATTGGCACTGCAGCTGCACTGAAGTCAGAGGTCGGGGAGCCCAGCAGTTCTCAGGGACCGGCATCAACATGCGGTGAGTGATGGGAATAAGACGCTCCCACGGGAAAGGGGCAGTCAACTGGAGGACATGTTGGATTTGGGCAGTACTGCCCTAACTCTGTAAGGAAGTGGCTTCAGTTGGTTGCTCCCCTTGAGGATTTGTTTGGTGGGATCTGCTTGGACTGGGCCGAGTCCCTGGCCAGGACCCAGTGGGTCACCACAAATCAATTACCTGAGTGCCGCACACACTGACACTGTGAAGGCCCGCAAAGGTTGACTGGCCCAGAGGGGAGGAGCCAGCCCACACTGCCCTTGCTTGCACTTCACTCTCTGATAGCAGACTGGAGAGGGCAGAAACCCCTAGCCTGCCGGCTCCAGAAGAACCCTAACCAACAAGAAAAGGGGCTGGGAATTACATTATACACTTGTATAGAAGGAACCAAAAACATGACGAGAGGAAAAAATAAGAAAAAGTCCCCAGCCCCCAACCCTGAGAATATTGATCCAGGAGAGGTAAATACAAAAGAGATTGAGGGCAGCAAACATGCAACATCAAACACACCATCAGTGGACATAAAGAGATATCTTCGGGACTTCGTAAATGAGATCAAAACTGAAATATTAATTCAAGTTAAACAAGAGATAAGTAGATTAATAAAAGAAAGGCGGGGCATCTCTCAAGAAGACACAGACAGAAGAATGGAGGAACACAAATGGAGAGAAATGTTCACTGAAGAATATAAAACAAACCTAGAATTCATGAAGCAGATTCAAAGAGATTACCAGGAAACTAAAGACTCCATAGAAAGTTGACAAAACTGCTTGAAAGATACTAAAGATAGACTATCAAAAATTGAACACAGGCTTGCAATGTGTGATCATGAAAGGGAAGATCTCTTAAAAATAACAAGGGAGCAGGCAGTAACAATACAAAGGCTAGAAGATGACAAGAGGATCTATAAGTTAAGAATAAAAAATGTGAGTGAAGAAACAGGAAAATACAAATGAAATACAAAGGCTATTCACAGAAATTATTAAGGAAAACTTCCCAAACAGAGAAAAAGGAAATGATATGCAGATATATGAAGCATATAGAACTCCAACCACCTACAACCAAAACAGAGCTACACCTAGACACATAATAATCAAGATCCCAGAAATTCAGTATAAGAATAGAATATTAAAAGCCATCAGAGAAAAGAAACAGATCACCTACAAAGGAAAACCCATCAAAATCACAGCAGACTTCTCAACACAGACCATCAAGTCAAGAAGAGCTTGGAGTGAAGTAATTCAAGCCCTGAAGGAGAACAACCTCCAGCCCAGATTGATGTATCCTGCAAAACTCTCTCTAGAAATTAATGGAGAAGCAAGATGCTTCCATGACAAAGAGGAACTGGGAGAATTTGGGACCACCAATCCAGCCCTACAAAAAATACGGAAGGACATTTTAGAGAAAGAGAAACAGAATACGAGCATTTCAGGAACAGCGGCAGAGAGGCCTCAGTGAACGGGGCAAACAGTGGAGTGGAGGACAAAAATAGACAACTAATGACAGAAAAATAGAATAGCAGAAATGAGGCAGAGAAGATTGGCTGTAATCTCTAGTATAGATGGCCTTGAAATACTAACAGAGAGAAACACAGACAGAGTAGATAAGGAGATAGGGTCCATTGAGATGCCCTATATAGGGAGCCAGTGGGACCCAAAATAAGCAGTGCACCCTATGGGAGTGAAAGGGGAGGAATTGTCCAAAAAAGGAAGGCAGAGGATGTTGTTAGTGGAGTAACAAGATTTAAAATTTACATTATTCTCACCACTCTGCTTGGATGGATTACATGCTGTTCCAGTTTGTCTACTTACACTAGACTTGAGGACATGGTCAGCAATCCCAAAAATAAGAGGACATATTATGGTAATCATCCTTAATTTCCTATCAACTTAATCTGAAGCCCTGAATAACTTATACTGTCTTGTTATGACTGATCTTATTTGAATCTGGTTTGTTAGATTGCTATTTTGTATTGACTGATTTTATTCAAATCTGTTATGATTGATAGCATCAAGTCTAAGAGTATAGGCAACTACACTGAAGATGACAAGATTCACTAAGAGACCCACTCTGGTTTGATTATTGCCTGATTTGAAGTCTTACAATGTCTCCAATGCTTTGTTTTTATTATTGTTGTTATATACTGCTGAGACATCATGGTAACCATTGTAGATCACCTTGTATTGTGGTTTTATATGACTTTTTGCTTCATGCTTTTCTAGGAATTGTTTTGTTTTTGTCTTGCTTTGTTTTGTTTTTCCCTCTAATACAGAAAGTATAGATATACATGTAGAGACTCATGTATGTGTGGAGCTTATAAACAGTTTACAAGAACCAACTATATAACACATGTTGAAATGAACAACTACTTTGAAGAAAAAGAGACACTACAGTACCCAGTGCTGATTCCATAATGTCATGATGTGAAATCCAGCAATACTATCATTCTTTGGTCAGAGTGATTTTAGCCTGTTTTGTTTTGTTTAAGTTCAACATACATGAAGGTATGGACAGCTGTTTTGAAGAGAATGAGAGACACTATGACAGCCATTCTTGGCTTCCCTATTGTCTGGTCTTGAAGACCTGAAACGCCTTTCTCGTTCCATTCAGATCAGTTCCATACTATGTTGTTTCATGTGAATTCCCTGTATGTGACAATATGGACAACTATTTGGAAGAAAACAAGAGTCAATATGATAGAGAATATCTCCGATTGGCTAGCTTTGAAATTTATATCTCTTATGTTGCTTTCTTGTGATCTGCTTTGTTCTGTTTTGCTGTGTTTGATTTTACCTTTTTGATATAATTGCATGTATGTTTAAGTGTGTAAAATGGATGACCATATTACTGTTTTTGTCAGATCATAGAGCAGAACCGTTAACCATCCCACTGTTTGAATGTCTACTTTGCATGTTTTAATTTTGTAATTTGAACAACTATTTCCACGATGTCAGTATGTAATTTGTCAAGTAATGATTTCTTAGTGTTTTGTTGTTGTTGTTGTTGTTGTTGTTTTCCTTTTTTCCATGGAATTCTGTATTGTTGCTACCCTTTATTCTGTATTGTTTTGTTTTCTCTTTAAGTAAAATTTAAAAAAAAAAGAAAAACTTTTTGATCTGGGAATGATTTTGTTTCTCCTTTTTTAAAAATAGTTTTTCCAGTAGCACATTCTCAGTTGAAGACTTTCTTGCAGAACTTTGAAACCCATCCCACTTCCTTCCAGCTTCCATGGTTCTTATTAGGAATCAGCTGTCAGTGTTACTCTGTATGATAGCTCACTTCTCTCCTGCTGCTTTTTTTCTGGCTTTAACTTTTGATGGTTTGGTCAATGTACAGATGATATCTTTAAATTTCTCTTACTAGATATTCACTGCAGATCTTGGATATGTAGACCAATGTTTTCCTTCACACTTGGAACTTTTTTGAATGTTATTACCTTCAAACATTCTTTCCTCCCTTTTCTCTTTCCTCTGTCCTCCCAGGGATCCCATTATATGGTTTCTGGAACCTCAGAAGTCCTGGAGGCTACCTCCATTTCTCTTCATGCTTTCATTCTTTCTGTAGCTCAGACTGGGTAATCTAACAGAACAACATTATTTCTACAGTTAGTGACTCTTATTTGTTTTGCTCAGATCTGCTGTTGAGTCCCTTTAGTAAATTTTTTATTTCTGTTTTTGCATTTTTCAACTCAAGAAAATTTGACTCCTTTTTATATCCACTTCTTTATTAATATTCCCTGTTAGGTAAGATAGAATTCTCATACTTTTAAATCCTTCAGATGTGCTTTTCTTAGCTACCTGAGTATATCTGAAATACCTAACATAAATTTATTGCCTAGAAAGTCCAATTTCTGGGCTTTTTCAAGGACAGTGCCTATTTAGATTTTTCTCTGGATAAGGCTATCCATTCTTACTTCTTTCCACTCTTAGCCATTTTTTGTTAGAGACTGCATATTTTGAATACTATAGCAATTCAGGAAATCAATCTTTCTTCTTCCTAAGGTTTGTTGTTGCTGTTGTTGCTCTCTGTTGTAATATTTATTCTTTTTTGGGTGACTATTTTATTAGTTGTGTAAATCTTATCTTTTTATTACATGTGGCCACTGAGTTTCTGTCCCATTAGCTTATTCATTCATGACTGTAAATAGATTATTTCAAATCCCTAGAACCAAAATATTTCCTAAACTTTGTAGAGTGACTTGTGTGTGTGTGTGTGTGTGTGTGCACGCTACATCTTCAACATTCATCCAAAAAGGAGATAGTTCTGCCTTAGGTGTTTCTTCCTGCTGGCACAAGTCTTCAATGTTAGCCAGAAGGGAGCATTTACACATTTTTCAAGGCTTTCTTGAGCATTATACGGCCCTAAAAATGCACGTTATTCTGTAGATTTCTAGGAATCATAAGGAAAATTTAAAAGTTCTATTTCCTAACAACTCATGCACCGGCCTTTCTTCCAAAGCTTTCAGATTATTCTTGGTACCACCTATTATCTGTCACCAATGCAGTATGGACAAAACCATTTTCCTGTAAATGTTCTAAACAAGTTCATCCTCATCACCACAGGCAGCAAAGTTCCAACTCAGATGACATAAAGAGTCTTATGCTGGCAAGTCAATAGGCATACCAAATAATTATATCTTCTTATGAATAAAGTTTGTTCTGCTCCCTCTAGTCCAGGAGTTTGGGTAGTTATTTTCAAGGATATTGCTCAGTTAGGAGCTACAATACCACAAAACTTAAAGTTTGTTATACTGCCTTTGTTATAAGCATCCACTGGGTTGTCTAAACCTTTGGCTAATTTCCAGAGTCCCACAGAAGTTGCTTCTGAAATCCATTCTGTCAGTTTTCTCATTACTTTTATGGGGGAATGGAATTTCGGGGGATCCTTATTTGGCCATTTCCACTCACATGCCACTGACGTTTGCTCAGAACCTGGTGGTGAGCACACTTCAGCCTCACAGTATGCTTGCTGAGAAATATCCTACTCACAATTCCATTGTGTGTTCTCTAAGGGAAGACAGTGGTACAAGATTCCATTAAGAGAAATTGTGACCTGATGTATAAACAAAGTCAAACATGTTGCTTACTGCATGACTTTTCAGAATCCTTAATATGCTCATCTTGCCAATTCTATGCAAATTCACAAGGATAGGGTATAAAAATGACCACAGCAGAGAACTGGTGTGCTAGACACTGTGCTCGCAATGTTGCATGTATTGTTTCATTTAATATTTATGCTACTGCACAATATATTCCTTGTTTTATAAAAAAGAAAACAGAGACATGGAAAGTCAAAGCAAATTTTCTCAGCTAATAATTGTCAAAGTTGGGAACTTGATCAAAGCAGTTTCCACTTTGGGCCCCAGGCCACACCACATACTTCAGGATTTCCTGACCTGATCTGACCACAGAAACATTTGTTCAGAGAGAACGTTCACCACTAATGTGTCTCAGAGCACATCAGGGAAAATGCTGAGCTAAAGCACAGTTAATAACTGCGGAGTCAATTTGTGCTTTCCTCGACACTTTTACTGTCATAAATCACGTGGCAGGCCCTTGCTACAACACTGAATATTGATTGAAGAGTGGGACACTGAGTCATTCAGTCTATAGGTTTTCAATACAAAGGACCTTTTCTATTTTGATGTCTCCTCTGATATAGGCATTAAAGTCTGTCTTAAAAGAAAACTACAGCCTGAGGCAGAATTTAACTATATAATTTTAATTTATAAAACTGTCAAAGACCTCAGTGGACTAAGTTGATCTTAAAATTTGTTTTCCTCAATTTTTTATGTAAGTAATTTTTTTCCAACAAAGATGCTAACTTGTTTTCAGTGTGGGGAAAAAGAACCTGAAGATCTGTAAAGGAACAGAAGATAAAGTCCTTAAAACTCTCTACTCAAAGACAGTTTCAGTTGCTACATCTTTTTCTAGGATTTTGATTTTTTAAAAAATTTTCATCCTTATGGTTTTATTCTGTTTTGTTTGACTTTATTATGCGTGATGGTATGAACAGCGGTAATGAAGAAAATAAAACATTATGCCAGCCATTGCTGATTTAATATCATCTTCCTTAGAAGTCCTACCGTGCTTCTACTCTGCTATTACCATTGGTTCTATCATGTTGTGTCTTATTGGGATTTTAATATATGTGATAGTATAAACAAATCTTTTTACTGAAAATGAGATATTATAGTAGTCATTGATCATAGTTAGTTGGTTCAGAATGTCCTGTAATTCTTTCATTCTCTTGAATGGTTTTATACTATTGTGTTATGTTTGATATTATTGTATCTGAAACTATGCTCAACTATAGCAGAGAAAGAGATATTTTGATAGCTACTGTTAATGTCTGGTTGTCTTCTTGTAAAGTGTGTTGCTTATGTTGTTCTGTTCTGATCTGCTTTGTTCTGCCCTCTTCTGTTTTATTCTCTTTAAAATAAAAAAGTAGGAGTAATAAAACCCAAAATGCATAATTTCTACTGTAAAAAAGAGAGCAAAAGAAAGTGCTCTAAAGGATATAACTGCATGTACGTTTAAGTGTGGAAGATAGATGACCATACTACTGTTTTAGTTAGATTGTTGAGCAGAACTGTTAATAGTCTCACTGTTTGAATGTCTGCTTTGTATGCTTTAATTTTGTAACTTCAACAACTATTTCCAAGATGACAATATGTAACTTATCAACTAGTGATGTCTTAGTGGTTTTTTTTTTGTTCTTTTCTTTTTTTTCCTTTGGAACTCTGTATTGTTGCTACCCTTTTTTCTGTTTTGTTTGGTTGGATTTTTTTTCTCTTTCTAAATAAAATTTAAAAAAAATTTCATCCTTGAAATCCTGCTATGGATTTAATTTCTATTGCAATTATTTTTTCATACCATTAAAAACATCACAAACATCATTACTTTCATGTCTTCAAAATATTTCATCACATGCAAATATCATAATTTGCTGACTTTTTCTACTCCTGTTGATCATTTAGGTTATTACTTAGCTTTCAATGTTGTAAACGATGCTGTGACAAAACACTCGTTGATGGTCTGTGTGTGCTTTTGTAACATAGAAGGTAGCCCAGGAACAGGTACACTGGGGTGCCAGCTGACATAGATATATATGGCAACCACTTCAACATGAGGAGTAAGTCAAAATAGGGTAAAAATGATCTGGAGAGATCTGGAGGGATGCAGAAGGAATTGTGTCATCAACTTTTCATCACTGTGACAAAATAACCAAGATAAACAACTGAAGATGGGAAACGTTTATATGGTGTCAGATTTTTCAGCCGTGGATGGCTGGTTCTATTGTCGTAGGCCTGGGTGAGGCAGAACCATCACAGCAGAAGGATGCGGTGGAGGAAAAGTGTTCACCTCATGGCAGCCAGGAAGCAGAGAGGGTAAGTTACCAGGGACCAGACACAGTCTCCAAGGCCATGTGCCCATGATTCAGTCTCTTCACACAGGCCTCAGCTCCTGGCTCCATCACCTCCCACTAATGCCATCAAATTATGATCTCAATGAATGAATCCACTTGATAAAGTTAGAGCCCTTATGATCCGATCACTTCCAAAAAAACTCATCAACTGGCAGTCAAACCTTTAGTTGATGAATTTAGGGAGATGTTTCAAATCCAAACCACAACAGTCACCAAAACAAAGTATGAGATATCCAAAAAACCACAAAGATTTAAAGCCTGATCTCACTACAGGGGTGCCTGTACTGAGAAGCACAGTCTTATGAAGAGAAACTAACAAAGAAAATATAACAAAGATAACAGAAAAGGAGCAAACCATATTCAGGGTCACACTGGACACCTGTTGTTTTTGATATTTAAATACAGATGAATAAGCCGTGGCCCAGTGACCATTTCTGTATGTAGTGAATGGGGCTCTATGAGTCCATTTCATTTAACTCTCATCATAGCTAGAGACAACCAATTCATTCAGAAAAGTTGACTCAAAAATGAAGTAACTCCCCCCAGAACTTTCACTAAAAGTGACTGAGCCAAGAGCTGACAATAAAACCCAGCCCAGGCCTTATTTCCTTCCCTAATATCAAGTGGCCTGTCTTGAATACATTCCACAAAATGAAATGAAACCATCTCACGAAGTACTTAAAGCAAGGAGATACAGATTTCTAAATACATTCTGAAGGCAAACTATTAATTGAAGCTGAATTTTACCTATCCCTGGGGCTTTCCAAGAAAACTGTTACGAAAAAATGTCAGAGGCTTAAAGCTGCTCAGAAACTCTTGTATTTTAAAAACCCAATTCAGGAAAATTATCTGAAAATTAGGCAGTGGGTACACACTAGGTTTTCCATCACAACATCATTTGGAATGACAAATAAAATGGAAATAAAGCAAGTAGCCCACATTAAATACTAAGGTGAAATACAGTAAGCTCACTTCATGTAACATTATCAAATCAGCAAAATTTTTCTGTGGAAGTTGTTATTACGTGGCAAATACACATCAATCAGAATGAAAAGTTGGAATGTTGAATGGAATACTGTTCTGAACAATGCACACCTTATCCAAAATACTTATGCAGAAAAGAAAAAGGTTCTCCTGGAAGATGAAGCAAAATTTAACACTGGCTGCCTTTCTAAGTCAGGATCACATGGGGATATTTTTCTCCGTTGTGATTTTTGGGCTTTTTAGAATTATTTTACTATGAACATGTTATTTGATGATAGAGAAACATTTAATAAATATACCAAACACGTACAAAGGATCTGGATAAAATAAGGCAATAGAAAAGAAATACACACATATGCATCGTCAAACACGTAGAATTGCCACTATGTTGGACAACAGATGCAAAGGCTATAGGAATAAAGGTTCTTCTCCCATTCGAGGCCTGGAATTCCTACTAACTGCTACACAGAGTTCATCAGAAAGTCCTCTCACAAGCTTGGGACAGGCTTGGGACATTTCTCTTATGGATTCTCCAACTGCCCTAGGGTACCCTACGTGCATTAACTCAGCCTCACCTCTGTCCTGTAGCTGGCCGCCTGCATGCCTCTCTATGGACTGCAAAGGTGAGCTTCTGCAGGAGATCTTCAGTCACATGCAGACACTGGCCTGGCTGCAGTACCAGGAGAAGGCACACAAATGTGAGTATTTTAGGGTCTCCCCATGGAAACTAAATAGGAGGCTCAGTACGCGGCTTGGCCGAGATTGAGAAAAGATATGTCCTAAAATTTTTCTTCTAAGAGAAGAAAAGGGGTGTTGTGTAGGACCATCTATACAAAGAGTTGCGAGAGTCTCAAAAACCCCAGCCCGGTTAACTCATACAGGTGCTTTCTATCCAGTTGGAATTGAAAAACAAAGAGCAAAATTTTAAACGCAGTAAATGACATCAATAGCAGAACTGACCAATCAGAAGAAAGAATCTGAACTAGAAAGTAAGTCTTTCCAAATTCTCCACACAGAGGAGAAAAGTGAGTGACAGAAATGAAGAAAACCTGTAGATTTTATGGGATACTGCTAAGGGAACTAACACAGATGTCCCTCCACCTACAGTGAGAATTCATTTAAGGAAATCCATCCGAATTTGAAGATCTCGTAAATTGGAAATGTACTGAACACACCTCACCATCAGCCAGCATAGCTTAACGCACCCTAACGTGCTCAGAATACTTAGCTTAGCCTGTAGTTGGGCATCAACAAATCTCCTTATCGTTCATGCTTCGGAAAAGACCAAAATTCAAACCATGAAGTAAGTACAGTTTCTACTGAATGCTAACCACTTTTGCATCATCACAAAGTTGAAAACTCCTAAATTAAAACCATCGTAAGTCAGAGACTGTGTGTTAAAGAAAATGAGAATACTGGCTGGAGAAGAGAGTGCTAAGGGGGCAGAGAACATTTAAAGAAAGAATGACTGAGAACTTCCCCCAAACAGAGATGACCATGGACACCTAATTACACAAAGTTTAAAGGTCCTAAATGACTGAACCCAAGCAATATTTTAAGGCCCAATACAACCAAGCTACCAAAGATCAAAGAGAAACTTGAAAATAGCAACAACAATAACAACAAAAAGATATTCTTTACAACCAAAGAAATCTTTGAGATCAGATTTCTCAGTGGAAACCTTACAGGGCGGGAATGAGTAGGTTGATCTATTCAAAGTGCTGTAGGGAAAACACTGCCAACAACAGACAGTTTCAGGCAAAGTTTTCCCACAGAGATGAAGCAGATGAGCAAACACAGGCTGGTGGGGTTCCTCGCTAACAGACCTGTCTTACAATAAATGCTAACAGGAGTGCTCAAGCTGAGAGGAAAGGGCTGTGATTGGTAACACGAAAACACAGAATTGTAAAGCTCACTGGTGAAACATAGGACACAGTCAAATCCAGGATACGGTGATGTGCTGTGCAAAATAGTTATTCCTTTAATTTTAGGGTTCAATGACAAAAGTATTACAAATAATAATAGATGCAATAATTGTACTGGATTCATAAAACAAAATGATATGTCATCCAAAACAATTCTGAGGTAGTTTTACACATAAGGAAAGGTAAGTTTTTGCTAGTTTAAAATAGACTTTTCTAACTACAGGTGATTTATATAAGCCTCATGGTAACTACAAAGCAAAAACTTAACAGTTGGAACACACAGATAAAGTAATCCAAACCATAACACCACAAAAACATCAAGTCACAAGCAAAGGCAGTACGGAAACATAAAATAGCCAGAAAAAAATTAACTGAATACTAATGTGACATTCCTAATTATTGTTAATTACTTTGACATTGATGGCTGAATGGATAAAACAATAAGAGCCAAGTATATGTTGCCTATAACAGGTTCAATTCATTCCTAAGGAACAGTGCAGGCTGAAAGTGAAGGGAGGGAAGCAGGTGTTTTGTGAAAATGAGCGCCAGGAGAGAGCAGATAAATAGACCATAAAGTCAAAAGTGGAAAAAAGAGATGGGCAAGGCAATTGTATAATGGCATGGGAGTCAATTCATCAAAAACATAACAATTTTAAATATGTAGATACCATCGCCGGTGGACCTAAACATATCAAACATGTGTTTATAGAGGTCAAAAGAAAATATGGCAATAACATAATAGCTGGGTACTTCAATATCGCACTTTCCCATAATGCACAGGCCAACCAGACAGGAAATCAATGTGGGAACACTGTATGAGTATCAGTGCATCCAGGAACAGTAGGATACACATTCTTCTTTCATACATGTGAAACAGTGTCCAGAACAGCTCACATGTTAGTCCACAAAATGAATCTAAACAAATTGAACAAGACTGAAATCATGTCAGGTATCTTTTCTGACTATAATGCTATAAAACTAGAAGTTAAGAACATGAGGAAAACAATAAAATTAACAATATATGGACATTAAACAATATACTTTTGAATAAGAGTCAAGAAAAAATCAAAAGGAAAATGTTTAAAATCCTGAGGCAAATTAAAATGGGTACACAATTTGTTTTTTTTAAAAGAGGGAAAAATTAAACACAACAAAACAGAACATAAGAAAGCAATGTAAGGGACATAAACCTCAAAGCAAGACAACCAGAAATCTTCACTATCTATCACATTGTCTCTTGTTTTCTTCCAAATAGTTATCCATATCTTCACATACAGTGAATTCATACACAACAACATGGTATAAAACTGATCCAAACAGGATGATGAAGGCATTTTAGGTCTTCAAAACCAGACAATAAGGAAGTCAACAATGGCTGTCATATCATCTCTCATTCTCTTCAAAATAGTTGTCCATACTTTCATGCATGTTGAAATTAAACAAAACAAAACAGACTAAAATCACTCTGAGCAAAGAATAATAGTATTGCTGGATTTCATATCACGACACTACAGAATCAGCACTGGGTACTGTAGTGTCTCTTTTTCTTCAAAGTAGTTGTTCATTTCATCGTGCATTATATAATCAGTTCTCATAAATTGTTTACAAGTTTTACTCATGCATGAGTCTCTACGAGTATATCTATCCTTTCTGTATTAGAGAGAAAAACAGAACAAAGCAAGACAAAACAAAACAAATTTCTAGAAAAACATGAAATGAAAAAGTCATATAAAGCCTCAATACAAGATGATCTATAACAGTTACTATGATGTCTCTTGTTATCTTCAATATAATTGTCTATATCATCAGGCATAGTATAATTGAATATAGCAGTACATAACAATATTAATAAAAACAAAGCATTGGAGACATTATAAGACTTCAAAAGTGGGTAATAATCAAACCAGAGTGGGAATCCTAGTGGATCTTGTCATCTTCAGTGTAGTTGCCTATACTCTTGACTTGATATTATCAATCATAACAGATTCGAATAAAATCAGTCAATACAAAACAGCGATCTAACAAACCAGATTCAAATAAGATCAGTCATAATAAGACAGTGTAAGTTATACAGGGCTTCAGATTAAGTTAATAGGAAATTAAGGATGACTACCATACTGTATCCTGCTATTTTCAGGATAGCTGTCTGTGCCCTCAAATCTAGTACAAGTAGACAAACTGGAACAAAATATAATCAAACTAAACAGAGCGGTGAGAGTAATGTGGATTAGAAATCCTGATACACTATTAGCAATATCCTTTGCTTTCCTTTTTTAGACAATTCCTCCCCTTCCATTCCCACAGGATGCACTGCACATTTTGGGTCCCACCAACTCCTTCAGTTTTTAGATTGGTGGGGCCACCAGCTATTTACCTTAGTGGTTATGAACCTTCTGACTCCTGGACTTGATCTCGTTGCATTCCTTTCCCTCTCAAAAGCCTCAAAGTTTTCCTTCCTTATAGCTGAGTAGTTCTCTACTGTACAAAAGTATCATGTCTTTCCAACCTATCTGCAGGTGCTGGTCGAGTTGCTCCTATTTCTCTCTGGTTCCCTGGCACATAGAGCATTGCTTTCTCATGTTTGATTCTCAGTCCATAAACCCTCTTGCAGGTAAATTATATTTCCTATACAGAGTATGTTGATGGGCCCTACCTCCTGATCTATTCTGCCTGTGTTTCTTTTTGTTAGTGTATCAAGGCCATCTATGTTAGAGATTATAGCCAACCTTCTCTGCCTCATTTCTGCTATGCTATTCTTCTGAAGTTGGTTGTCTACTTTTCTCCTTCATTACACTGTCTGCCCCATTCATTGAGGCCTCTCTGCCACTGTTCCTGAAATCCTGGCATTTTTTTTCTCTCTCTAGAATGTCCTTTGGTATTTTTTGTAGGGTTGGATTGGTGGTCACGAATTCCTCCAGTTCCTCTTTGTCATGGAAGCATCTGGGTTGGAGGTTATTTTCTTTCAGGGCTTGGAATACTTCGCTCCAAGCTCTTCTCGATTTGATGGTTTGTGTCGAGAAGTCTGCCATGATTTTGATGGGTTTTCCTTTATAGGTGATCTGTTTCTGTTCTCTGATGGTTTTTAATATTCTGTTCTTGTGAGGAATTTCTGGGATCTTGATTATTATATGTCTGCATGTAGATCTATTTTGGTTGTAGATGGCTAGAGTTCTTGTATGCCTCATACATCTGAATATCATTTCCTTTTCCTATACTTGGGAAGTTTTCCTTAATAATTTCTGTGAATAACCTTTGTATTTCATTTGTGTTTACCCCTGCTTCTTCACTCACATTTTTTATTCTTAATTTATAGATTCTCTTGTCATCTTCTAGTCTTTGTATTGTTACTGCCTGTTTCCTTGTTATTTTTAAGAGATCTTTCCTTTCATGATCCAACACTGCAAACCTATCTTCAAGTTTTAGTAATCTATCTCTAGTTTCTTCAGGCAGTTTTTCCAGATTTTGATGGAGTTTTTAATTTCCTGGTAATCTCTTTGAATCTGTTTCATATGTTCTAGGTTTTCTTTATATTCTTCATCAAATGTGTCTCTTCTTTTTTTGTGTTTCTACACTCTTTTGTCTGTGTCTTCTTGAGAGGTGCTTAGAATTTCTTTTATTAATCTTCTTATATCTTGCTTTACTTGAATTAGTATTTCAGTTTTGAGCTTGTCAATGATATCATGAAGATATCTCTTTATGTTCGCTGATGCCGTGTCTGATATTGCATGTTTGCTGCCCTCCATCTCTCTTGTATTTACCTCTCCTGGATCAATGTTTGCAGTTGGGGGCTGGGGGCTTTTTCTTATTTCTTTCTCTTGTCATGTTTTTAGTTTCTCCCATTTAGGTGTATAGTGGAGGTCCCAGCCCCTTTCTTTGTTGGTTATGGTTCTTCTGAAGCACGCGGGCTAGGGATTACTGCCCTCTCCAGTTTGCTGTTGATCATTGAGGTACAAGCAGGGGAGCATATGCTGGCCCCTCCCCTCCGAGCAAGTCAACAGCGGGAGCCTTCACCACATTAGTGTGTGATGCACATACAGAATCAATTTGGGATGACTTACTATGGGTCCTGGCCAGGGGCATGACCCAGCCCAAGAAGATCCCACCAATCTGCTCTGGGCAGGGGGCAACCAACTGAAGTCACTGCTGTTCCTTGTTCATGCCCGTCCTGCCCGATTCCAACATGTCGTCCAGTTGGTCACCCCTTTCCCATGGGAGGATCTCATTCCGAGCACTCACCGTGGGTTAATGCAGGTCTCCACACTGGCTCCTTTCTCCATTGGGCTCACCGACCCCTGACTTCAGCGCAACTGTGGCTTCAGAGGCGGCAAGAGCGCCATGACCTGACTGCGAGTTTGGGCGGCTCCAGCAAGAGTGCCAATGGTAGCCCTGTGACAGCTCATTTGACCAGCTCTTTTCCCTTTAGCTTCTTTCTGGATTGAGAGGGTCCATCTCACTTTGTCTGGTCTCCTCCAGGATGTTTTATTCCAGAATCTGAGTTGTTTCTCTCAGGAAGGCTCTGTCTTTTGCTGCTTACTGATCCGCCATCTTTAGCTAAGCCCCCAAAATGGGTACATACTTTGATAAAATTTCAAGGATACAGTGAAATCAATGTTAAGAAAGAAACTCACAGCAACAAATGCCTACATTAAAAAAGAAGTAATGTCAAATAATGTAACATTACATCTCAAGGAACTTGAAAAAGAATAAGTGAAGACCAAAGTTAGCAGGAGGAAGGAAATAACCAAATGTATAAACCACTGAATTAGACTAGAAAAATAACAGAAAAGATCAGCAAACTCAAAATTTGTTTTTTTAAAAAAATTAATAAAATTGGCAAACTTTTAGCTAGACTAAAATGAAGAAAATATTCAAAATAAAGTAAGAGGATCCATAACTGATATTATAGAAACACAAACAGTAACTATAAGATACTACTATGAGTAATTATATGCCAACAAAGAGATCACCCTAGGAAATGCATAAAGTATTACCTAACTCCTACCAAGACCAAATCATGAGGAAAGACTAAATCACAACTCACTGATATCGAGTGAAGAGATTCAATTAGTAATAAAAACCCCCCAAAAAAGAAAAGCCTAGAACTAGATGGCTTCATTGGTGAATTCTACCAATCCCTCAAAGAAGGCACACTCAATCCTTCTCAAATTCTTGTGAAACACTGAAGAGGAAGGAATACTTTCAGACTTAAGTGGATGAGGCTAGCATTATCTTGGTACCAAATCCAGAAAGGCTACTACAAGGAAAGAACATTACAATTTAATATCTCTCAGGAACATAAGTGTAAAAATCCCAAAGCAAACAGTGGCAAACCAAATTCAGCAACACATTAAAGGGATCATACACCATGATCAAGTGGAATTTATCCCTGAGCTATATGCAAATCAGTAAATGTGACACCCGCACTAACAGAATTAAGGATAAAAATCACACCATTTCAGAGAAAATACTTGACAACATTCAATATTCTTTCATGATAAAGTCAAAAAGTTAGAATAAATAATATGCCTGGAAATGGTAAAGGGCACATATGGCCAAACCACAGCTAACAGTGTACTCAACAGTGAAAAGCTGAGTTCAACTCAACACTTTTATTCAGTATACACTGGAAGTCCTAGCCAGAGCAATGAGATGAGACTAGAAAAAGTAAGAAGGTACCCATGCTGAAAAAGAACATGTTAAATGGTCTCTCATTGCAGATTACATGCTCTTGTATGTATAAACCTAAAGACTGAAGAAAAATTTTAAAAACCTATTAAAAAGCAAAATTAGTAAGTTTTCAAGACATCAAATTAACATACAATATTAGTTGCATTTCTGGGTACAAACGAGAGGGAAAGTGGGGAGAAGAGGGGTAAGGGAGAAAGAGAAAAAGGGCGGGAGGGAAAGTAGGAGAAAAGGAGAGAGGGGCCCTTTATAATAAAGGCTAAGCATCACTTATCCGAAAAATCTGCAATCTGAAATGCTCCAAAATCTGAAACTTTCTGAATGCCCACATAATGCCATAAGTGGAAAATTCTCTGCCTGACTACATGGAGTGAGTCGCAATTAAACTGAAGGTACATTAAAAATATTGCATAAAATTATTTTCAGGCTGTGTATTTATATACCTTATGGTGTATTTATATACCTTATGGTATATGAGAATGAATTTAGGACTTAGACTTGAGTCCCACCCTGAGATATTTCCTTTTGTGTATGCAAATGTTCCAAAATTCAAAAAAAAAAAGTTCAAATGCAAAATACTTATGGTCCCAAGCATTTTGGATAAGAAATACCTAATCTGTTGCATCAGGCAAAATAAAGTATTTAGGAATAAATTTAATTAAGGGGAAATGTTTCTGCACTGAAAACTAGAAAACACTGATGAAAGAAATCAAACAAAGCATAAATAAATTGAAAATTACCCATATTCACGGATTGGGAGAATCACTAGAGTTAAAATATTGCTGCTACTCAAAACAATCACAGATTCAATCACATCAAAATTCAAATGACTTTTTCACAGACATGAAAAAACAATTCTAAAATTAGTACAAAGCTATAAAAGATCTGAGTAGCTACAGCAATCCTGAATCAAAAGAACAAAGCTGGACGCATCACGCTTCCTGACTTTGAATTATACTTCAAATGTATAGCAGTCAGAACACTGTGATACTAGCAGGAAAGCAGACACATTGGTTAACAGAACAGAATAGAGAACAGAAATAAATTCACACAGAAATGGCCAACTAATCTTTAATGAAGGTAACAAGTACACAGTAAGAAGAGTCTTTTCAACAAATGGTGATGGGGAAGTGAACTATCTTCAAGCCCAAGAATGAAACTAGATCCTTAACTCACACCATACACAAAAATCATCTCAGAAGGGATTCAAGATTTAAATCAAAGACAGGAAGCTATAAAATCCTGAGGAAAAAATGCAGAGGAAAAACCTCATTTGAGTTGGTCTTGGCAATGGTTTTTTTGGATACAACACCAAAATCATAGGTAAAAGATGCAAAAATAAACAAGTGAAATACATCAAACTAAAAAGTTTCTCACAGCAAAGAAATGATCACCAAAGATATAATCAACCAAATGAGAAAATATATTTTCAAACCATACATCTTCTAAGGGATTATTATCTAATATATATAAAGAACTCTGCTCAACAGCAAGAGAACACCTGCATACCAAAAAAAGGGCAAAAGATTTCAATAAACATTTTGCAAAAGAAGACAAGAAAGTGTCCAAAAGATATATGAAAGAATACTCTGCATCACTAAGTATCCAAAAAATAAAAATTAAAACCATGATGAGGTATCACTCCTACCTGTTAGAATGGCTTATCAAAAAGGCAAAAGATCAGAGGTGGGGAGAGATCCCTGTAACCTGTGGATGGGATGTCATTCAGGACAGCCATAATGGAATGTGTGATGGGTGTTCTTCAAAAACTTAAAACTGGAACTGTTAGTATCCTTAGTTCTGTGTCTGGGTACATTCAGAGGAAATGAGATCAGTGTGCTGAAGAGGTATTTGGCCTCCCACTCTCATTATAGCATTCTTCACAGACACCCAGAAATGGAGGTGGCCTCCGTGTCTGCAGGTGGATGTGTGGATAAAGAAAACGCAGCTGCGTCTCACTGTATATTCACACCATCGTACCCAGCCTTACACAGACGATCCCTCCCGCCATCACGACACCTACGACTCGCGCAGACCCAGAGGACGTTCTGAGTGAAAGCAGCCAGACCCAGAAAGCCTGACTCTGCACGAGCTCACTTATTTGTGGAATCTAAAACAGTTAAGCTCGGGATCAGACCATAGAATGGCAGTTACCAGGGGAAATGGGGAGATGCTGGATAAAGGATACAAATTTCAGATGTAAGTTTTTTAAAGTCCTGGAAACATCAGGGCACAGCCAGGTGACTACAGTTAACAAGGGCGGATCACGGTCTTTACATGCGCTGAGAGCGTGTCTCCGGGCTTCTCACCACGTACACCAAAGAAGGTCATCATGTGAGGCAGTGACACATGAATCCACTGCTAGGTGACACTCACTTCGTAATGCGTATGTAAATCAGAACATGTAATACGCCGTGAACACACAATTTTGTTTGCTTATCATCGCAATAAGATGCAAACAATCTCTGCCTTATTGTGGCTTGATTGTAGAGGGGATGCAAACAATCAGGTTGGAAAAAGAAAACATAGCAGTTAGCAATGACAGTGTGGCAAAATGTCAGCTCTGACAGAAAGCTGACACAGAACGAGCAGGGAAGACCTCACCGAGAAGCTGCATTTAAGAAAACACTAAAGCAGGCATGTCTGACCCGCAGCCCTGGACAGCTAGTAATTCAAGCCCGAAGCAGTGATCTTCAGAGATATTTCCAACATGATTCAGTGATCTCCAGAGACACTCTTCATGAGCTGATTGCGCTTGAGGGTGGGCTGTGCAGAGCAGGCACCTGTGCGGTACTGAGCCTCCCATCCCTCCTCCCACGGTCAGTCCGTTGTTAACCCAGAGGAGGCGAAGGTCTGTGGCTCCTGTGACGTGGCCAGGCAAACGCAGCGACTGTTGATAATATTTCACCCTACCTGTGCACGCCTGTGAGCGTGGGCACTTACTGTTATTAAACAGACCTAAATTTTCTTCTTTAATTATTAAACGTGGGCTTGTGCTAGTCCATAATTTATGGGTTAAAATACTAAAGGGGATGCTTTGTTAACCACATTATGTATTTTATACATGGCCCAAGATAATTCCTCTTCACTCAGGGCGGCCCAGGCCGGAAGTCTGATCACCTATGCTTTAAAGAAAGCTGGAGGAGCAGTCACGTGAGTTACCTGGGGAAGAACATTTCAGGCAGAAGGAAAAGCAAGCGCCAATGTCCTGAGGCAGTGCTGAGTGTGGTGAAAAAGTGAATGCAATGGGAGCAAACAAAAAGATCAGAGATCCTGAGGTACACTCAGCCCAGCAGGAAAGTGGTGGGGAAAAGAGGAGATGGGTCTCAGGCCTGGCCGGGCCCTATCAGAAAGAGCATCGTAGAATCTGGTCCTTTGGTTTTTGCATTTGCTGCAGTGGGGAGCCACAGATGGCTCTGTGCACTGCAGTAACATGAGCTGAGCTGAACCTCGATCGAGGTGACCCTGGCTGCCATGCTGAGGTCTCACTGTAGGCAGAACCCTCAGGACACCAACGAGGGCTCCAAGGTGACAGTGGTCTGAATCAGGGAGGACCAGTAGGGGGCGCGCGGGGGGGGACTCAGGAACAGGAGGAGGTAGGAGGGGTGGAGAGAAACCAGAGACAAGGACCCCCTCGCGCATCCGCCTGGGCATCCACTCCCTGCAGGCAGAAGATGTTGAGGCCGAAAGACCACGCGTTCAGCTCTGCACACAGGCCAATCACCCCTTCACCGTGAGAGAAGCATTCTAACTCCGGAGCAACGGTGAGATCAAAAACTGCCTGATAAACCCTCAAGACTGCATGTGACTCTGCCGGCCCAAGACCTGTGGGTCCATGTGCTGACATGACATTTACGAGAAACAAAACGCTAGCGAACACCAAGGCTACGAACAGTGTTCATAAATGTCACCTTTTTAATCTCCCGTAAGTAACTTAGTCTTTTTAAAAGTGTAAACGAGGACTGATGTGGGAAATGCATACTCTTATGTTTCTAAAAATAACAAAAAAACCTAGAAAAAGCCCAAATGTCCAGTAGGGACATAGGTAATATGGTATAGTATGGACCACAACCAAATAGTGTGTAGCCATTAAAACGTTTTATTAAGAGTTCAGAATATAATTTTAAAGAGGGCAATGTAAAATATAATCTAGCATGGTCACAATGTACAATAAACAGTGTATATGAAAGAGTTGGGCCTCAAAATATTGCTAAAGCAATTTCTAGGTTATGAAAATTCTATTCTAACTGCAGGGTTTTCAACAGTTGTTGTTTTAATTTTATAGTAAAAACAATTTCATTTTAATGCAGACAGTTATACTAACCTCACAGGTCTTTGTGATACACAACAAAATACACAAAAAGTACCAATTCTGCGCTAGCACTGTCTTCCCTGTGACAGGTCTTCTGGGAAAAGTAGAAGGTGGGGTGAGGGGTCTTCTGGAAGAGGTGGGTGTAAAGCAGAGATTGAGGCCTGGCAGAAAGAAACTGGTGACACTGACTTTCCGGGGAGGAGACAGTTTTCTCCTGAGTCCAAAAACAGAGGCATCGGAGGTGGTATTTAAGGCAGAGTGGACAAACCCCACCAGGAATCCCAGATGGAATCTGGCCCTGATCAGATTCAAGTCTCAGGAGCCAAATCCCAGGATTCTGTGTCGTGAGGGTAGAAAGGCTCACCGCACACAGATCCCAGTTTCACAGTACTGTGGCCTTCCATTTTATGTGGCTGTATTTTTTAGCTACTCTTCAGATCATGGCATTTGCTGTGGTGGTGTTGTTTGGGGCCATGGCAGACACGAGAGTCTGTCTACCCTGAAGCCATTCCACTAGGTTTCTTCGCACGGTCCTGAAGCCATTCCACTAGGTTTCTTCGAACGGTCCTGAAGCCATTCCACTAGGTTTCTTTGCACGGTCCTGGGGACTGAATCCACGTTGCTCTGGGACTAATATGGTAGGTTGGGGTTTATGCACTTTGGCCAATGATTGGTCCAGCATATGGACATGTGACCCACTAGTGACCAGTGAGCTGAAAAAAAGAAAAACCCTGCAGGTAACTTCCAGGAAGAGCTGTGCTTCCTGATGAAGGAAGCAAGGGGCAAACAGCTCATTTCTCACTCGGCCACTCCCTTCCTGCTTTGGGTGCTGTCATATGGAATACACAGAAGCTGTGACAGCTGCACAGACAGGGTCCCTGAGAGATGGGCCTGTGAGGAAACAGCCAACAGGTGGAGAATGGCAAGCCAGGAAAGAAAAAAACCAGGATTTGCAATGACTTCATTGCATCTTGTCTTAGTTACTTTTCACTAGTCGCTGAGACAAAATACCTCATGCCCAAAGTTGGGAAAGGAAAGGTTTATTTCTTACAGTTTTTGGAGGTTTCAGTCCATACTTAGTTGGCTCCAAGGCAGGGTGGCATGGTGGGGCCGCAATTCATGGTGGCTACAAACAGCAAGGCGGTTTCCACTGGCAAGAGAGAGACACACCTTCTTCCTGCCATTATATCACATCCTGGCTCCACCCCTAGGAGGGTGTAGCACTGACACCACCAATCCAAGCACTAAACAATGAACCAATCACAAATGCACAATGCAAATCCATGAGGCCTGGGGGCCACCGACATAAACCATGACACATCTCAAGCCACCCCAGGACACTTCCTCTGGGTAAGACTTGGTGTGAGAAGGGGAACCTGATTCCCTGCCTCCCAAGCTGCCTCTTTACAAAGGACTGCATGGAACTCAAGCATGTGGATTCACACCAGGCGTCTGGCACATGGAAACAGGTATTTCAAGCACCTAACCTGGAGAGGCGTAGGAGCCTTGCAAGAGGGGAGGTGCTCACAGCAGGTCAACCAGGGCGAGGATTCTCCTCCTCCACTGTCTACTTTGGTGGTTGGGGAGAACTTTCTGGAAGCGTCCTACGGGGAATTCTGACCCTCCGCTGAGTTCACTGGGTGTCTGGCCTCACAGCTGGCTGGAAAACGGTAGCACACAACAGTGACATCTTAGCGACCGAGGTGTGACTAGAGAATAAGGAAGCACTTTCGAGAGGCCTCAGCTATAAAAGAAGTCCCTCGGCAGCACAGAGATATGGACAGTCTGGTGAGAGATGGACAGGGTGGTGAGAGATATACAGTGTTTTGCTAGGACTGTGGTTCGTCTCTGTCCTTGGCGCAGTGACATTGGGCAGACTGCACTAAATGCAACAAACACCAGCGGGCTCACTCACCCATTCAGCCAACCCTACCGGAAGCTGCTGTGTGCCACACACTCTTTTAGCTGATTGTACAGCAAGAAGCACAGCGAGCAGCACTGCTGCTCATGGGCCAGGGACACAGCTCTGAGACGATGGCGTCTGAGCAGGGAGCTGCTGCAGACAACAAAACCCGAACCCAAGCAAGTCCCCTTTCTCTCTTCTCCTTAGCCTTCTGCACCCAGCGACCCAGTCCTCCATAGCAATTCAAAGAGAACAATCCGTGTCCAGTTAAATTTGGCAGGGGAGGAACCAGATTTCCCTCCTGACCAGATTTAGTTTAAAAAAAAATAAAGTCCAGGCCTGGGGATGTGGCTCAGTGGCAGAGCTTTGCATGCACAAGACCCTGGGTTCGATCCCAAGCACCACAAAAACATAACCAAAATAATCATAATTTTTAAAAAGTCCAGTGCTTTATAATATCAGTATCCCCCCCATAATTGTGGCCACTGTACCCACAGCAGAGATTTACACACGCAGAGTTCATCGGCGCTATCATCTTGCAAGCTGTAATTACCATGCGCGCTGTACACAGCTTAACATTCAAAATCGCTTCAGCATATTTGCCACAGTATTAGCTGATAAGATGCCAACTAAGATTATGCCAATACAGATCAACCTTGGACACACAGCACTGACTAGTCAATGAAAACAATGTAAAGAAAAACAACTGTCAGCAATCCAGAGTAACCCCACCGGCGACTCTTAATACATTAAAAATTCCCCATACTTTGGTCCAGTAATTTTGTCCTGGAGAATTAACAACTAAAGAAAATGATCCTGGATGTAAAGGAAATAAACTATACACAAACATGACCATTTGGGCATCACGTATAAGAAGGCAGAATTAGGAATAAGCCAAATGGCAAAAATAAGGGACAAGTTAAGAAAATCACAGTACACCCCCATAATGGAATAATAAGCAACTATTACAATATAACATTTATCTGGCATTTGGAAAGCATTATGTGTCCTTGTTCTTCAGTCCCCATAGTTGTGCTATGCATTCACATGTATACTATGCCTTCATAGTCACATGACTTGGGTTTGCTTGGCCATGTGACTTACTCCAGCCAATGGGATGGTAACAGCTACAAGTCAGGTAGAAATATGAAACGTGCCTCAGCATTGGCCTGAACATTCCACACTTCTACACTGCGACATGGACCTACTGCATCGGCAGTACGGGCTCCAGTCCATGGAAGCACGTTCAAGTAATAACGGCTTATTGTTGTTACTCCGTGTCAGGTGGCAATGCTCGCAGTCAAACTTCTACAGCTGCACCAGGAGGGAACTGCACTGCTCCGTGCTATACGCAAAGTAAAAGCAGAGTAATAAACATTTTTGAAAGGAGATTGTTTATGTGACTTTTTAAGTAAAAAGTGAGATAAAATTACATTGACATTGTAAAAAAAGAAAATCACTTTGAGCTTAAGAAAAAGAACACTAAGAAATTCATCAAAATCAGGATTATTCAGCCAGGGATGGTGGCACATGCCTGTCATGCCAGCATTCTAAAGGCTGAGGCAGGAAGCCGGCTGCGAGATTGAGGCCAGCCTGGGTTACACAGTCAGTTCAAGACCACCTAGAACTACGAAACAAGACCCTGTGTCCAAAAAAAAAAAAAAAAATAGGGTATTGGTAACTTTCTCAAGTTTCTAGATGCTTCAGTTTTCCTCTAGTAAGTGCCTATGAACTATATAAAAAATCAAAACAATTCACCAAACTGAATTTGAGTAACATTAAATTTATCTGAAGAGAAACTAATTTTAACAGGAGGAGAAAATAAAATCAGATGAAAGGTGAATGTGAGGATTAATAGCTGAGGGGAATTAGGAGCCTATTAGATACATGTTTTAAAATTAAAACATACAAAGAAAACAAGCAAGCATTTAAAAAGCAATTTTCATGAAAGACATATAAAAATGTGAATAAAAATTACATTGGGAATCAATATTATGGGCATTAAAGGAAATTCTAAAGTTTCATTTCAAATCTATTAACTTAAGAAAACAAATTCAACAATTCCAACACTTAGAGAAGTCATGGAAGACATTTATACTTGTGCTGTGCTTGTACCTCCAAAGCTTGAGACAAGTGGTTTTAAATGTCAGTACCTTATGAGTTATAAATTATAAAGACATTCACACCCTTTATTCTGATAATCACATTTCTTTGCTTTTATACTAAGGAAATGATAAGGCACAAAAATTGATGTCCCAAACTGGGCACACAAACCTCTGCAGACCATTGGCTGATTCCTGGAATGACCACGAGTGGGCTGAGGCTCCAGGTGACCGCTAGGTAAAAAGAGGCGCAGAACACAGATTACGGCAGCCCCCCAGTACTGCAGACACAGGGTTTGCCGTAAACTCAGCACAGTCAGGGTAAGTACCAAGGCCCAACGCGAAGGCTCCACTCTAGAATAAAAAATAAAACCAAAAGAGATTCATACAAACTAAGGGTGACGCCAAACACCTATGAATCCAAAGGAACTGTCGGTGATATATTTTGCGACTGGCACAAAACTCAACTTTTCTGAGGAGGCTACCAGCCAAGTGAAGGTAATAAACTGAAAAACAGGACATCTGAAACTGTGTTCATTGACTAAAATGAAATAGCTTTTATAAAACACTCTAAAATATAATGCTTGCTAATATTTATCAGGGAAGGCATAGGTTTAGTGCTTTGCCCATGACATCTACAATGCACCACCTACAAAGTCTAGCACACAAAAATTACAATACACATAAAGAAGCAGAGAATGCATCCCACAGCAAGGAAAACAACCACCGTAGGAACGGACTGAGCAGAGTTCTGTTGTTAAAGTTAGCAGAACTGACAAGGAATTTACTGGGAAAAAGCAAGTACAGAGAATAAAGACATGAAGAATTTCTGGAGAAATCTGAAAACTTTGAAAAAGAAACCAAACCGTAGAACTGAAAAATATTATATCTTAACCTGTGAAGTTTATTGAATAGAAAGAGCAGATAGAAGAGGAGATCTGTGAATTTGAAGACAGTTCAATGTAAAAGTTCCCAAATCAAAGCAGAGCGAGAAACATATTTCACTTCCACACATTCCAGTCTCCATGACCTATGGAATGCCATCAAGTGCTGACACACATGTTGTTAGGGCGCTAGAAGGAAAGAAGAGACGAGAAAGAGAATGTGGCACAAAAGTAGAAAGCTAATTACCAGAAGTTTTCCAGGTCATATTTTAAATACCCATCCACAATTAAGAGGCTCTACAAACCTAAGAAGAATAACAACAAGGAAAAGCACACCTGGACCATCATAGGCAAACTGACGAAAGTCAAAGATAGAGAAATATCCTCGAAACAAAGAGGATTCAAAGCAACACTGCATAGAGAAGACTGATGATTTAAATAAAACATGATTTGTCAGAAACAACAAAATCTAGATAAAGTAATAGAATTATATCTTTAAAGTGATAACACAAATTGTCAACTTAGAATTCTGTGTCCAGTGAAAACACTTTTTAAAAATAAACAAAAGCTAAAATTATTTGTTACTAGCAGGATTGCACTACCAGAATGGGTGAAGGAAATTTTTCAGGCTAAAGGAACATGATATATAAAAAAAACTCTGAATCTAAAGGAAAAAATTAGGGCACTGGAAATATTATATGTGTGGGTAAATAAAAATGTTTTTCTCTTCTTACAAGCAATTGATATTCAAGAAAAATAATAACCACATGCCATACGTCTTATATCCCATGTAAAAATAAAAATATACAACAAAACAGAACAAAAATAGGGAAATGGAAATATACTGTAGAAGTCTCTTTAGTACACAAGTAATAGTGTAACAAATTAAGCAGTAGTAAGTCAAAGTATATCATAATCCCAAGGAAGACACAAAAACACAGAGATTTATCTAAGAAGTCACTAGTTGATATAGAACGAAAAGAAAACATTATTAGACTAACAAAAACATTTTTAAAAAGTAAAAAGAAGAGCAAAGAAGAAAGAGAATCAATAGGAAACAACTAGCAAGGCAGTAGAATTAAACGTCAATGAGCTAATTACTCCAAATAAAAGGCAGAGTTTTTCAGAAAAAATATAAAAGGAAAAGCCAATTGTGTTCCTTAAAGTGATACTTAAATTCAAAAGCATAGATACACTAAAAATCTGGTGTGATCACATTAACAGCATCCATTGAGGATTCAAAACAGCCTTTTTAGAGATAAAGAATACTCCACGGTAAAAATCAATTCATGAAAAAGACATAATAATCCTAAGTGGGCAGAATTATTCACCAAATTGGAAAATATATAAACACTGACAAAGCTAAGAATACAAAAATTCACAATTTTAAGTAAAAACATTTACACTCCTTTCTCAATAATTAATTAGATAAAAAGCAACAAAATTCAATAAGGGTGCAGGAGACTTGAGCAGCTCTAATGCTTGGGACCACACCAGCCAATGTAGGGTTCGTGTTCCTTCCCAGTGTACACGGCCTGTTCACCAAGGCCCATCAAATACAGAGACATAACTCTCAGTACACTCTAGAGGATGGAAAGTGAATCATATTGGGAGTGGGATTCTTGGACAACTAAGCCAGGAGCGTCATCTTGGCTCCTAGATACCACAGTCTTGGCCTTGACACCTTGGGGTTGAAAGATGACAATACAGGGACAAAAACAGAAGTAGCACAGGTCGGGAGAGTGTGATATGCACACCAAAGTCCAAGATGGTTCTAGAATTGCCCCTTGTGACCTAGGGGACACTAGAGAGCAGCAGGTTTGGGAGGAAAGGAGAGAATTCAGTAAAATTTTTTTTAAAAAAATAAAGTGCTCTAAATGTGATTTTTCTACTGAGAGCCACGTGAAAATTTGGAGCTGTTAATTAAAAATTTGAGCTTGCAGGTGATAAGCTGAGCCTGAAAACAAACATCAGGAAAAAAACCGAAGTTGTCAGCATGCACTAGACGAGCGGTTTTTAAAATAGAGACTGCTTTCGACTCATCTCAAATCCTATTTGAGAACCTCTGCCCTACAGTCTTCTGCCGTGAGCCGATGTCAGAGGCTGTACTTACAAACCACAAGTGCATCTAGAAGGATGGAGAGTAGAGAAATCTTCTGCAGAGGGAAACAAGGACAAGCCAAGAAAGAAGCCAAACTCCCAATGTACGTATCAGTGCCTGATCTTGCATTTAATCACCACAAAAGAAAAATAATCATGAATTATAGTTGTGTTTCTCTCAACCTTCACATCACAGAAATTTAAGAGAACTGGTAAAAATCACAGTTCTGCAAGATTTATAGCCTCAGTTTAAAACCATGATACCTCGGGAAGATCAGAAACATTTGTTATTTTCTGGAAGGAATAAAATACCAATGCAAATCATTTTCAAATGCAAATTCTAAGCAAGCACAATTCTGGTTAACGCATAAAAGGTGTGTTCTACAGAGCTCTTTTGATTCTCCTGGAAGACTGATAGAATAATTATGCTCTGGAGAGGAGGGTTAGGAAATTGTGTTGGAACTTATTAAATAAGAAATGAAGCACCTTTCCGATTTTGTTTGAAAAGTGTACTTTAAAATAATTACATTTCAATGGATTTTATAAATATGTTATACCGCCTAAGTGATCAGCAGTGAATTCTGCTGCATCCCGTTTTGTTACATTTGATAAGTTATACTGCCTACAAATGGGAACTCGCTTCTGTCCCCCCAGGATCAAGGGCTAGAAGATTTTCAAAGCCTCTGAGGGTATACACGTGTTAACATGTACTGTGTAGTGAAAAAGAACTGTGTACCAGGGTTGATCAAAAAATACAACATTTAAAATTATTGTGGTAAAAGATACATCACATTAATCCTCTTCCAAATATTCCACCTGGCTTTGCACACACTTGTCCCACCACTGTCTCCACTTTCTGGAGCAGTTCTGGAAGTCCTCTTTCATATATGTCTTTCTGAGGTATGAACAAAACTAGTCAGTGTTGCTACCCAGGGCCATCCAGTAGAAAGTCAGGCTTATAAAAACATGACACTGTATCCTCCTCCACCTGCTTCACTGAATCTGGCACCACACAACTTCTAGTTCTTCCCTAAAATCAAAATGACTGTGAAAGGAAAACGTTTTGAATCAACTCAGGACATCAAGGAAGCCACCACAGTGCAAGTAAAGACATTCATGAAAGAGGAATTACAGATGTTCTGCGGAAAGTGGCAAGGATGGTGGGACAAGTGTTTTTGCAGTGAGAGGGAATATTCTGAGGGAAATTCACAGCAATGTTTCTTTTACTGGATAATTTTTTTTTATGCTTAAACTTTACTCACTATTTTTGATCACCTCTTGTAAACACTCACATATCCAATAGCATGGGTATTTATGACTCCTCTTTCTTGTGGGTTTTTAATGTCTTCATGCCACCAATTTCTTCCCTTGCCAACCCAAGCTTTGGCCTGTAGCTAGCAAGACCATTCCAAACTGAATCTCACACCCCAGTTCAGAGACAAGTGTGTCTGCTCACCTCCTATTGTCAGAGTGGGCTTTATGAGCACACAATCTGTACAAGCACATGGAACCCTAAACCCATAAGGGCCTGGTGTTGGGATTAGTGCTCTGCAAGGTGCAGCTTTCCCGATGCTGGCAGAGTTGAGCCTCAAGCACCAATGGTTTCCAGCCCTTAGGGTCGCAGCCCTGAGCTGGGAGCGCCAGAATCCCTTGGCCGTCTTGTTACAGCTCTCGGGGTGTGTTACAGCTCTCGGCAGCTCCCATACCAGCTCTCCGGCAGCCAGGGCTCATAGACTTGGTGGCTTGCTGAAGCTCTTCCAGCAGCTTCTGCTGCCTCTCTGGGCTCCTCTGCAGGTCTCCTCAGGTCTCTGCCAGTTGCCACTGTTCTCTGAGGCTGTCTACTGGTCACTGCCAGGTGCCACAAGTTAGGTTTCTTTGCTGTTCCTCTACTTTGTGGACCTCTTCAGTCTTAGGGCTAACAGTTCTCTTTAACACAGCCCTCTCATCTCAGTCAAGTAGGCCATCGGCCCGCTCAGCTGAGGCTTTACTGGGACCTCTGCCATCGCCCGGGGGAGTAAGGCACCCGAGAACGCCATGCTGCATCAGTCCAGAGCCTACAGAAGTGCTGCTTCTATAGAGAGGGCATGGGCTCTGCATAAACAGACTTGGGGGGCTTTAGGAGTAGTACAGAGACGGGGGTTGGTCATCTGGGAGTCACAGGGCAGGGTCATTTGGGGAAGGTCCATGTTTCAAGCTTTCTGTGGCCAACGCAAGCATTTCCCTGAGCAGCCGCAGGGCACCTAGGTCAGCCTCACTGTCCTGGCAACAGCCGGGTGAAACTTGGAGAGAAGTAGGGGCTGAATTAACCAGCTCCCGTCTTTCCGTGAAAATGGCAAGGTTAGAGTTACGGCCAATCCCTCTCACTCTGGAGGAGTCTCCAGGAAGCCGGCCACACTGATCGTGGCCCCTTGGGTGTGGGGACTTGGGAGATATCAGCGGTGTACCCTGGGCCCTGTCAGGTGAGGTTTTCTGGCTGCTCCTCAGAGATGGAAGCAGCTGGACCAGTGAAAAAAGGGTACAGCACTCATCAACACAGCCCAGAGGACGGCCGCCAAAGCAGCCACGGAGCTGGGGAGCGGACTCTGGAGTGGTCACCACAGGCCACCCTTGGGGAGGTAGGGGGAGCCTCAGGAGGGATGCAACAGTGGTCAGCCCAATGACACCCTCTCTGACCACTGGAGGGAGAAGGAAAAGGTCAGTCCTCATCTCCACCCCGTGGGGTTTGGGCTTCAGCCTATCTTACCTTAGGAGACGCCTTCAGCCTGCAACTGCAAGCACCCCACCTCTTGGTTCCCCTCAAACACCTGTGATGACAGACAGTTTCTAAAGGCCAGGCGCTTGGTGTCTAATCCTCACGAAGCCCCTCTCTCCCATCCCAAGTCTCTCTAAGGACTGCCATGAAGTTGATCAAGACTCCACGACTGCTTGGAAGTCAGTTGTGCATGACTGGCCCGAGTCAGGCTTCTGAAAACGGCCTCGGCATCCTGACAGGTGTAATGAGGATGCAGCCAGAGCAGCTCTGAGGGCAGCGTCCTTCGAACACACCGTTTCCTAGGAGAATGGAAATGAGAGCAAGGCTCCTGACAGCCAGGATTGAAGGTTGGCTGGAAGGAGTCAGAAGCACCTTCCTGGGGGAATCAGCAGCTTTCTCCTTCACCTGACTTCTGTGTACATGGGCACCCCTGGATCAAACCAGGCACCCCACACACAGTATCCAGAGCACTTCCTGGGCCCTGCCTCACCCCACCCACTGATAAAGGTGTCAGGGTGTTCCCATCCTCCAGAGGAAGAAACTAAGCCCAAGGAGGTTCAGCAGGGGTTCCAAGGTGATACCGTGGATATGTAGAAAAAGAAGGATTTGAATTCAGACCTGTGTAATGCCAAAATCTGTGCCTTTTACTTCCACAAATTTAATTTTAATAAACCTTATAGAGTCCTTGCTACTGTCAGATTATGTAAACAAGTTATGGACAGTAACTCATTTATTCCTCAAGATTTATGAAATAACATTCACTTTCATTCTATGGATGGGCAGACTGAGGGTTAGGGAGGTGACAAAGTTAGAATCATTCATCCAGTACATGGCAGGCCCAGCACTGGACTCCAGCACTACTGTCTAAGACCTGTGATTTCTAACACTGCTATGGAGCATCCCTGCGGGAGGAGTCCGTGGTGCACCTGGGCACAGGCCCTGGAACATGAGCTCAAGTTCCACAGCCCCATGCTACACTGAGCTGAAAGGTGACGCTCAGGCTTAGGATAAACAGAGCTGGCTTGCAGAGCATCACGCTTTAAGTCTCCAGTGGTGGTGGAAAGTGTGATGCCCAGTCCCCCCAGGGATCTTCTGTTACCCTGAACCAACATGCAAATACCTAAGGGGAGCTCCAATCCTGCACCCATACAACTGCCATCAACACTACTGATAGTTCATGCATTTACAGGCTCATTCTAAATTATCAACTGAGGAAGTCCTAAGCTGAGGCTCTCAAAAAACTAACAATACAATATACATTAACCGCAGTCAACGAAAATATACTCAAAACTTGCCAAGATAGGACATTTTAGGTGTTCTCAATACACACATAAACACAGACACACACGCACACACACACACATACACACACACGTGCATGCACGCACACACATGATAGCTGCAGGGTGATGGATGTGTTAATTGGAATATATATATATATATATATATATATATATATCACCAAATATCATCTTGATCTTGTTATTTATTGAAGTCTCAACTCATTTCTAATTTAAAGCAGAAATATAAATTTCCACTGCAAAATGCTCTATTAAAGTAGTATCAGCCAGGATAGAAGAAAGTATTAAATAACAGTACAGGTAGTATATTGCTACGGCAAAATAAAATAATTCTGCAGTCAAGATGAAAAGTATTGAGCTGTGGGCAATACCAGTGTGGGCAAAAGGGACTTATAACACACAGAATGATGTGAGATCAAGTGCCACAATTTTATCAACTTAGTTAA
Organism: Dolichotis patagonum; assembly: GCA_004027295.1. Classification (NCBI taxonomy): domain Eukaryota; kingdom Metazoa; phylum Chordata; class Mammalia; order Rodentia; family Caviidae; genus Dolichotis; species Dolichotis patagonum. The sequence continues at coordinate 182,477 of PVJX010000520.1, read as the reverse complement.
TCTCAACATCCCCAGATAGCAAATGGCGCCAACATATGTCTTACATTGCTATTCTAAAGATCAGGTAACACTACGAAAATGTATGAAAAATGCTCACTGTGACAGATAAACTGGACTGTCAACTCAGTTGGCTCAGAAGCACCTAGAGGAATATTAAAGTACACTTTGGGGTGTGTCGAGTGGGTCGCGGAGGTGCAGCTTTGGTCTCAGACCTGCTCCTTGTTCCCTGACTCTCCGGTGCCATTCTCTTGCTCTTGCCCTGGACACCATGGGTTGAGCAGCTCTCCTTGATCAGACCCTTCCTTTGTACTGTTTCTACTGTGGAACCAGCAGACCATGAACTGAGTTCTCTGAATCCATGAGTCAAACAAACCTCTTTTCCTGTAAACTGTATATGCTGGGCATTTGGTCCCAGTGATGAAAAGCTAAGACACCTTAGTGGGTTTTCATTACATGTAATTCTTCTTCTCTTTCCCAGGGCATAGGGAAAGACCTGAGCAGGTCCCCTTGAACGCAGAACAATTGCTTTGGCATTAGTTAAACTGAACCCTGTCTCCATTACTGATATGTACAGGGCTGGCAATGCTATTTCCTTCTCCCTTTAGCAGGCCCTAATGCAAATAAAGCCAGCTAAGGTACTGATGTGTAATCCTTAAGGCCAACCAACAGCTTCCTGTTTCCTCACAAAGGTTGAACACAGCCAAATAGCTCTGAAATGTCTCCAGGAATGTCAACTGGATCCAAGCCTCAAAAAAAGAGGCTATAACTTCTCAGGGCAGAAAAGTTAACATATCAGAAGCTGAAGCAGCAGCCTCCTAAATTCATCCATATGCTGTCCCAGTTGAGTTACGCAGACTGGTCTTTCTGCATATCTTTCTTCTGCATATTGCAGAGGTGCTCGCTCTCCCACCTGGCCAGTTCACCTTACCTTGCTCACACAGTTCTGCCATCCTCGCTGCCTCTTATCCTCAAGCCACTCCCTTTTTCATGAGGTAATAAATTCTGGGAGAGGCCTCGGATCAGGGCCTTTGTCTGTATATCCTCACATGGACAAGGCTTAGGACCCCGGGGCTGCCCATCACTTTGAATATGTCTCAGTGTCTTTGCTTTGGCCATGGGTTGCAATGGATGTGGTACATTGGATTTAAATCACTGAAATTCCAAATAACATTTGTATGGGATTACAAATATAACTTTCTGTATTGTGAGGCAGACTGGAAAAGTGATGACAATATTCAGACTACAATATACAACATCTGGATTACAATACCAGGGTACCTCCTTTTGTCACCAAGAAGGAATCTATAGCCTTTCAAATGATTTTTTGTTGTCTTATCTAATACAACTCAAGGAAAAGCAGGTACAATGGCAGGCATATTCTAAAATGGTAGAATCCATTTGAGACACTATAAGCATTACACAAGCTCATGGGGAAGACAAATATTGGTGAAATTCTCACAAGAGTAACTAGTATTGCAACTGTGATGGATGCCATGCCAGACCATGTGGTAATCTTCCAGGGTTGAGGGATGGTTAGAGGACATTTGACTTATCCTGGGGATAAGGAGCCCTCAAGGATGGAAAGAGATGACTAAGCCATATAGGCAGAGTGCAAAGAGTATTTCAGGCAAAGAAAACAGCATAGAGTAAGGCCCTGGGGCTGGACTGAACATCAGACTTTCAAGAAACTGAAAGAATTGCCACATGATTGAAAGAGCATAAACAATAATGATAAATACTAACATTGATTATAAATAAGGTGAAGGAAGTAGCTACCTTTATAGGGCAAATGCCATGTGCCAGAGACTGAGCTAAGAACTTTAAGTGCACTGACTGATTTAACTAATGCAGCAAAGAGCAATGTAAAATGAGAGATGCAGAGAAGAGTGTGCAGGTTCTAGGCCACACAGGTCTTGAACACCACATTACCAATTCTAGTAGTTATTCTAAGAACAGCGGGTAGTTACTACAAGGAACTGGCATGATTATATTTGTGGTCTACAGTTATTCTGATTGTAGGGTGGAGCACACCCTACAAATGCAAAGAGCATGTAGAGAGACCAGTTTCAAAACTCCACAGATCTAGTTCCCAAGGTGTGTGTGAAGTGTGGTGGGTACAGCTGGAAAGACCAGACTGGGTGTGAGAGATATTTAGGAGATGAAATCAGCACAGGAAGAAGCCTGACTGGATTGTGGATATAATGGAGATGAACACATCAAGGAAAACCTCAGCTATTTTGGTTTCTACAACTGAATGCTGATAATGTACACTAATAAAATTGGTCTGGTGAAGTCATGTTGAATTTGAGATACTAATTATTTGAAGACATGTAGGTGGAATTATAAATAGAAAGACAGATTTGGAAACCAGAGGAGACATCTGAATTAAGGTAATGAGTTACTAAGTCTCTGTCATAGAGTAATATGCTTGGGTTATTAATTTACTCTCTTGGTTCCAAATTAAGTTTGTGATGCTGGACCCTACATTGTTCTTTTCCAGCTGGCTTTGTGTTGGTCATTGCCAACAGATGTCACAGGAGAGACCCTGAAATGTCAGACTGGGAAGAAAGGATTGTCCTCCTGACATGTGGTTTTCTGCCTGGCATCCAGTACATGGGTGTGAGGCCCACACTTCATTGGCACTCATGCAGCCAGCACCCTCCAGCAAGTGTCTCTGTCACTACATGGGCTGTGAATTCTTCTGGTAACTTTGCTTTCTCCAAAAGAAAGTATTATGGTTTAGGTGTAGAATGTTCCCCAGAAGTCTAATGTGTCCAAAGGTGGGGCTTTGAGGGGATGATTGGATCATGGGGCACTATGACTATAGTCATCCATGGACTCATCCATTTATAAGACCATAGATGAATGTGCTGTTAAAAGGTGGAGGCTCACTGGAGAAGAGTCACTGGGGGTGTGACCAGGAAGAGTGTATTTTTATGCCCAGGCTACTACCCTCTCTTTCTGCTCCTTGGTCACATGACATGATCCTTCCACCATTCCCTTCCTGCCTTGAAGCTAATCAACTATGCTCCAAATCCTCTAAAATTCTAAGCCAAAATAAACTTCTCTTCTTTGTGGATGTCAGGTAGTTGCTCAAGTGAAGATAAAGTGACTAAAACAGATTTTTGGTAGGAGAGAAGTGGGGCCATTATTGTGATCATGGCTGACCATGTGGTTCAGAATTCTTGGGAACTAATTTGTGGGTGGGGTTTGTAAGGTCTGGAGAAGCCAAGTACAGAAGTCTCAGAATGCTCTAAGCCAAACTTGATGGGAGATTCTGCTCTCATCTCCAAAGATGAGAATGCTGATAGAAGTGCATGTAATAAAGGCCAGGCTCAGAAGACTTCAGTTGAAAACAATGACTCCATTGGCAGTTGGATTCAAGGTCATCTGTGTTATGCTATGGTACAAGATCTGCATACTTTTTACCTATGTTCTAAAACTTTGCAGGTGATTGAGATTAAGGGCAATGCTCTAATTAATCTGGCAGCAGAAATTTCAAGGCAGTCCAACACCCTGGCTATAGGACAGATACTGGTGGCAGCTTTTAGCTAGATCTATAGATAGGATCAGGAGCAAATGAGACAGCTCAATGATTTGAAAAGTTAGGAGTTTTTCCAGAAAAGAAACCTCTACAACACCAAGGCAAAGAAGTGCATGGTTCCTGAAAATATTAGCATTAAAAAGAAGCTAAGTGCTTTTAATTAGAATAATAGGGAAGATGGCTTGAGGGCATCTCAGGAATCAGCAAGACCCCATCCTTCACTGCCCAAGGTTATAAATGGTAAAGATAAATTTCTTTGGAAGACTTTGCTTTTGAAAAAAAAAAGGCATCCCATGGAGCCTTGCTTGAGAAAGGCAACTGTGGCAATTGGTCCCCTTGGACGCAGTTCTCAGTGCTCATCCATCCAGGAACTCAGAGGCCTCAACAGCCATGATCCAATGGTCCCCAGCTACCACTTGAGCTGGCAGAAAACTCTGGTGTTATCCATGTGGTGATGGTTTTAGGGGCATGCCAAATGCAAGAGTTGTAGGGTCACAGAGGCTTCTGTCCAGATTTCAGAAGACAGCCTGGAAAGCTAGGCAGGGTGCTCCTAAGAGGGAAGCATGTGAAGCTGAAAGTACAGTGGAGACACCAGGAATCTGGAAATGAGAGCAATGTGGGTGTCTGTTGAGAAAAGCTGCAGACAGTAAGCAAAGCCACTCAAAGGGAGAAGCCCTGAGGGCTCCAACCAGCAATACCATAGGTGTGGGGCTACCCCAGTCATTTGGAGCTTGCATCTCACAACTTGCTCCAGGAATTGGACACAGAGTTACAGGATTAAAATATTTTTCCCTGCTGGGTTTCAGTCTTGCTTTGGCTCTATTCTCTTCTATCCCTCTATTCTTCCTTTTGGCATGGAAGGTTTACCCTGTACCACTATATATTGGACGTACTGTATTTATCTGCCTTTTTAACTTTTCAGGAGCTCACAGCTAAGAGTTTGCCTTGAGTCTCTGAGGAGACTTTGGATTTGGACTTTTCAGCAATGCTGGAACTCTTAAGATTTTGGTGACTTTTAGAGATGGACTAAATACAGTTCTCATGGTGAGATGAACAAAAGTCTTTTGGGGATGATGGATGGAATGTTATGGCCCAAGTATCATGTATTCAGAAGTGGCACTTTTGGAAGGTTATTAGAGGATAGGTTCAGAAATGAATGTGCTGTTAGAAGGCTAGTAGAGGAGGCCTGTCACTGGAGGTGTGACCTGGAAGGCTCCCTCCCTAGCTGTCCCTTTCCCTTTCTGCCTTCTGGCCACCATGACAAGAGCAGCTTTCCTCTACCATACCCTTCCACCATATCCTTCCTGCCTTTGCTCCAGTCAGCTATGGACTGAATTCTCTAAAAACATGAGCTAAAACAAACTTCTCTTCCTTTAGGGTGTAGGTGTTGGGTATTATGTCTCAGCAGTGAGAAGGTAACTAAGACAATAAGCATCTCAGCCTCTATGTGGGTAGGGATTGGGTGGAGGTCCTTGTTATAAGCATCTTTTCCTTGTTCACTCTTCCTCAGCCCTTGAGGCAGTATTTGTCTTTTGGAAGTTGCTTCTGCTATACCCCTTGGAGCCTTCTTTGACTTCATTTAGTAGCTAACCTTTTACTAGTTGGCAATTCCTTGAATGACATATTCCCTCTGTGACAACTGGTATGGGTTTGGGCTCCTGAGTGCACCCGGATGATACAGAGTGGTTGAACAACCAGATCAACTAGGGAAGTAGCAGAGAGAGCCAAAGAAGAAGTTCATATGCTCAGTCTTGGGAACTCTGAGATTCATTACCAGGGAGAGGAGATCAGGCTTGCAAAACAGAGATAGAAGAGCCAGAGACATGATAGAAACCCAGAAGGACATAATGGTATGGAAACAAAGGAAGAAAACTGCTTTAATAAATAATAAGTTTAAATCTTGTGGTGGAGAAGGTTTTATTATACACAAAAATATAAACAAAAGGATAAATAGGATTTTAAAACAAAGGCACTTATGATGTCAGCAGGCACCACAATGGACTAAAAAAGAAACAACGGAAACAAGAGAGAATTATTTGCAATGTACAAATGACAGAGTATTTGCAAAATCCTCTACACATCATGAAAGACAGACTTCTAATAGAAAATCAACAAAGCCATGTACAGGCCCTTCACAAAAGCAGAAACACGACTGGAAACTAAAAACATGAAGAAACCTCACCCTGGCTAGCAAGGAAACACAACTGAACACAGAGGAATGCCAATTTATTATGCTCATTCAACTGGCAAATATGAAACAGTCAATAACAAAATATTGGTGAGGCCATAAAGTCAGGCTGTCTTCTATGGTAGCCATGGGCCACACGAGGCTTGTGGGTCTTTTAAATGTGCTAGCTCACATGATGTTGTGCTAAGACCATAAAATGCATACTTGGGTTCAAAGACTTAGTGACAATAAAAGAATGTAAAATATTTCATTAATAATTTTGATGCTTACTTGTATGTTGAAATCATACCTTAACTATATTTGGTTTAATGAAATGTATCACTAAAATTAGGCAGTATACACCTCCAAAGCCAACACTCTAAGAAGCAAAGGGAAAAGGATGACAAGGAGAACCCAGCCTGGGTAATTTAGTAATTTAGCAAGACCCTGTCTCAAAATAAAAAAACAGAAAAGGGCTCAGGAATCTACCAGAAAATTAGATTCTCCTGTTTCTCTCTATTTTTATAATGATAATAGTAGAAAATTTAAAATAACCTATATGGTCTTTATGAAGTATGATCAAAAATACAGCAAATACTGCTGCTGAGTGCTATTCAGTGGAAAGCTGGGCTTGTAAACTTACCAGCACTGGCACTATGCAACTTCCGGCTCTACCCAAACTCAAATGACCACGAAGGCTCAACGTTTCACATCAATTCAGGCTAATGAGGCAGCTATGACAGCAGGGCAACTAAAGACACTCATGAGAAAGGACTTGAACATTTGCTTCAGGAAGAGGCAAGAATGAAGGCTTAGGTGTGTTACAATGTGTCTTCTACTGTCATGAGCTTTATAAACTTGAACATTTGCTGTATTTATCTATCACCCTTTCTGTATCACAGAATGAGGACAAACTCGGCACCTTGGTTTACAGACTTAATTTGTTCCACGATTCTGGGGAGGATGGTTGTGATCCTATTTGTCACCCAATGTGGAGTTCACAAAAGGAAGCAAATTTTTCCTGAATGCTTCTGTTTGTGAACAATTTGGTTCATGAACAGAAGCATTCACAAACCAAGGTATCTTTGTATGACTGAAAAGAAACAATAGAGAATAGAAATGAACCCACTGGGTTGCCAAATAATGGAACTCCCAGTTATGCCTTTTGAATGAACTTAATTAACAGTCTTAAGAAGTTAAAAGGCAGATTTTAGAGAATTAAAAGCTTTGAAGAGAACAAACTGATAATTCTAGAACTGAAATACATAATTAATGCTAAGAACTTAATAGCTGTACTTAAGAGCAGAAACAGACTTGAACTGATTTAAAATTAAATAGGTTAGAAGAAAATATTCCAACTAAACACAAGGAAAGGCAAAGGACAAAGAATACAGAGATATTGTAAGAAGACATAGGGACAGGGTGATAAAGTCTCACACCTATGCAGTTTGACTTTGATAATGTGAGGAGAAAGAGAAAATTTCAGGAAAAATATTAGAAGACAAAATAAAAATCCTACAAAACTAACACAGCCACTAAGTTATAGATTCAAGAAGCACCAGCCACAGCAAAAAACAGAGAGAATATCATACCTCTGCACATCATGTTGGATTCCTGAAATGGACTATAAAAACTTAAAGACAGCTACACCATGAAGGCACATGCTTCAAATGAACACAAAATAGTACTGATGACTGTGTGTCAAACAGAAACAACTGATAAGAGACATTAAAAGTTGTATGTTTTCAAACTGCCGACATAGAATTTGAGATAGCCAACAAAATAAACATGTATAAATAAAGACCACCTAAAAACATTTCAGACAAGTGGAAAGAGAAAGACTGATGCCAGTAGGTATACACTAGAAGAAACACTAAAGAAACATTTCAGTGAAAGGGAAATATATTCATTGAAAACTCACAGAGAAATAAGGAATAGAGTAAGATGTGAATAAATGTAATTCATGGTGTAAGACTACCTCAAAAATCTAGAAAATAATAGTAAATTAAACCCACAACGGGGGCTGGAGATTTAGCTCAGCAACATAAGCACCTGCCTTCCAAGCATGCAGTTGTGAGCTCAATCCCAGGTACCAAATAAATAAGTAAATAAACCCAAAATGTATACAGAAGAAAACAATTAAAATTAGAAAGGAAATCAATGGATCAGAAAGCACATAAATAAAAATTACAGCCACACACTATTTTTACATTTAAAGAGAGAGCTGATGAACCAGTGGGGACCAATCAATAAAAATAAATGAAGAAAAAGCACAAACCGTCAAAATTAAAATTGAAAAAGGACATATTACCATGAATCTTATAAAAATGAGAAACAGTATAAGTAAAAATAATGAATATTATATCAAAATATTTGAAACAGAAATAACAGTCCTTCCCAAACTCTTCCAGAAAACAGTAAGATATGGGATACACCCCAGTTCTTTTGATGAGGCCAAAATAAGCTCTGTCTTGGTTACTTTTTTCTTGTTGCTGAGACAAAATACTCAACACCCAAAATTAAGGAAAGAAAGGTTTATTTAGCTCAAGGTTGGTGGAAGTTTCAGTCCATAATCAGTTGCCTCTGAGGCAGGGTGGCAAAGAAGAAGAGCAACATTTTATGGTAGCAGAAAAACAGCAAAAGCAACAAATGTAAAAGAGGCAGAAGGGAGAAGCAAGCCCTTTTTCCTCCTTTAGGGTACAGGGTACCCACCCTAGGGTGGTGCCCCACTCACACCACCAATCCTCGCACTGGACAGCAAACCAATCACAAACTCTAGGTTCAGCCGTCTCTGAAAAGCCCACCCCCATGACCACATGAGACTTTGGGAGGACATCCAGACCTAACCATAACAACCTCATTAAAATAAGGGTATGAAAAATGAAGAAGACCAGCAAAAATGTGCATTTTCTTCCTAGTCTCTAGAAGAGTTTGTAGAAGGCAATCATCATTTCTAATGTTTGAACTAACTCACCTACGAAGGCATTTAGGCCACAGGAAGAAAAGTTCATGTTTAAATTTTACTTCATTTAAAAATTTTATTACAGATTCAACAATTATAAAACTACAGAACTTTTCTGGTATTTAAATTCCTTTTGTGTTAGTTTTGTTAAGTGGAACTTTTTCAAGGTATTTTATATTTCAAACCTAGTGGGATAGTGTTTACAACATCTCCCTGTGAAAAGTTATAAACAGAATATTAGCAAATCCAATCCAAGAATACATCACATCGTGATGAAGTGGGGTTATGCTAATGATGAAAACCTAATGCAACATTTAAGATCAATAAAAGTTTCAACCTGATCAGAAAAAAAGAGAAAAGCCCTATTTCATCTGAATAGATGCATAAAAAGCATTTGGTTAAATTCAGCCTCTGGTGGTGACAAATGATCAGGAAATCAAAACTGAAAGAAATGTCTTCAGTAAAATAAAGCATACTCACAATTACAGTGGAGTTAGCATAAAATGTGACCCTGAAATCACAGTGCTCTCTGCTTGAGAAAGGGCTAGTTTTGCTAAGTAGGCCTGTCAGTAAAGGCTGAGTGCAAACCCAAGTCTCCCTGGCTTAACTGGTTCCTGCTGGCTTGAACTACCTCATGATATAAATGAATCTAATCATTTTTATTGATCTTTTTCCTAATTAAATTAATTAAAAGTCACCCGACAGGTCAGACATGCAGGTACCTTAGGTAGTTCAAGCCACCTGGTGGTGAGACATGAATTGTGGCCCCATCGTGAACACGTTAGTAAAGCAAAGGTCTCACTCTTGCCTTGTCCCAGTACAGTCTGACTGGCAGAGGACATGACCTGTGGTCTGTGTTATCCTAGCTCTGGAAATCAGACCGAACCATTTGGATCACTGTGGTTGCCCCACGATGGAGATGGACGAAGTGACACCCGGAAGTTCTCAATGCTTGTTCAGGCGTGACACACACTGCCTCCACTCTTACTCACTAAAGCCATTCACAAGGCCCCAAACAACTTCGTGGGGATGGGAAGGTAGAGTTTATTTTGCATACCTGGAAGTAGAGGGGAACGAGGTACCAGGGAACACTGGCAGTGTCCCTCATAGAGAGGATGGGACATTTACAGTAGCGGCTTCACAGAGGCAGCATCTCTGTAAAATGAGCAGGAGGCTAAAATGTTCAGTGCATAAGGACGCTCCAAAGATGGGGGCTGGAAAAAGGATCAAGATGAGGGAGACTCCAGGACTGGTGATAACTCCGACCTCTGCATCTCCCTTGGTTGGCTCTGGCTCACAGAATGACCTCGTTTCTCTTCTTGGATAGTTTGGTACCCTAAGCTTCCTGTCTTTATTATTGTTTGAACTAGCTAATCCATTTAGAGTGATAGTACCTGAACGTTTTCTCCATTTCTGTGTGTGATTGCTCCGAATTTTAGATTAACTATCTATCACTAAGAATATTTGTTCCTTCCAAGTCTTCCAGGGAAACGCCTAAACTCAGTGCTAGCTTATTCTGCTTGATCCTCCTAAAATACGGATCCCTTTTCTCTAGGAGCGCTTAATGCCTTCCTTCAGCACTCATCAAAAATCCTGCCTCCTGCTAACACAATACACTTCGCAGAGGGGGACAGCCACCCCCACCTGCCACCAACGCAGCAATGGGAGAAAGCTCTGCTTTCTCTCTGGATGGGAAGAACTGATGTCCCAAGAGTTGATATTTCAGAGTCTGACACCCCTGGCTGTGACAGTCGCTGTTTCTGCATGTCCTGCAGCAGTTTCCCAGAGGTCCTCCAGGCACCATAATCAGGAGTCCCTGCTGAATGCTTGGTTCTCCCTTCAAGCGAGTCCCAAGGTGGGGGCTGAGCCGCAGGAGGAAGACGGCCATTCTGGTCTCAAATCCACAGCAAACTCTCCAAACAAACCTTAATGGAACAGACCTGAAATGTATGTGTTGTTTCAAGATGACTGCAGAACCCAGATAGACACAAGAAATTGGCCCCTGATAAGTGACTGCTTTCATCTTTATTTCAAAAAGAAATGGTTCTCCGTCTTTCAAAACACAGCTGCCATGTACCCTCAGGGGCTCTGCTTGAGATCTTGCAGATACAAAAATGAAAAAGAAGTAACTGTTCCTCTAGGAGGCCCCAGTCCAGTGTGAAAAGTGAGTATGGGCTCTGGTTTGGACAGTGGACACTCCCACGTATGTGTGTGTGAAAGGTTTGGTCCCCAGGGCAGTGCTGGGAGGCATGGAGCCTTTAAAGGCGGGGCCTAGTTGGAGACTTGCTGTCATGGAGACCCTGTGCTTGGTCTCACTCTCTCACTTTTGGATTTTCTCTGCCATGTTCTCCCACCAGGATGTGCTGTCTCACCACAGACCCAAAGCCATGGTCCAGTCAGTCCTGGAATGAAGCTTCCAACACTGTGAGCCAAAAGAAACCCTCTCTCTTTATAAGTTAGCTGTCTCGGGTATTTTGTTTCAGCAACAGAAAGTTACGTGAAAAATCCAGCAACTGAACAAGATAAGCCAGGTGTTCCAAACAAAGAACACCACTGTAACAGGTGCTGAAGCAGACGGGCTTTTGCTTATTTGATCTGCCTGCTCAGAAGTATCTCTCAGCCTCTGTCCCTGAGAAATTCTAATATTCCTTGAGGAATTTTTTTCTCATACACTTTCTACTCAAATGCCTCAACTGGAGGTGAGTCCACTGCCTGCTCCAAGCATGGCCAGTCAGAGGCCCATCTCTCCCTCTTTAAAGGAATGGATTCAAGACTGTCCAAGACTGAGTCAGAACTAACTGCAAGTCACCCTCTGACATTCTCTGCAAAGATGATGATTAAGACACTCTCTCCTCACTCAGAGCTATAAGACTAAGAGCCTGGGAGTGGGAGTCACATGGGAAGACAGCATGCCCAAGACCACAGTCCCAGGAGGCAGAAAATACGAGGAGGAGGATCCCTGATGTCACTGAGAATCTGGTCCAGCCACAGCTGACAAGGCTAGCACTTTCAATCATTCAGTCAGGCAGTCACTCACCAAACATTCACAGAGCATCTCTAAGTCCAGGTGTTATTTCAGATCTTGAATCCAATCCACAAGATTCCTGACTTTGAGGAGCCTGAAACTCTTTAGGAGGAGACAAACAATTATACACAAACCACTGCTTTTCAGGCATCTGCAGCTCAGGGGAGGAAGGAAGACAGACAATAACTAAGGAAATCAGTAAGATCCTTGGAGCAGTGATGAGAGGAAGCAAAGCAAGGGGAGGACTGGGTGCTCCAGTGCAAACAGGGCGGTCAGTGAGGCCTCACGCAGATCCACAGGGCTGGGAGCTCAGGAGACGCGAGGGCACTGGGCCGGTCGGAGGAGCCGGAGATGCAGGTGAGGTCCGAGGGTGGGGCGTCTAGAAGGATGAAGGATGTCAGCTTTTACTCTCTCCTTGCTGTGAGTGGCACCTGGGCCAGAGGGCGGTGCCAGGCAGTGGGGACTGAGCAGGGGACTGACCTGTCTGCTGTACTGAGGTGACTGTGAGGCCGGTGGGGGCAGCAGCAGGACAGCCTTTCCGTCCATTAAAGAGCTTCCCCTGGCCTTCCTATAAATCCAGTTCCCCTGATCTGGTGAGCAGTGTCCACGACGAGCCATGCTTGGCCCCAACAGTGGAGGTGGTCGTGGCACCACAGGACAAGGAGCCACTGCAATAATATATGAAAGGGCTGTGACTACAGCGTGAGGCACAATGCTAGTGACAGTGGATGCTGTGAAGTGGCCAGAGCGAATCATCTCCCTCAGGAGCACTTCCTGCTGCTCTCTGTCACCTGAAACTCAAGGGTACTCGACCACAGGGGCACCTTCCACCCAATCCAGCCATCGCCAGCGAAAGCACTGTTCTTTCATTCACCGCCCTTTCACGCACCGCCAGAAGAAGAAAACGCTGCAGGGGACCCAGGCCAGGACTCTTTCCGTCCATTAAAGAGCTTCCCCTGGCCTTCCTATAAATCCACTTCCCCTGATCTGGTGAGCAGTGTCCACGACGAGCCACGCTTGGCCCCAACAGTGGAGGCGGTCGTGGCACCACAGGACAATGGCAAGCTTTCTGCTGTGGTGAGCGTGAAGGTACTGGCCTCACAGCCACCTGACAACTACGGCTCAGGCACGAGGGTGTGCTCACTGGACCATGGCACCTTCTAAGGCGCTTAAGTACCTCAGTGACGCCGGAACGCCTAGGAGAGCAAGCTCCAGCACCTTCATGTGACCACTGCGTCCCTAAGGCTGGGCCAGCACTGGTGCCCTCCAGCCTCGTGCTCCATGTGACGAGGCAGGCACCACCCCGCCACCCCAAAGGACCACATACACTCTTCACCATCTGTGTTTGCTCAGCTGTTCCCCCCTCGGAACTGGCTCCCTAAAAGGAGGAGTTCTCTGACTCCCCACCACCACTGTCAGGACCGGGGCCCCTCCACCTTCCCTCCATTGCAGCACAGGGAGTAGGTGTGGAAAAGGGAAGGAAAAGGGAAGGAAACACATGAATCTGTTGGTGCCAAATAACACTGCAAATGTTTTGCTTGTACCGGAAGTACTGAGACTTTCTCTGACAAAAACCAACAAGTTAATGTTTCACTGGGCTGGAACCCCAGCCGTGGATTTCAGCTGGCACCCAAACAGGTAATTACCCTTACACCAATCTACTTTCAGGATGAAGAACCACAGCAGGGAAACAGAAAGGTTGTCTACGCCGGAAAATACTGGCTACGCCAAGAAACAGTTTAAGGCACATTTTCTGGGATGAAAGATAGCTGTCAACACAAAGGCAGGGAGTGTTCTCTGTCAATAAAATGAAAGAGAAAAGAGATGGGACGGTGCGAAAAAAATTCCCTAAAGCAAGACCTTGACCCAGGTTGGAACCAAAAACACCTGAAATTGGGAGTGAAGCTCCTGGCGTCTGCCCTCACTAAGAAGCCCAAGAGCCTTCCAAAAGCCTCTGAAATTTCTCTTTCTCTCTCTCTGTCTCTCTCTGTCTCTGTCTCTCTCTGTCTCTGTCTCTTTCTCTCTGGCCCCAACTGGCCCCAACTTGGCCGTGCTCCAGACCAAATGTCAGGAAGAGCCTGTGCCTCTCTGGGCCTCCCAAGCTCTGTGCTGACCGCTTACTGCCCTGGTCACCAGGGACAGTCATTCGGCGTCACTGAGGAGTTAGCCCTTGAGGAAGGACTGCTCAGGCCTGGCGCACACAGCATGGCCTGGCTTCCCTGACTTTACTGGTGCCCTCAGCTATGCTTTGGACAGGGGCTCCCTGGGGGCATTGCAGTAGCACCCATGGAGCTCCTTGGCTGTCCTAGGAGCCAGTCGTGTGCACACAAACCTGTGCCCTGTGCAGTAGTGACAAGCTGTCTTCTGAGGCAGACTGTCCAGCCCCAAGGCCAGTGCTGCCCTGCGTCGGCTGTGACAAGCACAGCCGCTTTCTCCAGCTGTCAAACAGGGATGGCAACGGTATGCATCTCATGGGGCACAGGAAGGGCACAGGGAACCACAGGGCATGGCCCACAGCAAAGCTCTGTACTGCTTGCTCTTCCTTGGGAAGGCCGCCCAGGCAGAAGCCAGGTTTTAGCGGCAGGGGTTTATGAGCTGAAAACCAGCAATATTTGTATAGCTGTGGACTCCTTACATTTATTTATAAGGTACTTTGCAGCTGCGTGGCTGGCAGTTAAAGTTAATCCTATGAGGGAGAGGGGGATACTGCAACATGCTCAGCTCACAGATGAGGAAGACAGTGTTTCAGAGGGGTCAGTAAGTTGCCAGTGGACACACAGCGATGCAAGAATGGGTTCAGCTGGGCCAAATGTCTAATTGTATGGACCTAAGCCACCAGGACTCTAACCACCGGAGTTCGGGTGAGGCTGAACCCTCCTCCACTCCTCCCTCAGGGAGGCCACGGTCAGCAGGACGCCCTCCTCAGAGGCATGGAGTTTAGCCAAGAAAGTTTCCTGAAACTGTTCTGGGCCATGCACGGTCCAGCTGCGCAGTGGGTACCCACTGAGGTACACACACGCACGCGCGCGCGCACACACACACACACACACACGGTGCATCCGTCAGCCCAGGCCACGTCCTGCAGCATCAAGCTCAGAAGGCCACTCTGGCTTCCCAGGAGCCCGAGGCAAGCAAAATCCTGACTAGCTGCCAAGCCAAGTCCTCCCTGCGGCACCGCAAGTTTGGGCCCCCGCTTTCCTCTGCGAATCTGCCGCCCCAGCTTGTGCTCGGCCTCGTCTGGCCCCCTCAGGGCACGCGATGCCCAGCAGTCGCCCAGGTGGAAGCCCCGCGCCTGGCGCCCGGTCCGGCCCTCCGCCCGCCGCGCGCCGCGACGTGGCCGCGCCTGGGTCCCCGCGCCCCGTGGCGCGCGGCAGAGGATGGCGGGGAGGGCGAGCCAGCCTGGCCGACGCCCCAGCGAGCTGCGCCCCTGCCCTCTTACCTTCCTCATTCTCGTCAAACACTGGGGGCTTGTGGGAGTGGTTCCCGCCCATATTCTGCCGCGGAGCCCGCAGCTGCTGCCGCTGCTACATGCCCGGCCGCCGGGCTGCGGGGGGCGGGACGCGCGCAGGGGGCGCGAGGCGCTGCGAGCCCAGCTCAGGTCCGAGCCGGGCGGGGAGCCGGAGGGGGCCGAGCGCCACGCAGGGGCGGGGACGGCGCCGCCGCGCCCCCTCCTCCGGACGCCCCCTCCTGTGGGCGCCCCCACCCGCGCTCTCCGGGCGGCAGCACCTAGCGCCTGTGCAGGCTGGGGAGCCGGGGACTCCCCGCGCTGTGGCCACCGTGCTGCGCGGCTTGCGAGCTGCAGCGGGCGGGAGACGGTGGAGGAGGCGGGTGGAGGAGGGAGAGGAGGAGGAGGGGGAGGAAGAGAAGGAGGAGAGCGAGGAGGGGAGGGAACGGAACCGGCGAAGGCCGTGAGGAGGGGCGCGGCCGAGGAGCGCAGCCCCCGTGCGGCTGGGAGGACGGGGCTCAGGACCCACATAGCAGCCGCGGGGCGCACGGGCTTGGCCAGGACGGTGACTCTGGACCACTGTCGCGTGGGCTGGCCGGGCCAGAATATCACTGGCACCGACGTCCACGCCCCCTTTCTAACGCCCCAGAGTAAGGAAGGTGTGCTCCCCCTCTTAGTGATGCGGGCGGTGGTCCTCAAGGCAGGGAGCGCCTGGTGCGTCCCGAGGGAGCCCGGCCGCCGGGCCCCGCGGGTCCCAAGGTGAAGACGCTGGCGGGCGCTCGCCGCTGCTCGCCTCCAGCACACGCGCCCCGCCGCTCCTTTGTGTGTCCCTAGATTTCCGACTGAACGAAAGTGGAGCCCCGCCCTGTGGGACCAAATATGATCTCCCTCCTCATGAGGAAACTGAGGCCCAAGAGAGCCATGGTTTATCGCCCCGAAATTACTCTCCCTGGGCATAGCTGGGCGTGGGCCTCGGGATTCCCCCAAATTGCCCCGCACGGGCACCAGATTGAGGGGCGGGGTTCCTTTCCGGATCCCTGAGCTCAACTGGAGCTCGAAGTGGTGCCAGGAAAGGCGAGCACCCGGCCTCCTAAGGCCTGGGACGCGACTGTGCACCGCGCTCGCGGGCTAGGTTCGTGGCTCCTGCCCAGGGCTCCCCAGAGAGCGCCTGGTGGTTCCGGGCTGCGAGAGCCGCCCACCCGGCCTCCTAGTGCGCGGCGGCATCTTCGGCCTCATCCCGCCCTCTGCTGGGCGCTTGCTTTGCTAGAAAGAGGTTCGGCTCTTCTTTCTTCTCTCTCTTTTCCTTGCCTTTCCTCTTAAGTTTTTTGCTCTGTCTTTCCTTATTTCCTGATAAACGATTTACTCCAATAAGTTGAATTTCCAAATTTTACTTCTCATTTTTAAAAACTGCAGTAAGACACACAAAAGGTCTAAAGAGCCATCACTGGTCTCTTAGCAAAACGCTCCCCTGGTGAAAATCATAAACCTCCAGCCCACTCTACTTTTTAAAGCAGAGAACACCCATCCTCTGTAGCACACTGTGCTGGGAAAACTGGGCATCCGTGTGCAGAAGATTGAAACTAAATCCCTGTCTCTCACCGTGTACTAAGATCAGATCACAATGAAGTAAAGAGCTGCGTATAAAAACAGAAGTCTTGAAACTGCCGGAAGGCTCTTGAAGCCACAAGCGCAGAGGGGGACTTCCTGAACAGGACTGCGTTCCACAGGCAGAGCTGAGAGCCGCAGGCAGCCCATTCTGACCGCCCTAACGCCCATTTCTGAGCTGACTGTGTCCTCCTGCACTGCCTCTGTGAAATGGGGTGAATATTAACTTTGCAGGTTGCTGTTAGGGTTCTACCAGATGATGTTTCTAAAACCATGAAGTAAGTAATTGGGCGTGTGTGCTGCCTTTCACTCTGCCAGCCAGCACTTGTGGTGCGGCCTGGCTGCATCAGCATGGAGGCACCTCGAAGGGACTGGGAGAGAATGTGGACTGGGGTTAGGGTTAGGGTTAGGGTATGCAGGAGAAAGTGGCTGTGCCAGCCCTGCATGAAGGATTTAAGGGGTGCCACGTGTGTGCCCTCTGTCATGACACCACCATCCACCGTAAGACCACCTGGCCCAGGGTAGACTCTTCCCAGAATGAGGGGCCCAAGATGCAGACTGGGACCCCTTGTGCATCTTGAGGCACACCTACAGGCTCGTCGGCAAGGAAAATGTGTGTTTTCATAAGCCACCAAGGTTGGGGGATGTTTGTTTTGACAATTTCTATGACAGTCAGCACTGTCATAGAAATAGCTGACTGGTGTACATATGTGAAATCAGTAGTCATCCACACCAATAAGGAAGACTATGACCATGATTTGTGCTGTGATAGAAGGAATCCCGGGAGGCTTGGGGCCAGAAGAGTCCCACGGTTCACGGGACATCTCTGCAATTCTCTGCAATTGTCCCTTCCCCTGCCACCTTTGTCCAGCAGGGGTCACAGGGGTGAGGAAGGCAAGGTTAACCTCCATGAAATTTGAAGTATAGAAACTCTGGCAGTGTTGGGTGGTTTTGGTGGTGTGTGGGAGAACCCAGGGCAGGGAGAGCCGTAGGGGTCTACAGAGTTCATCCAGAGTGAATTGTGGCTACAGGCACAGGTGTAAAATTCGGATTTAAAATGCTTGTCTTGTAAGTTTGCATAGTATTTTAGCATTTATTGAAAAAGTGGTAAATACTCCCACTTTGAAACAAGAGTCTTTCAAACACTCACCTCCTCCTGGTTGTATAAGACACGGTCAGTTTGTCACCACAGTGCTTATGGATCACATAGGATGTTGGTACAATTGTCCTGCTCTACAGTTGGACAGAGGGGGGCTCGTGGTGTCAAATGACTTGTCCCTAATGTCACAGTTAAGGGTCTTCATTTCCTAGGGCTGCTGTAAGAACTTGCTACACATTGAATGGCTCACGGCAGCAGAGTTCTCTTGTCACTTTTCTGGAGCCCAGGAATCTGAGGTTAAGATATTCACAGAACTGGTTCCCTCTGAGGAGGACTTGCCCCATGCCTTGTCCAGCTTCTCCTAACTCCACTGTCCCCAGCTTGGCACTACAGGACTCCGACCTCTGCTGGCACCTTTGCATGGCATCTCCTGTCCACAGATCCAAGGCCCTCTCAGAAACCAGAGTGAAGCATGTGGCTAACATTAGTGAAAGGATGGTCCCGCTCTGTTGAGGAGAAACCAAGGCAGGGCAGAACTGTGAGCAGGTCCATGGCCTTGAGGTCACCGACATAATGCAGGTGGGAGAGGTTGGTGGTGTGGACCCAGTAGGGGCACAGAGTCATGGTCTGTGACATGGCAGTGAGTCACGGTCAGGTCCTGGCCATGTTTCAGAGGCAGAACTCACTGGGTTTCCTGATGGATTGAAGGCGAGGTTAACAATGATGAGAACGGCACGCCCACACAGCCGGAAGAATAAAGATGGGGACCTGTGGGGTGGCAGGCTCCCGGGGTCGTGGTGTGCTGGGCAGGGGAAGAGGGTGGAGGTCAAGAGTGGCCTTACAGAGTAGCACTGTACAGCTCCAACCAGCAATGCGTGTTGATCCTTGGGCAGGCAGGAGGACAGGTCACATGTAAGGGGTTTGTTGGGTGGTGGCAGCCCCTGGCCAGAGGTGAGTGAGGTACAGGGGAGAAGCTGAGACCATGAATTTAAATAGAGTCCTGCATGGATAGCTAGTGTTTGAGGCCCAAGAGCCTGGAGATGTGAGGCCAGCCAGAGACCTGGAAAGTGAGGAGAGAATCGGGAGCATCAGAGGCAGCAGGAGACTTGGGGAGGAGGGGCAGCACGTGCGGTAAAAGACGCCTACCCCAGGGCGGAACAGGTAAGCGGGTAGAAGGCACTGGACTGTCCTTGAGGAGGAATCCAGGACTCTTAGCACCGTGTCCCCAAGTCAAAGTGTCCCCGTGCCAAATCAAGGGGACCTTCTCCACAGACAGGGACTGGAGTGTGAGGATAAGTGTTATCTGACAGTGCTGGGAGCCAGGCAGCCCGTGCCCCCTGGGGGAGCTGCTTCCCGTCCAAGTGCTGCACCAGCCGCTCCTGGCACTCTGGTCACGCAAAGGAACAGAGCTCGTGGTGTCTCTGCCATGTCGGGCCGTCTACAAACTCCTCCCTGGGGTGAGCTAGAGTAGATCTGCTGCAGGGCCATTCACCTACCCCTCCCTAAGCCTGTGGGGTGACGCTGTTGAATTCACAGCTGCTGACTTCTCTGTGGACTTGCAAGCCCTCCCGTGGGATTTGGCCAGGAAGTGTCGTTGGATCCCTGTCTGCTGCTTGTGAACCTCTTTCACCGGGATGTCGGAGTTGATGCCTGTTAGTTAGCTTTAAACCTAATCGCTGGCAAAAACCATCTCTGGGTATTTTCTTTGGTCTCTTGGAAACTTGGTCCTGGGCTCTGGAAGAGATGATCTTACAGAATAGCACCTGTGTGGCACCGACCACCTATGCACGTTGACACTCAGAGACAAAGAGGACAGTGTAAGTAGAGCTGATGAAAGCCTGGCCAGGGGCATGGAGCAGCTGTCTGCTGGCAAAAGGCTTCCTCCCTGCCTTTCCCTCCTTTGGCTGATATGCTCTGGGCTTGGATTGTGTGTCAGACCCTGAGCTGGAGCCAGGCCTGCAGAGATAAGTAAATATAAGTCACCTCCTATAACCAGCCAGGAAGGTCTCCCGGAAGCAGGACAGGACTTCTGGGTATGTAGTCTCATTTGTCATGCGGACTCTGTCATATATAGAGCTCTAGGTTTGTGAGAGGTGTAAATGAAACTATATGCTCAATTAGCAATAATACACAGGAAATGTGCTGCATTTACTAAGTTCAAGTAGGTATTTTCATTCCCAATAGAGGGTTCAGTTCTTAACATTCCTGCTCGTAGCTCTAGAATATGCACAAAAGTAAAATTTTCTGCTGTTGTTGGGAAAGACCGAGACAGGGGGACTCGGTGGACATTTGCAGTCATAACCTCCTTCCCAGGGAAGGCAGGCGAGAAGCCGGACAAGCACAGCATTCGGTAGGTGCTCAGGAAGATGCCTTCTGTTGGGTCAGGGCCTCACGTTTAATCGGGACACCTTAAGCAGGAGTGTTCCCCACTCACTGCAAGGCTCACTGCTGAGCAAGAAACCTCTGGGGATGGAAGACAGACGGGTGACAGCATGGTGCCTCTCCATCCCAGTCTCTTTAGCAGAAGGAGCTGGGACACCCTTGCTGCAACTCCTCGTGGCTACAGGACTTGGTCCCCTAATACCAGCACACCCTGGCTGAGTGACTCTGAGGCGATCAGTCCTCTGCACAGCCTGCGGAGTGCTGCCCAGTCTCCCAGGAGGAATTCTGAACTGAACTTCAGCTATCTTAACACAAAGCCAGCGCCAGGGCTGGCTGTCTTGCCTGGCTCACAACTGGTGAAGTTCTGCATGGCTTTCTAAATCTGGGCAACAATTAAATCACAGAATAAAGCCTCTCTGTACCAAGCTTGCTGGGCTTTCTTACAAGGTTGGCTGCAGAGAGAGCCCAGAAGTCCAGGGCTGGGGACTCTTCTATGAACCTGGTGTGTTCTGTGAACACCCCGAGTGTGTGATTGTTACTTTGCAGTCCCGCTGTAAGCACGTAAATCTTTCTGACCTGAGTGCCCGTGGGGACTGTAGAACACTGCAGCACCATTCCTGTCGCTAAGAACGTGACCCAGCGTTCACCACACCTCCCTCCTGGGCGCCCGCTGCCCATGGCTGGAGTGTTTACTTTTATGTAACTCGATCGTGCCCTAGGGGCTCATGCGATTCCCGTGAGCTCGGCGTCTTCCATGCCAAGCCAATTTTTTTTAAGCGTCTGCTGGATCAGATTTTGTTATCGTTTTCGTTAAGCCCATTTTATTTCCAACGAGTCTGGTTGGCTTAGAGGAAACAGCGTCTGCCTGCACCCTCTTTCAATGTGCTTTCTGTGGCAGCGTCATACATCACAAAGGGAGAGAAATGAGAGGCGCGTTCTGTGGTATGCAGAGATAAGGAGGAGTTTGCACATGCGGGGTCGCTGCTGAGAATCGTCTCACTCAGATAGCACGTTACTCCCGATGAATAAGAAATGGTAACTTCAAAAGCAACATTTATTAAGAGTCGTGTGTGTGTGTGTGTGTGTGTGTGTGTGTGTGTGAGCTCGCTCAAAGTGAGGGTCCATAAATTGCTCCAAATGTGGTGTGTCTGCATTTCTTGGCATTATGAAATTCCCTGGAGGCATTTTCATAGCTGGAAACTTGGTAGCCCAGCAAATCCGAGCTTCTCCTTCTTACTTTAAAACAATTTGCATAGTAGCTCCATGGTGACTGCAAATGAAGTGTGCACAGGGAGAGCTCAGCGTAATGTGAACCAGGCTGGGGCAGGAGCAGGGCTCTCTGGCTGCCAAACGCAACACGCATGGAGAGTGTTTCCTTGGGTTTCTGCCAGGTTTATAGGGATTCTCAGGCACTTCAGGGAGTCATTGTGAACACACGGAACACTGAAACTGTGCTTGAACTTTGTGTGTGTGCATGCAAACACATACGTGTGCAATGGAGGGTTTTCATAAGGCGAGATGGTCCAAATCCTTCCTGTCTCCTTAAAAGGCTGCGTGGGTCTTCCTGGAAAAGGGAGCTTACAGCGCTTATCCAAAAAATATTCTGCATCTAGGAGAGGAGTCTTCTCTCGGGAAGCAGGCACAGCACGTAGTAGAGGCCGCCATATAGTACAGTACAGGACCCCAGACACTGGGGACAAAAGCGTGCAGCCATGGAGACAGGACGCAGGCCTCAAAGTGTCCACAGCCACCACCTCATCCTTCCTTTCTCCAGGCCTCAGTTTCTCAGTCTGAAAGCTGTACAATTGAAGAAGTTAGGCCGAGTGGCAGAAACTGCTACCGGGTTTTCAATGTCTATTTGCTCCTTCTGTTTCGTTGTGTAAACAACCCACATACCCATTTTTAGCTGAGCACATGGCCCCTGGCTATAGACCGCATTTGCCAGCTCCCTTCGCAGGTTGGAATGGTCATGTGACTATTGGTTCCAGCCAACGGGATGTGAGGGATGAGGTGCACACTGACTGCACTCCCCTGCCCCTCTAGCGCCAGCCAGGCTGGAGAGGACAGTTCCCTGAGATGGGCAGAGCAACCTGACAGCAGCACCCTAGTCCAGGGTGTGCTCCAGGAGCAGGACACCTACTGAACGTGGAGAAGAGTGCGCCATCCTGGTGACACCCCCATACCCTGGATCTGGGGTTCCTTTGGTTGATCACCTGAAGCCATTTCTTAGCAGTGTTCTCAGGATGAGGCTAAGGTCATCGCCGTCCTCCCTTACATCTGACATGACCGTAAGTGTACCACAGATGTTCAGCAAACTGAAGCATGATTGAACACATGAGCAACATGTGGTTTAAATGGCCATGTCAAGAATACCATGGGTATGATTCGTGGACCAGCATGGCCAAGTCTGGAATCCTTCTGAGAACCCAGGGTGACCAGGAGCTCAAGGTGCCCAGCATTGTCTTAGCCCAGTGTCTTCTAAAGAAAGGATGGAGCTGCGCAGGACTGAGAGGGAGCAAGGAGACAGAGCCCACACCTACCTCCATTCCTCCTGTCCCTTCAGTGGGTCCGTCATTCACTCAACAATCAAGTGCCCATTACATCCGGGCACCTGCGGGTATAAACAATCCCTGCATCAACCTTCTCAAATCAAGGCAGACGACACCTAGTGGTCAGCAAAAGCAGCACTGCTGAACCTGGCGGAAAACATGGTGACATTTTCAGGCACACACAGGTGACATCAATTGGCAGTGCACCCAGTCCCCAGCCAGAGAAGAAGAGAAGCAGCTGTCTGTGTGTGCCTCTGCCGGCCCTCAGACACTGGGTCACATATGCTGCCCTTCAGCTTGAACCCGTCGTCCCTTCTGGTTCATTCACTTTAAAACCAGGATCAGTTTTCCTAAGTTTTGGACCCCCCAAAAAAATGGCGCCCCAGAGTGTGACATGCTGATGAGTGGAGCCGGAGACACCAGTGGGGTCGCAAGACCCAGGTCCCTCTGACATCCCCCACCCTGTCTCTCGGAGGTCTTTGACCTTTCTCCTTCCGAAAGCTAAGGGCGGACACTTCCTCTGAACTTCCAGTGCCTGGCTGAGGAGACTTCTTCCAAAAGAATCGCAGTGGTCACAAAGCCCTCCTGGGAAATATAACCACTGTGGTGGGAGCAAGAGAGGGACGTTTGTCACAGGTTTTGTTTTTTCATCTGTTCTCACAAGGGCAGCTCTGGAGTTGATGGAGGCCAGCTTCGTCCTCAGGGACCCCCACACCTCACTTCCCTGAGCCCAGGGCACCTTTGTCACAGCCTTGCTTCTGTGTTCATGCCCACTTATTTTCCCTGAAAACCCATTTACCAAATCGTCTATACCCCCACTTCCCAGTTATAGTGCAGCGTATCTGTGGCTGTCAGTGGGAATTTTGGAAGCACTTGCTTCCAAATCACAGCAGCGCGGGCTCCAGGTCCTTCTCTCCGTGGATGCGATGCGGCTGGCAGGACCTCAGCCTAGGGTCTCAAGTCCACTCTGCAACTCATGGGGCAAAATGGAGAGGCTCTAGCCCGGCCACAACTGCGGAGTTTATGGTGCGGTTCCAGAGACACCTGTGCCAAATTTGCATAATCCGAGCCGAATGAGCCTGCTAGGTGGATCCAGAGAGAAATGTGGTGATTGATCTCCAGGGTGAGTTGTGGAAAGGGAAGCATTTTCAAGCCAATATGCTTTGAGCACCGGTTGCATTTCAAGAGTGTGGGAGGCGCTGGGTGTCCCGGGGGGAGTAACACAACGCGCTCGCTCTGCTCTGTGTGCTCTGCACTTTTAGGAGCTTCAGCAGCCAGCACTATGCTAGCTTAGTACAGCCTGTGGTGTCGGAGAAGTATTTGTTACAAGCGAAATGGTTACACTTTTTGAAAACAAACAGGAACACTTCAGATTTTTTCACGATTACTTTAGTTTGCATTTGTGATAAAAATACATTCTAGATCTGAGTGTGGTGGCACATACCTGTAATCCCAGCATTCAGGAGGCTGAGGCAGGAGGATTGCTATGAATTGGAGGCTAGCCTGGGCTACACGGTGAGTTCAAGTTCAGCCTGAACTGCATAGCAAGGCCCTATCTCAAAATTAAACAAAATAAAACAAAATAACAGCAAAACATACATTCTACTGTTGTAGACATTACAAATGTTTTAAAAGATTCTTTTGCTCCAAGTATAATTCCAGGTTCCTGCTGAGGAGCCCAATCACCCCTTTCCTGCCTGGGGGACCCTGCCCAGCCTCCATTATCTCTCATCTGGAGAGCTGCCCTGCTTTTATCCCAACTGCTGACAAAGCGCAGAGTCCTCTGTCCCAGCAGCACTGTGGATTCCCCCGTGTCTCAGTGGGTGTGCAGTGGGGTCACCCAAGGCAGTGAAGAGCCCGTGTGGTTACACAAATGTAACTCGACCCACGTGACATGATACCACCCTTCCCTCTCCCCTCCTCCTCCTCCTCCTCGCCCTCCTCTCACATGAGGAACCTGCACGCAGGACAGAAGATGATGAGGACTGGACAAGAATCCAGGATGCCACCGGCACGCCTGGCAAGCTGAAGACACAGCTCATGTTTTTATTTGATAAAAATTGCTGTAAACTTTAGGTCAAAGGGGTGGTCAAAACATATGGTGAATGTGTAAATAGAAAGACATTCCAGTGAAGGACACATTGCCGTGAATCTCCTTCAAGCCACGCCCCCTTGCCATAAACACCCACTGGTGTTTAATGGGATGAGTTTTTAGAAATCTAAGGATTCATTGCAGTTTTCCACTACCCCATGGATGCGAGGAGGGGAGCACAGCCAGGATCCTCAGAGAGCTGCAGGCGAGGGGCAATGTGTTCAGAGGCCCAGGCGGAAGAGGGAAGGTGGCCTATTCGGGGCACATGGCTTGTCGTCCTCCAGTGCCTGCACCCGAGGGGTCACCATTATGGCACGCCTGGTGGTGAAGGCAGGAGGATCCTTCCCATAGGGTTTCAAGAGCTCTTTTTGAAAGACTCATTCTGTGATATTAAGAATCACGAGACTACTCAACAAATCCCCACTGAGCGTGTAAGAGTCCCAAGCTTCCTGAGGGTGACATGGGGCCAGGAAGAGCCACTTCACGTAGCACGACATCTATGGGACGCTCCTAGGAATGCGTGCGGTCTTCCTCAATCTGCTTCTTTTCCGTTTCTTTTTGCTTTGAAAGGTTTCGTGGTATGGTTTTGTAATGTTTGGGTCTTTGTGTCTCTGATGCAGTGAGAAGTAAGCTCAAAGCCGAGACACCTTTTGAAGTCTTGTGGTAAGGACACATCCCATGTGAGTTTCCAGGCACTTGGGGCCCCCTGGCAAGGAAAGATGGCACAGAGACCTCCCGGCTTGAGCAACATGGGTTGTGGGTCCCGAGGACCTGGGTCTCCTGCCAGTCCACCAGAAGCTGGCGGCAAACCTTGGCGCATTTCCTGCCTTCTTCTTACCCAGGGCCTGCACCGTGGCAGGAGACTTTGGGACTGTCTCTCAGGGAGGTTATGAAGAGGAAGAACCACCAGAAGTGGCCGCCACAGTGTGTAAACAGATCCCTGCCTTCTCGCCTTCCTCAGGCCACAGGCAAGCCCCATGCTCAGGGCTGTGTTTTCCTCCTGGAGGAAGAAGAAGGCCCTATTCAAATAAAACGGTTTGGAAAACTGGAGGTCACACTCGACCCAGCGTACTGTGCCAGAATGCTTGGGAGCCCGAGCCAGTTTCTACAAAGGCCTCTGCTGGGCTGAAATGCTTTCTGTCTAGGACCACGGTTCTTGGCGCCCACGTCCCACCCTGCTGTGCGCTGGCTGCGGGGCTTCCTGGAGGGGCAGAAGCCAAAACACTCCGATGCTTCCCGAGGGAGGAAGCCCCAACCGCACAGAAGCCGGCATCCACGGGCCAGGGGAGCAGGAGTTCTGGGCGAGCGCCAGCCAGGGGAAGGCGCATTCGGAGGCCTGCGCTCCAGCTGTGGATCCAAGCGGCTGCAGCTACGCTGCAAGGCAGAGGCAACAAAGGGCATCATTTGTGCATTCATCAGAGCAGCCTTGTCCCCCTTGGGCTGAGCCCCAAGTCCCGGGCCAGCCCAGCCCTCCCCCTGCCCCTCAGGGTCTAGTGTGCATGCGGTGTTTGGCAGTGCGGTTGATGGGGCTGGAAGTTACATAAATAGTAACAGCAAACCCACCGAGCTCACCCCAGGCAGGCTCGGGCTGAGATTTGTGTATCTGGCCACTTACTCCTCTCCCAGGGGATCTGGACAGTCTCCTCACACACGGAAATGATGGGTGTTCTGGGACAGGGGTGCACCAACCACCCTGATTCAGTCGAGATCCAGTGTATGCATCGATCGAGTGGGACCTCAGAAGCACGTGCCATCGTCGTGTTAACTATAAATGAAGTAAAAACGTAAGACATCCTTGCTCAGCCTTGCATGGGAGATGCCAGCATTATCTCTATTTTATAAATGAAGGGAAAGAGAAAGTCACAGCTAGGAAGCCACAGAGCTAGAAGAGGAAACCAGAGGCTCGGCTTCTAAAACAGGAATAGCATGGCGATTGCCAGGGGCTGGTGTTTCGAGGGGACCAAGTTCCAGTCTGGGAAGATGAGAAACTTCTAGAGACAGCAGAGGTACCAAGTGCGAACGTGCTTACTGCTGCCGAGCTGTGACAGTAGTTTAAATGTGTATGACGCACGTTTTACTGCAATGCATTTTTCATAGGTGCAGGGGAATACAGTGCGGTGCGGGAAGTAGCTATCACATCGCGCAAAACATAAGGGGTCATCTTTCACTATGAAAGGAACCGCTGAAGACAGACGTTGCAGCTCGTATTGTTGATTTATTTATTCTGGAACTCAGGAGTCCCAGCCGGCTGTGGGTCTCGGGTCCTAGAGCTGGAGATGCAGGACGTAGACACCACCGAGGTGCTCACTCAGCTCGGTCAGCTCGGTTAGTTTGCTGGTTAGTCAGCAAAGGGCAAAGCACTACAATCTTTAAATGTAGCCTCGAACGCAAAGTGGTTTGGAGATGAGGGTCTGGGCAGGGAGACCAGCTTGGAGGGTGTGAACCCCTTTCTACCTAAAGTGGGGACCCCACTTCAGTGATGGCAATACAGCCTGGTATGGGGGCTGAGGAAGAGACCAAGGCCCAGGTGTTAACATCTGGACCTGGCAGGCTTAGAAGTGGCCCTGGTCAGGGCTCAGCCAGGCACCTCCTGCTCCTCCCAGAACAGAGTATTCTGATGATTGGACTTTTAAAAGCAATGAATCACCACAAGAATGGAGTAGCACTCCCAAACCTGACTGGTAAATAAAGTCCTCCTTCATTTTCCACAGAAAGTAAAGTTCAAAGGTAACAGGACGTGCCAGGGTTACACAGTGTGCTGGTTTACTGCACGCATCAGCTTGGCTTAGCTGCAGCACCAGAGTTGGTCAAAAATTTAAGATGTCTCTGGGAAGGTATTTTAAAAATGAGATTAATGTTTAAATCATGGATTTTGAGTAATGCAGGTTACTCTCCATAACATGGGTGAACCTCACCCAGTCAGCTGGAAGCCCAGGAGAAGACTGAGGCCCACTGAGGAAGAGGGAATTGTATCTCCAGACAGCCTGGGCTTGAGCTGCAAAGTCAGCTGTTCCCTGGGTCCCCAGTCCACCTGCCTGCCCTGTA
Source organism: Dolichotis patagonum (assembly GCA_004027295.1). Classification (NCBI taxonomy): domain Eukaryota; kingdom Metazoa; phylum Chordata; class Mammalia; order Rodentia; family Caviidae; genus Dolichotis; species Dolichotis patagonum. Next base: position 154,562 of record PVJX010000520.1, on the reverse strand, counting down.
AATTTTGAATTTACCAAGCCTCCACAACTGGATAAGTCAGTTCTTCAAAATCTACATAGATAGAGAGGGACAGAGAGGGAGGGAGGGAAGGAGGGAGAGAGAGAGAGAGAAAGAGAGAGAGAGAGAGAGAATATTTATTTGTCAGTTTTCCCATCACTGAGACAACATACCTGACACCTGCAATTTAAAGGAGTGGTTGCTTTGATTCACAGTTTCAGAAGGTTCAGTCCATGGTTAACCAGCTCCAAGGCAGAATGGCATGGCAGAACGGCCTGGCGGAGGGCAGGAGCTCAATGCATGGCATCCAGGAAGCAGAGATAGTTGGGGGGGCATCCAAACACAAGCCATAACAAGCCTCAAATCATAATGCATTGGTCTCTGCTACTGTGTAACAAATCACCATACAAGGAGGCCTAAAGAACATCCCTTATGGAGACTGGATGTCTGGCAGAATCAACTGGGTTCTGCCCTTGGCAGGACAAAGTCAAGATGGTGACCAACCTAGGCCTGTATCTGGGACGTCTGGGAAAGAATCCTCTTCCTAGCTCACTCAGACTGTTCTCAGAGCCCAGGTCTTGCCAGCTACAGGTCCAAAGTTCCTATTTCCTCTCCAGCTGTCAGATGGGACTACTGTCTGCTCCTGAAGGCTGCTGGCATCCTGCCATCTCCACCTTCAAAACAGAAGCAACAGAATGAATTTCCCTATACCTGGCATCTCACCAACTGCCCGACATGTGACAGCCCACAAAATCCTGCTTCTTCTAGAGTGTCCCTGTGATTGGAACACTGTAGGATAGTCTCTTGATTCATTCAAGGTCAGTTGATTTAAGCAACCTGGTGACAATTGCAAGATCTCTTTTCCCACAGGACTATCCCAACTACAGGAGGAATATCACACCCTGTTCATGGGCTCTGCCCACTCCTAAGGGGAAGGCGCTCCCTAAAGGTCACTGGGGATCATCATGGAACTCTGTCCACCATAGTCAGACAGCTGGATGAAGCTGCAGTGACAAAAGCCACCAGTGCACACCAACGCTCCACTTGGGCACCAGGCTGAGAAAGCTGCCAGGACCTCACATGGCAGGGAGGGGAAGAAAGCATGGCAGGGCACACACGGTTCTCAAGGCTTCTGCCTGGCGGGGAAACTCATCCCCTTGGGCAGGCACGGTGGCGCACGCATGGAGTCCCAGTTTCCAGAGAAGCAGAGGGGGAGGACCATTCAAGCCAGGAGTTAGAGTCTGGCCTGAGCCACCTCGCAAGACCTCATCTCAAAAATAAGCATCTAAAAATAATCTCTAAACTGTTAGGGTTTTCTGGCGCAATAGAGAAGGAGGAGGGAAGAGAAAGTGGCCTTTCACAAACACAAACCCTCTCACCTTTCCTCTCTTCCTTCTCATTGCACAATCTATATGACTTCTGGAGGGCACAGATGCTCACCCCTGATCTGCACCCAGGGAAGAGGAGGCTGGGAACTTCTGATACCCAACATTGATGACTGACACAACCGTGGAATCCTCAAAAAGAGCACAATGCTAGGAGCATTGCTAGGTGCCATATTGGTTGGACCTTGTCATTTGGAAGAGACAGAAAGAAACCTCCCTGAAAGCAGCTCAGACTGAAGGGACTCGGTATGAACTCTGAAGCTGGAAATGACCCAGGGAGCTTGCGGAGTCTGTGGAGGACATGCAGGGAGCCAGGAATGCAGCTCCGTCTGGATTCTCTCCTGCTGTCCAGCTCCCTCTGCTGTACTTCCGACCTCCCATACTCCTGGAGACCAGTGCCTGGGCAGGACGCGCACACTGGCAGCCGTGACAGAGCCACGACACAGCCGTGGCAGTGGTATGAGAGGAGGTTCTCTCCTGTGCCCATCTGCCGGTCCATCGTGGTCCACATGCTCGTCACCATCCCTGGAACCAGAAGGGAAGCACTGTTCAAAACTGGGATTAAAGACTCTATGGACAGAAACATGAAAAACAAGGAAAGGAAGGAAATAAGCAAAGAAGGAAGGGAGGGAGGGAAAGAGAGGGAAAGAGGGCGAGGAGGAACGAATCACAGTTCTCAGAGTCAGTCAGTTGTTTCATGTTTATTTCATCTTCACCAAAGATGTCATAAACCCTGTGCATCTTGCTGAGGGGTGACAAGACTGCCACTGTTAGGGGGTTGCGGAAGTTAGGTCTGAGCTGAGGACACCTCAGGACTCTTCCTGAAAGACTTCTGTGGAGTCCTTTCTGCAAAAACAGGCACAGAAAGGTTGCTGGGGATGGAGCCCCTCCGGCGCATGTTCCTGTGAAAGCCTGAGTCTGCATTTGGAAGCACCCAGCGGGAGCCCTCGCTTCTAAAACACGGGGCTCTTTTCATAATCCCTGCCCCAAAGCAAAGCCCAGCCTTGGTGTTGGTCTTCTTTGCTTCCTCTGCACTGGTGGGCCAACTTCCTACGTGGGTTTGCCAAGAGCAGAAGTAACACGCTAAAAACACGTCCTGTAAACAGCGGGACAAGTGCGGTTTTAACGTCAGCGGGAACATGGAACACGGTGTCCTGGCTGGTGGCTCAGCTGCTTTCTGTGACCAACTCCTCCTAGATTGGAGCAGTCCCCATGTCCCAGGCTCCTGGCTGCTGATCTCAAGTGCAAGTGGCATTGGGGAGAGACACAGATGGCTCTTTTCTGTCAAAGTGGCCTTTGGTGCTAGCTGGGACGCTGTGTGACCTAGCTCAGTTTCCTGAAGAAGAGGCCACCAGTGTCACCCCTGCGTTACCACTGGGGACTCCTCCTATGGCTGGAGCTGGCAGCAGAGGGGAACTGAGATCAGCCACGGTTATTTCAACCTTGGATGCTGTCACAAGGGACAACAGGAAGGCACAGACTGGAGAGGTGCTGGTCTGGCTTCCATGGCGCCAAGCTCCATGGAGCCAGAGCAACAGCCAGGGCCCGTTTGTTTCCCACGGTACCTCAGGAATTTCCCCCAGTCCCCAGGGGCTGAGAACGAGGGGTACTTTCCTGGCTGCTTATGTCAGTGTGGGGACATGCTGGTCTGGAACAGACAAGGGAAAAGGCTAAGTAAGTGCCCTTTCTCTGAAAACGCACAGAAGGTATCCCTACATGACACAAAGGGGGACTGTCTTAGTCTGCTTTCTGCAGACTACCTGAGGGGTAGTCTCACAGAGTACCTGAGAGGAGTCATTTATAAGCAACAGTTTATTTGGCTTCCAATTCTGGAGGCTGAAAACTCCAACGGCCCGGTATTACCATCATCTGTGGGGTGGGGTGGGGGGGGCGGAAGGGATAAGTCAGCCATGGGTGTAGAACAGGGGCAACTGACCTGCCCCTGGGAAAACCAGCCCAGTTCCTGAATAGTGACAGTCATTCCTTGTGAGGATGGAGAGCCCCAAGACCCACCCACTTCCCAAAGGGCCTGCCTCTCGGTCTACAACACTTAATCCAGTGGCCAGTGCATTTCAGCGGAAGTCCCGGAGAGGACATTGGGACCACAGCAGTTCAGCTCTAGCAGCTGAGGGATGGAGTCAGTCAGCAGGACTGAAGAAGCTTAGAGGGGAGCCATAAGGACATGGCGCCTTGGTGCGTGATGGCTTACATTAGAGAAGGGTGAATGTGGCGGGCATCATGGTGACCTCTCGTCCTCCATCCCACCTGTCCCACGTCCCAGTTCTGCAGCCCAACAGAAAAGCTGACTCTGAGGCAGAAACCTGAGTGAAAATGGTTTTTTGGGACAGAGCCCAGAAGACTCCTGTGGTGAAAGAGCACAAGGCAGGAAGGAAACCAACAGAGCACGCCAGAGCTGCTAGGCATGCTCCAGCCTGGGCCCTGGGGCCTTGTCCCACTAGAGACATCAGGAGACTGAAGAACTCCCTCAGAATTGTCTCAACACGTGGGCAAAGGAGGTGGGAGATTCATGCAGCCCCGAGTCGAGAGCAAGGCCGAGCTGGGGGAGAGATGGGCTATGGGCATCCTGGCAGCAGCCTCCTAAGGCCACAGCCAAGAAGGGAAGAGTGTCACCTTAGTCACCCATACTGGCCCAGAAGAGTCCAGCTCTAGCTTCTATCCCTGGCCTGGCCATGGGCGAGGAGGGACAGGTGGACCAGCACAGGCAGCATTAGGGTCTCTGAGGTCCCCATGCAGGGTCCACAGAGGCTCATGAAGAGGTTGGGGAGCCAGACAGAGACATAAGCGTGAAGGGGCCACACTCTGCCTGGCGAGTGTGGAGCCCAGCGGCCTGAGCCCTTGCCTGGAGGGGCCCTAAGCGGGCTGCCGTGTGCCAGCTGTACCAGGAGGGCAGCTCCCGACCTGCCCCCATGGGGGCTACAGGGAAAGCTGTTGTGGTCAGCCAGGAAGACCCACACTGTTCTCAAGCAGGGCTCCTCCGTGCCTTACTGAAGGCCGTCTTGGGCACTAAGGGTCCCCATTACCGCTGGCCTGTGCCCTGCGTGGGGATGACAGCCAGCCACCCTGAGACTCAGAGAAGAGGAGATGAGGCCAGGAGGCGACAAGGTCTGCTGTGGTGCAGAGCACAGACTTCCTCCAGAGGTCCCAGGGGAGGTGTCGCCACTCAGGGTGGAGACAAAAAAGCACGAGTCCTCATCCAGTGTGTGAACAACCCATATTCTCCTCCATGAGAACAGCAGCCAGCACCAGGTCTCTGTCACTATCTTGTCCTTGCTGACACCAAAGTGCCCGGCACATAATAGGTGGTCAGGAGACGCAGAGCCTGGGGAAGGAAAAACCAGCTGAAGGAGACGGCTTTGTCTCACATGGAGATGACAGCACACGCACGAGCTCTTACTTTTCTAGGGGGAGATTCCTGCCTGGATTTTTGTTTTCAATACTGGGGACCAAATCAGGGGCCTTTGTACTGAGCTCCATCCCCAGCCTTTTAAAGTTTTTTAAATTTTGCAACAAGGTCTTACTAAGTCTCAGTTCCCCAAGCTCAGATGTGCAGTCATTGGCACACCTTGCCGCCGCCTGCCGGGAGCGTCCCCAGCTCCCTGCTGACTGTGTTTGGAGAACATACCGCTGCCTCCAAAACAGGAAGGCAGGGCTCTGCTCCCTGCCCTGGGCTGTGCACACCAGAAGCTAGATCAACAGTGTGGGCACCGGAAGTGACCGCAGACACTGCCCAGGGTGATGCTACCTGTTTACAGGATCGGCCCCGTTCCCAGGACACCGTGCTCCATTTCCCCGGTGCCCACAGTCATCATCTTTGGCTGCTTGTTGAGGGACTGTGAGGGCGCCTGGCACTGCCCCCCGCCCTCCCTCGGAGCACAAGGCTTTGAAGCCAGGCCACCCCACCACTGCTGTCCGAGTTCCCAGCCCCTCCGTGCCCTGCAGGTTCCTTGCTAGGAAGTGACAATGACCCCTGACACCCCACTCAGTTTGGTGTCTGTGGCCCAGTGCACTGGGGCAGCCACTGCCCTAATGCAGCGAGATTTCTCCCCTTCTCCTGCCTGTTCCCAGATCTTGGGCAACACAAGGACCCAGTTCATCCAGATGGCCAGAGTCCTGCTGGCCCCTGCCTCCCATGGAGGGGCAGAAGAGAGCGGGGCGTGGAGCCTCATCTGTACTCGGGTGTCCTGGCTTCCCCAGCTCAGCTGCCCGAGCCTCATTTCCCCGCCGCTGCAGCACAGGGCTGTTTTCTGTGGCCAGTGCCTGCGGCAACACTTGTAGGATTAACAGAGACGGAAGGTATCTGGCAAACGCAGACCCACCAGACCTGTCACGGCAGGCCTGGCAGGGTCCCCCGGCTTAGTTCCCCCAGCATCTCCTTGGCTTTCTGAGCGACGGGTATTGGTCAGTCCACTGCACATGCAAAGAGGAGGGACATAAGAAACTGGCTTGCTGGACACAGCTGGTGCACGCCCGTGATGCCAGGGCTCCGGGAGGCTGGGGCAGCAGGTCACAAGTTCCAGCCCAGGTCAGGCAGTTTAGTAAGACCCTGGCTCAAAACTGAAAAAAATGTAAAGGGCTGGGGAGGAGCAAGGACCCTGGGTTTAATCTCCATGGAGGAGGAGAAGAAAAAGGAGAATGGCCGGAGGCCAATGCAGCCAGGAGGGGGTGGCCCTGCTCTGCGTCGGAGTGGGTTTCACGCCTGCTGCCTGCACTGCCCCAGCCCCCAAGCTCCTCATCTGGAGAACCAGCTCTCCAGATGGGCCCACATCTTGGGGCTGTGCTGGGGCTCCTAGAGTCTCCCACACCCTGGCTGCCAGTGCAGCTCCAGACCAAAAGACCCTGCCTGTGGGGCGAGGTGCCTGGTCAGGGGCTGGACCCTGGTGGCCGACACCCAGCCTGCCTCACCCCAAACTGAAGAGAAGGAGCCTGGCGGGTCAAGTCTGGTTCCTCCACCTCCCAGTTCCGCTCCATTACATCAGCCAGCTTTAAAATCAGCCCCTCGCTGTGAGCAGAGTGGCCCATTCCGGCCTCTGACCCGGCCCCCGCCCCCAGCCAGCTCACAAATGAGGTTCCTGCCCCCTGCAGATCGCCAGGCTGCTCCTTCCCAGGTGCTCCCGCCCAGACCCGACCCATCCCCGGGATGGGGCGGCCTGTGGGCGGTGGGCGTGACGCACCGCGCGTTCTGCCAGCCGGACCCCTTGGCCCCGCAGGAAGCAGAGGCGGGAGCTGGCCCTGGCCCTGCCCAGCCCAGGGCTTTATAAAGGGGTGCAGTGGCTGGGGGAGCCGGCACCATGGCACCCTTCACTCTGGCCCTGCTCCTCCTGCTGCTTCTCGACCGCTCCCCAGCAGCAAGTGCCGCACCCCCGACCTGCTACTCCCGAATGCTGGGCCTCAGCCAGGAGATCACGGGGGACTTCCAGCTCCTGCAGGCTGCGGAGCCCGAGGTGAGTTCCAGCCGCGAAGCCGGCACTCGGAAACGGCTTCCCGGGCGAAGGAGCGCAGGCCTGTGGGCACAGCTGTCTGTTTGCCCCAGAGACTGAGCAGAAGGACTGGGGGCATGCTCGATTAGGGAGAGCCTGTCTCAAAAATTATTTTAAAGGTGGGGAGGGCTAGGGATATAGCTCAGAGGAAGGGAATAGAGCATGCCTGTGTTCTATCCCCAGTACTGGAGGAAAGGAGAAAGGAAGGAAGGAAGGAAGGAAGGAAGGAAGGAAGCAGGGAGAGAGGGAGGGAAGAAAAGGAAAGGAGAGGAAAGGAAAGTTTTTTTTAATAAGAGGAAAAGGAATAAAAGATATAGTGCAAGTTTTGTTTGACTTGCCAGCAAATATCAGAGAAGCCTTTGTGAAACACGAAAAATTGAAAAGGAAAGGAAAGATCCACTCCCACCAACCCTAAACCCGAGACTTAAGGAGTTAATGAGTCAGGCTTTCTCCAGCCAGTGAACTGTGGGTGCCAAGGGGTGACACAGAGCAGGCCTCCACCCTGACCTGCTAAGCGGTTGCAGGGGTGGGGGTGGGGTTCCCGCAGTCTCCTGCCTCAGTTTCCCTCCCTGTAAAACAGTGTGACAAGCGCACCCCACCATCGCCTCGGGTGCCCAGAGGCTGTAAGAAGCCTGCGTAGAGCTCAGCCTGGGCTCTGGAGGGGAAGAAGCCCCAGAGCCCCAGAGCCGGAGCCACGGCCCTGAATCCAGGCCCCTTGCTGTTTATCCAGCACAGAAACCAAAGCCATCACACTTCATTAAGAGCTCTGGTGAAACTTGAAAGTATCCTCTGAAAGGCTTCAAACAGAAGCTAGTGCTTCTCAGATGTTGGGGCTTAGTACCCTAACACCCTTTTATTACTTTCTTCTTAAAAGTTAACGTGCATTTATGTCTCATTATAAAATAACGTATGATTGAAAAATGCACAGAGGACAAAGAAGAAAATAGACATGGCTTGTAATTCTGCCACTAGAGGTGACCTCTGCAGGAAGTCGGAGGGAAGGTGTTTCCCTTCCTGTCTCAGCAGATGTGGTCAGACGCTGCCGCTGCAGTTGCAGGGTGCAGGGAGATTTGCACTGACAGGCACGTGCCAGTTTACAGCTGACTGGTGACGCCCCCCACCTGGGGCACCTTCGGGGGCATTTTGTTGGACGGTTGCACTACTTACCCACAATTCCTCACTGTTCGGCACGCACAGTACTCCTCTTTTAAAGAAAGGGATTTCAGAAGGGAAACACTACAAAATGAAAACAGAAAACACGATTATAGGCTCAGAATTGCAGAGCTGAAAGGAAGCGGAAAGATTATTCTGCCTTTTTAATTTCGTAGCTGAGAAAGTCATTGAAAAGGAAGTTATTTGCTCAAGGTCACGTGGAATTATTTTAGGGTGGGGATGTAGTCTCGGGGCTTGAAGCCTTCAAGGCACAAACTTAGAATACAGCAGTGTTGGCGCACATGGATAGACTACTCTATTATGTAGTTTACTAAATCTGGGTTGCACTTAAGAACTTAAATTACATACGTAATATAATTCACATACACTTGTTACTGTACATTATTTATATATATATATTATATCTGATTAACTCTATAACTGCCGTATAAGAAACAACTATAAGATTCTTATGTACAACCCTAACACAGCACTGTGCTGTGTCTCCCTATATTTCTATAGATGTGGGTGGGGGTGACACGGGGTCCTAACGCACCGTAAATCTGATGCGGGCTGTGCTCTGAAAGTTGAGTTCTGCAAGAGCAGCTGCCCATTTGGGGGCCGCGTGACGCATATACAAGAAAGCACTGTGGGTGTTGGCGCATGGAGAAGGGTCCAGACCAGGCTGGGCTGGCTGTTGGTGAGGCTGCCGCAGTGCCCCCTGGGACCAGACCAAGCAGGTGCCCTGTGAGTGCCCCAGCAGCTCTCGTCTTCTCTGCAGGAGGTCTGTGTGCGGTACCTGCCCCGTCTGTACCTGGACATCCACGTAAGACGCTCTGCCTGCAGGGAGGGAGGCGGGTGGGGCGGAGCCTGGAGTGGGCAGCCTGGGTCTGGTCTGTGCCACAGGAGGGGAGCTTGGCGCCCGCCCGGGGCTGCTGACTTCTCCCACTCGCTGCCCATCCCAGAACTACTGCGTGCTGGCCAAGCTGCGCGACTTTGTGGCCTCGCCACAGTGCTGGAGAGTGGCCCGGGTGGACGCCCTGAAGGACAAAGTGCGGAAGCTCTACACCATCATGAACTCCTTCTGCAGGCGGGTGCGTATGCCCCTGGCGAGTCCTGTCTGCTGGCTGCCAGGCAGGACGCGCTGAGCTTTGGTCTGGGTGGGCCTGGTGAGGGAGGAAGGCTCTGAAGGCTCCTCCTGTCTGGAAGGTCCTCTAGCTGCCCCAACCTCGCTGAGATGGGCTGTCAGGGTGAGGCCTCTCACCTCCAGGAGCTGCACATGGATGTGGGGCCACACTCAGGGTGTGTGCGGCAGGCCAGAGACTCTCCTGAGGAGGTGCTATGTGAGCCAAGGTTCTGGTAGGAGAAGGGAAAGGGCCAGAAAGCCACGTGACCTCAGGGCCCAGCGCCCAGCTCCAGGAGCCTTGCATTCTATGCTGTTTTCCTTCTCACGCTGGGGAGCAGCCTCCTTCCTCATGAACTGGGACGGGACAGAGCCCACCTCCTGCCATTGCTGGAAGGATGATGCTGATTCCACCCTTGCAATGCACCATGTCGGCCACAAATGCCTGCATCCTAAGATGCCTAGCACGGTAACCTGGCCTAGAGTGCCTAGCAGCTGCTGACCACAGCAAACCCTTCCCCAACTTTTTAGTTATTAAGTTTTCATTTCTTAGTCCTTATAGCAAAGATTGGCTCCATATTTCCTCCTAAGTGCTAATCCTCTTCTTACCCCTTCTTCTGGGTCTGGGGTGCATTAGCCAGCTTCGCTGTCACTGTGATGCAATTCCCGACACCCACAAAGTAAAGGAGGCAGAGTTTAGAGGCTCATGGTTTCAGAAGATTCAGTCCATGGTCAGCTGGCTCTAAGGCGGGAACATTATGGTGGAAAGGTATGGTGGAGCAGAGGTGCTTAGCTCATGGTGGTCCAAGAGCAGAGGAGGGAAATAGAGCCAGAGAAGGGGTGAGGGAGCAGACATAAACCTCTAGGTCACCCAGACACACCCAGAAGTGTGTCTGCAGAGCCACCAATCCCCTGGACAGGTCTCTAAGCCAATCAAATTGACATTCAGCCCTAACCACCATGGCAGGGGAAGACACAAGAAGATGATGCAAACACAACACAGTCTGGCAAGTGATGAGATGTCACTGTAAGGGACCAAGGGTGAGAACTGGTGTTGTTCTGCACAGGGTTCCCAGTGCCTGGGCTTGAGTTGTATTCGCTCATTCGCTCATTCATTCATTCATTCATTCTCCTGCCCATTTGACCACCCATCCTTGTGGTCAACCAACATACGAGAGAATCCCGTAAGACTATTAAGAGCATATGAGATCTACAGGAACATGGGGAAAAATAGGGAGAATCTCTCCTTAGGGGTGTCAGGGGTGGGACATTTTCACACAGTGGGGAACATTTGAACAATCTAGGGAGGATTCAGCTCTGTGCCCACACGTGACTTCAGGCCGCCTTCCGGGGTATGATACTGACATGCATCTCTTACAGGACTTGGTCTTCCTGTCGGATGACTGCAGTGCCTTGGAATACCCAGTCCCAGTGACCACCAGCCTGCCGGGTCGTCAGTGAAAGGCAGCCAGGCCAAAAGAGCAACCCAAGAGGACTGGGCTGTGCCAGCTGCCCAGCCACTGCCTGCAGGCCTCCCTCCCTATTCTTGTAGTGTCTGACCCTTCTGGAAAGCAGGGTTGGGGCTCCTGCCCAGGAGCCTCCTTGACGCACAGAGTTGACAGCCAGCTTGGTTTCATAGTTGCCAGGGTGGTTAGAGGTGCTAGAGAAAAGAGCTTTTCCTTTGTGAACAGATAACTCAAGAACAAGCAAACTAGCGTGTCCATGCTGCTGCTGCGTTGGAAGAACAGTGCCATTTTCCTCTCTTGATAGGCACCTGCCTACACTTAACCACGCCTCTATTTTATATTTTACCTTCTCCCACTTGCTTCCTTCTTTCCTTTTATTTTTAAAGAGCCCTTACTACTGCTTTTGAAATGTATGTGTAGTACTGACAGGAATCATTCTTTCATAGAAAGGTGGTGAAAACTGAATAAAGACCATCTCCATAGTGAGAAATACGCGCGCGTCCTGCTGTATCTGTCCGTGGCGGGTGTCAGACGGTTCATTCCACGCTTCGCCTGGAAGCGCCGGGTGTCCCACGCTGCGTCCTCCTCCTCGTGGCTGTTGAGCGCAGGTGTCTGGCTGTGCTTCACCCCACCTCCCCTGAAAGGCTGCTCCTAAATCGTGTGGCGATGCTCTAGTTTCTGCTGGGGACAGATTGTCCCTTTGGGGAGTAGGTGCTGGGGACAGATTGCTTTGTACCCGCAGGCAGAACAGTGCCCTGCATTTATCATAAACCTCAGTTCTTTGCATCTGCAGGAGAAGCCTCAGGATGGGCGCCCTCGGAGGTGGGGGCTCCAGGAGGCGAAGGGACTTGGCCTGCCCAAGGTCACTGGAGAATCTGGGATGGAACCCAGTCTGTGTGAACCCAAAGCCGGGCTCTTGTGGGCACCCAAAATTGGGTCCCTGCAGGGGAAACATGCTCACTTAGTTAATTTATGAACCCAACAATAAAATCTCAGCTGAGCAACTGGATGGTGGAGAAATTCGTCAAATGCTGATTTTGTTAAATTCCATGCATTCCACCGGAATCTGTTTCTTTTACTCTCCGCTGTATGCACGGGCCAGGCTTCTTCTCCTGGATCTCAGCTGCCTTTGATTTTCCAGAGGATGCATGGGAATGATTGGCTAGGTTCCTCTTCTCTTTTTAGAAGCACAGGTGCACAGAATCAGGTATTAAGAGTCCTGGAGAGGCCATCACATGGCAGCGGATCAACTGGGTGGTTTAAAATAGGAGCAACGCAGCGCCTCACAGACCTGCAGGCTGAAGCCTGGGCCTCCTCAGGCCACCACGGGGCCACGGGTTCTCTGAAGGCTTCGTGTCTTATCCCGCCTTGCCTCTCCCAGCTTCTGTGGTTGGGGGCCATGCTTTAATCCTTGGCATTTACATACGGTCACTTCTGTCCCCTGTCAACACGTGGTGCTTTTCCTGGGTCTGGGCCCAAACTTCCCTCTTTTACAGGGGCACCAATTGGATTAGGCTGTGCCACAATCTGGTACCAAAACCACATTTTTTATGTTTTGGTGCCAGGGCTGGAGTTCAGGGCCTTCTTCATGCCAGGCAGGTGCCCACCACTGAGCTATAGCCCCTTGGGCTCACCCTAACCTGGTGGCATCTGCACAGACCCTGTAACTAATCAGGCCACATGGGCGGGATGAGGGGTTAGGACATTAACTGACATTTTTGGAAGATCTACTATGACCCACAAGAATCACTCTTTAAGAAACAACTTCTCCCTGGAGAAAATGCCACATACCCTTCTTATGA
>PVJX010000520.1:0-142039 GCA_004027295.1 Dolichotis patagonum | reverse complement strand
ATCAGCCCATTGTGTGAGCCAACTCCTTGTAAGAAAACACACACACACTCACACAGTTAGTTCTTTCTCTAGAGAAACTTGACTAGGCCGTTGAGCATTTTAGACCTTTATTTGTTCATTTCGTCCATATTTATCAAAGGTTTATTATGAACTTGGCACACGTTGCAGTGAAAAATAAAGAAGTTTTCCCCGGGAGCTCCCCAGAGAGGCATTTGCGAGATCTAGGAGACAGCGGGAGAAGCAGCATCTCGTCCTGAGATAAGCAGGAAAGTTCCCTGAGAGGACTTGAAGTGGAACAAGGCCTTGCACAGGGCAGGGAGCGTGCTGAGCTGGAAGCAGGTGGAGGACGTCGAGCCTGTCCCTGCTCTGTGGTCATCTCCACACGGCCAGGGGCACAGAGACCTCTGACTGGCCCAGCGCAGGTGTGGGGTTGAGAAGTCAGGTGGCAGAGCTCAAAAGGTAGCAGGGGCAGCAGGCAAATGGCATTGACTATGATGTCACAGTTGCACAATCAGGGTCACATAAAGGAAAATCATTTTTCCCACCTCTAAATGCGAGCGAGTCTCACGGGGTCTCCCTGGACCTGTGTTTCCCTTCTCTCTCTAGCACATCCCTAGATTACAGCACCCCGATTATAGCAGCCACACCTCTCCACGAGGCCACGATGCCAAGGCTCTGTACCACGAGAGGTCTCAGATCTCTCACACACGCCTTCGTTTCACTCCTCGACGGTCAGCTCCTGGGCCCCCTTGCCCGTTGGTCTTCTCTGCCCAGGGAAATGCCGTACTGTATGCCACTGGCTTTCTCCAAAAACACAGATTTGTGTCTCTTAATTTCTCCTTTTCTCTTCCCATCACCCCCAACCTTTGATCATTAGTCTTGTAATTTCTGTCTCGGAAGCATACATTGACGTGGTGGTTAGCTTGACTGGTTCACCCCCCAGCCCCATCCTCTAATTCTACAGGGTCAGATTGTGTTTGCTGACGTGCTTTCTCGTCTCTCCCACCAGACTGCACCTTCCAGGCAGGCAGGGGTCACGTCTTCCTGTCTCGCTCTCGTCTCCGGCTCCAGTGAGTGCAGCAGTGCTTTGGTGAACACAGTTAGGACATTTGCGACTACTGCACACCACTCACTGGGGGGACCAAGAAGAGTCACCAGTTAACATCTTGCAAGTTCCATGAAATACACGCTCTTCACATATGTGATGGTCCATAGATCTGCAAGGCTTGGCTCATGTGTTTTTTGGGGAGTTGCTGATTCTTGCCAGTTTGGTTAAGTTTAGTGTGTGTGTGTGTGTGTGTGTGTGCTACACAAATATCTTGTGGACATTCATTCTCACGGTATACTGAGCTCCATGAAACACAGCTGTCTGGACCCCCGCCAGCAGCAGAGGCCTGAACAAAAGCCCTTATCTTCCCCTCTAGCACATCTGAGAGCTTACTCAGCAGTTCTGGCCGTCTTGGAGATCTCTGCTGAAGTCAGCACTGCACCTTCACACCAGGGGTGATTCAAGCCGACTGAGAATTATTAGACAAAAATCCCCTTAGTGTAAGCCTTGCTGACCTGCAGAAATGCTAAGAATGCAAAATTGCCTTCTGCTTTTGCAGAATGTAGGAGTCCATAGATCGTCAGATCAGAACTCAAAGAAGAGAGGAAGGGTGGGTCCTTACATCAATCAAGTGTTGGAAGAGAGGGAAAGAAAGAAACAGAAAAATCAAGGGCAGTTATTAAGTTGGCAGAGTCAGCAGCAATAACTTAGATTTATGCTCCTTTACGCTAAGACATTCCAGAAAGTACTTGGACACCAGACACACATTTCTAACGTGTTTGCCACCAAGTTCCTGAAATGTAGCTCTGTTTATTCTTCAGGGATTCTCTGGCTGCCAGACAAAAACAAAGAAACTTGCTCTGAAGCTGTCCCCTTTCAGTTCACTCCGTTGTGATCCCAGCTCAGGAGCCACAGTGTGAGGGGAGGCATGACGGTCATGACAAGGGTCCGTGGCCTCAGGCCTAGCAGCTGCAGACAGTCCCAGCGTGGAAGCCAAAGCCACTCACCTGGAGAGGGCGGGGTCCGCGGCGCTGCTGCACCATCCGCCTACGCCAGGGTCCCCTCTTCTCCTCATGGAGGAAGGTCACGCTGGTGGATGTAGGATGTCCCGGCTTGCAAAACACGACCGTGACAGTTTCTCCTTCTGTGAACGTTAGAGCTTCCACCGACACTGGAGAATGGTGGGTTAGGAGAACTCATCCCCACTTCTAGATTTAAAGGTGAATCTTCAATTAAATAGTATTTTATACTTGCCAATTTAAATTTTTAAGGCCTGACCAAATGAAGGGTTTGTGAAGACCCAAGATAAATAGGCTGCCTAGAAAATGATTTGGTGTTACCCAGGGGATTTGAATGCATGTGCCTCTGTGACACAAGACCCCAAAATGTACCCCAGAGAAATTCCATAAGTGCCAGCAAATGCTACTACGGATTCCCAGGGCAGTATGTTTACAGTAACAAGTGACTGGAACCAACAGAATTCCCACTGGTGTCAGAACAGGTGGATAAACTGCAGAGTCACACCAGTTCCGGCACGACAGTGACCTGTGCAAGGGTGCTGAGTGACACGGCAGATTGCAAGTGTGTGACACTGAAGAAGGAAATGAAGGGTGCGGGGAAAGGGATGTGGGGTGACTCCAATGGCATCGAGAGCAAAAACAGGCAAAGCAAACATATATTTTGGGGGGACAGAAATACATGAAATCAGACTTTAGAAATATATGAAATCAGACTTTAAAGAGCTTCAAGAAAGTGACTGAAACAGAACCCAGGACAGAATCATCCAAGGAGCAGAGGAGAAGGATGGGAAAGGTGCTTTCAAAACCAAGGGACAGGGACCCGCTAGGCGGCACAGCTTTGCCATTTCTCTGTATGCGCACAATTTAGCCAATATTTAGTAATAAAAATAAATAACACAGAAGCCAAAACTCAGCTTGAAAATTAAGTTTGCAAACTAATCCCCCTTGAAAGCATTAACAAAAACCATCAGGTACCTGAGAATCCATATAAGAAAATATATGTACGAGTTGAATGGAGAAAATTATAAAACTTTATTAACGACATAGACCAGTGTCCTATATAAATACGTAAACTGTATTTATGAACTTCAAATAAACAAAAATTCCATGTACCCAGGGTGCTTTCTATGGACTTTCTATGCTGAGTCTAACACATACATAGAAATGTAAAAGATGAACAAATTTTGAGAAGAAGCCACGGGAGGGAAAAGCTAGGTTATCCACTTCCCCAGCAATATCACGGCCTCATAAAGTTTGCAGAGAGGAGCAAACTGCGAGGGATGGTAAATGAGTCGGGAGACAGCTCAGAGCCCCTGGGACAGACCACAGCGGTCGGCGACCTCAGACACAGGACAAGGACGCCTCACGGGAGACAGTAGACATTGGAGAGCCCCCCGCTAGGAGAAAGCTGTCCTGCCGCCGAGAGGAGATAGAACTCGATCTCCCACAGGCTCACTTCACGACGAAGCCAGGGTGACAGGGTTAGTGAGGAGAGCAAGGATTTCAAATGCTGAGACCAACCCAGGACGAAGTACCATTGCCCTTTGAGGGTAAGGAAGGAACCCTCAGACAAGTTTGCAAGAGCGAGCCACTAAAGAAAAACAGTGAGAGCGTTTGATAGATATTGATAAACACAGCATAGAAGACCTGTAAACAACTTTTAAATGCACAATAAGCAAAGCTAAAGAAAAAAATCACATAACTTGAAAAAATAATGTAACCGACAACTATTTTTATCCAACTTGCCTGCAAATTGCGAATGAGATTGAACAGAATGGGCAGGTGCAGACGGCACACTCTGGAGGAAGAAATGGTGAAACAGTGGTTTAAATGTGTGAAGAGTCATTGAATCTTCTTAGGAAACAGCGCGTTAAGCAATGGGATACAATGTTAAGCCCATGAATGGGACAAAAAGTCTCCAAATGCCAACTGTTAGTGCTGAAAAGGGACACGGGAAGTCTTGTGTGTTGCTTTTGGAAGTGTAAACTGGCACAATTTTTGTTCAGATTTGCGTTTATTTTTCATTGATAACACTGTACGTACTTACAGCGTGCCGGGCCGTATGATGTCTTGGAATGCGTATTTGTTCTGCCTAAAGCAAATCCATTAACATAACCCTCACTCACAAGTGCCTTTTCTGCAGTGAGAACATTTATAAATTTACCAGCGATTTCCAAGAGCACAGCAGAGCATTATTAACTGTGGTCACCACAGTGTGCGTGGACTTCCGGGCCTGACTTTTTTCAGTGGTGGTACTAGGGAATGAACCCAGCACCTTTGCACTGAGCCACATTCCCAGGCATTTTTTATTTTTTATTTTGAAGCAGGGGTCTTTCTAAGTTACCTGGGGATAGTTGAACTTGGGACTCTCCTGCCTCAGCCTCTTTTAAAAACCTTTTCCGAATGTTTTGGAAGCACAGAGAATGGACTCAAACACATCACATTCACGAGACCACTGCTACCTGAAGAGGGGGACGGAGGGGAAGCTTAGGGAATTTCTGCCTTACCCATAATTTGAATTTTAAAAAACTAATGAGGTGTAAGAAAATGATAACATTGACTGGACCAGAGTGGTGGGCACGTGGGGCTGGTTTGCCATTCTCTGTTTTCAATATGCATCAAATATTTCAGAATTTAAAATGTTAAAATAATCCTGTGCCTGGGAATAGCTGAACCAGCTTCCGATTCCCGTTACAATTATTCAACCATTTCTTCTCTGTTTACAAATCCCTAACATAAAGACCACATTCTCCTGCAAAGATCGGAGTGTCAACCTAAGACATTCAAAAGGCAGCTGACTGTCAGCTTAAAACTGTTCCCAAAAAAGCCGGAGAAAGCTTCTGGGCAGACAGGAATCAGAGGGGGTGACGACTTGCCGAAGGTCGCACGGCTGGCGGGGGCAGGACCGGGACACAAACCCAGGTTTCCGGGCCCTGTGTGCACCGCCCTTTCCACTTGGGGAGGAGTCCCTGAGGAGCTCCCCGGGAGGAGGGCCTGTGGGCGCCAGCAGCTGCGCCCCCAAGAGTTCAAGCGCAGGGTGGGAGGAGGAACAAGCTCGGGAGGCCAGAGAGGCAGAGGGGCCAGCCAGGGCCACACAGCAGGCGGGTCAGCACAGCACGAGTGCCCCCAGCCTGAGCTGCCAGCCGCCCTGCCGTCCCTCGCTGCTGTCCTGTTCCGGGCACCACAGAACTCCCACCCCGGGGAGACACTGCGCGCCACCCAGCATCGCCCAGGGCCTGGCAGAGGGACTCAGGCAAGGGAGTGGGGGCCCCTGACCTCCCTGTTGGCTCCAGCATCTGTCCAAGCCCCTAGCTCTCCACACGCCAGTCCCTGTCCACACAGGTATCCCCAGCCTCCTCTGGGCTGGGGTCCTGCCATGTGTGAGAATCCCCTGCTCCAACCACTGACTCAAAAGGGATGTCACCCCAGACAAGTCACAGTCCTCCCTCCCACCCCGCCACTGGCACTGGCCACGCTCCTGGACCAGTCCTGCGGAGCGCCAGCCCTGGACCCAGGGTCTGTAGGATAGTGGAGAGTCCCCACCCCAACACCCTCCCCACACTCCTTCCTGCACCCTCCGAGGTCCCAGATGCAGAGGACACAAAGGGGTTGGCACCCCTCCCCCTCCCCGCGTGATGTATTTTATAAGAAAAACACTGCTCTTTGGATTGAGTGGGGAGACAGCGGCGGAGTCATTACTGTAAAATTAGTCAAACCCAGCAACTCCTTTTCTGGAAGGCAGAATAGTGTGGTTAAGATGCTTATTACAGAGCAAAGAAAATGAATTTGGATGCAATTCTGAGGCTGGAAAATGTAACTGGAGCCATAGTAGCACGGTGGCAAATTGCAGACCTATTCTGAGCGTAATCACCCAGACGGTTACTCGGGCCACCAGGGGCCGGACGCCCCTGACTCCTACGTGCCGAGCCCCAAGCTGACGTTGCTCTCCGTCCTCCTTCCTCCTCAGCTCCCACCACAGTCCCTCCGGGGTCCTGAGCTCGCCTTCCCTTATCTGCACCGCAGGCCTCCTAAACCACAGCTGATAAGCTGGTTCCAGCTGGCCTGGCCTCTCCTGGGCTGCAGGCTGGCTTTGGGGGTGGAGCCCAGATGCCATAAAAGTGCAGGGGCAGGGAGGGAGGCCTGCGATTCTGGCCTCAGTGAAGTGAATTTATAGCTCCTGCTTATCTCTGCCACAGGGGCTGGCTGCTCCCAGGAGACAGAGCACCCGCTGGCTGGGTGAGGGTTCCCTTCCAAGCACCGGCCTGGGGAGGTCCCAGCCCCCCTGCAGCTTCAGGATAGTGTTCCTGCCTAGTGCCTGCTCATTCCCAGGTGTCACCCCACAGTGCTCTCCCCTGTCTCGTGTTTGAGAAGGAAGTGTTTAAATACTACCTCTCCTGGTGTGGGGACAGGGCTGGGACCACGAGCAGGAGCCACAGAAATGTTCCTGCTGTTTTCTGTGCACAGGGGACTTCGCTTTGACCCCAGGCTGCTCCTGCTGTTAAGGAAGAGGCCACACCTATCGCGGGCACAGCATGTCCCATGGGAGCCTCCAGGCCCCACCAAGGCCCAGGAACGCCTGCTGGGGGCACGCACCACGCCACGAGACACACAGCAGAAGGCAGCACTGAGAAGCCGTCTTCCTCAGCACCTGGACCACAGCTGCAAACCGAGAGGTCCCTGCAGGCTCCAGCTGGGATCCATCATGGGAGACCCCTGGAGAAGAGGGTCCTCGAAGACACTAGAGTCACCGGAAAGAGAACACAGGGCAGGGCGGGCTTTCCGGAGAGAAAGAGGCGAGAGCAGAGCGGCGGGCTGACCTGACCCTGGCCGCTGGCTTGGGCCTGCACAGCTCTAGTTTACAAGGACACACTCTCCCCGGGGAGCCCTGTGCCCAGTCCTCATCTGTCCCTGAGTAGCACCCCTGGGCCTGTTTCCCCTCTGTAAAAGGGTTCATGGCAATGCATACTGAGTGGAGTGGGGCAAAGAGTGGTCTAAGGTGGCACCCAGCTCCCACCCAGGGCACTGGCTCTGCCTGGCATCTGCCACCCCATTGCAGGAGCTCAGAGGACTGAGGGGCCCAAAGGTAGGGTGGGCACAGAGCTGAGCAGACCCAACCCCGAAATGAGTGGACGGAAGACACCACCCAGAGAAGACACGCAGGCCAGAGACAGGAAGAGCCCTGCCATCCCGGGCTGCAGGCACAGGCCCGCAGTGTCATTAATTAGGAACACGTGTGTCGGCCGGCCCGCTTCTCAGCCGGCAAATATTTACACAGCGCTATTCTGAGCGGAGCGTCCCAGCGCCCTGACTGTGTGTGGCTCCAAAGAGACGCGGCTCCCGGAGGTCAAGCTGCAGCGGGGTGCAGAGGCTTAAAACTCAACCCGTGCGCACGCGCTCCCGAGAGCTGAGAGCCGCCGGCACGGTTCACCGTGCGGAGACACCACTCCCAGTATGAGCACCAAGCACAGACCAGACGTGCCCGGGTCTCCCCAGCTGGACCCCTCAACCTGTGCTCCCTGCCTGGCAGCCAGGGGGTCCCCTCAGGTCAGGCTTCAGCCTTGGGTCACCCGCAGGGCTCCCTTCTACCCCTGTCTCCTGTGCCGGGGGGGGGGTGTCACAGGAGAGGTCCCCTGGGAGAAGGTGGAGCTGGCCCCAGAGGATTGGGCAACAGCACTGTCACAGGGGCCCCTGTGGTCACGCAGGTTCCTTGTCCTTTCTGGGCTTTCTATTTCAGCTAGAAGATAGGTGCCAGAGAGGGGCTCGTGGTGTGGCCCTGATGGTCCTGTCCAGCCTCCTTCCGGGTCCTCAGATCGGGTCTTCTCCAGGGTGGGCCGGGGCTCGGGGAAGGTGTCATTAGTCCTGCCCAGTAAGCTGCAGGGCTCCAGCGTCCAGGGACCAGAGCGGGCTGGACCGCTAGCCCGGGATACAAGCTTCACCCGTGGAAAAGGCACCGCTGCCCTCTAGTGGTCACAGGCTGGAATGACTGGGGCTGCACCGGCGAGCTGAGCTCAGGGCTAAACCTGCATTGGGGTGCTGTGACCTCACTGCCAGCGCCTGCGCCCAGCTGTTCTTGGCGCGGGACACCTCACTGGCCAGGTGCGCCCTGCCATGGAGAGGGGCAGCTGGGTGCGCTACGTGGCTGCATCCTGCATCCGTGGTCTTTTTAAAAGAGGGAACAAAACAATCCACAGAGACTGACCAATGGGATTATGAGTGCACGGGGCAGCACTGCTCTAATAGCTGAAAGCATCCCAGGCCACACCCGAGGGGGAGTGGGCAGAGTAAGGGAGGTGTACATAGCTTGGAGCACCTGTCCCTGTATGACCCCACCCCAGAGTGGACAGAGCAGAAGCACAGAACTCTGTGACCAGGCCTCAGTCCCTTCAGGGCTGGAGGTGACCCTTGGCTTTGCTCCGGTTGGTGCGAAAATGAATCCGTGTCCACCTCCCCATTTCACAGACTGGGAAACTGAGGCTGGAGGGCAGCACAGACTTATATAGACACATGTGGGGGATGGGGGGTGAGGGGGTGATGCAGCATGGTGGCCTCCAACCACTAGACACTTATATAGACACAGGCAGCCCGCTAGCACCCCCCTCAGCTTCCCTGGGGTCCACTTTTGATTCTTGAAGAACTCAGTTTATTCCCTCTTAGCTGTGAAAAGGAACCATGGTGCCAGGAAGAGGATATGGGTTATCTCCACAGAAACAGGAGACGTTTCCCAGGCTAAACTGGCCTGGAGACCAGAAATCTTGGCCCTGGTACCTTCACCCAAGGTGCCCCAGCTGGCCTGGTCACTGTTGCTGCTTTGTGTTCTGATCTCCCACCCCTATTTCCCACCCCCATTTCTTTACCCCTTCTGGAGTTTGGGAGGGGTCTTGCCAAGGTCAGTGAATCACAGGGCAGCTTATGCTTGCCAGCCAGTGTTGCTGAGCCCCAGCGCTCTGCTTTGCATCATGGGAGCCAGGCCAGGGGCTGGCAGAGGGGACCGCAGGGTGCCCTTGGTCCTGTGCCTAGGTGGGGCGGTGGGGGGGGGGGAATGCAGCATGGTGGCCTCCAACCACTAGGTGGCAGTAGCAGCATAGTGTCTCCATTCCCCCCACCCCACCGCGATAAAAGATGGCCCCAAACCCTGTCTAATGGCCCTGGGAGGTAAACCAGCCCCCTTTGAGAAGCGCTATGCTACAGCCAACAGCATCTTCTCTTCCCTCCTTGTCCCTGAAATAGTCCTATGAGGTCCCAGAGCAGGGACTCACAGATTCAAGAACTTTCACGCCGGACCTGGACATTGTTGGTGGACGCCACCTCGAGCTTCGCCCTGCGCTGGGTGGGGCAGGGACTGCACCACCGTCACCACACGGGGTGTCCAGCCGGCACTGGAGGTGGAGCGCGCCGTCCCTGACGCAGTGAAAGCCTCTCCTCTCTCGAAGAAAGAAGCACAGTCCAGAGAGACGCAGCCTAAAGCCACACAGCCACTTCTGTCACCCACAGCCCCAGGCCAACCCGCATCACCCAGCCAGCATCAGGCCGGAGGCGGAGAGGTGGGCTCCAGGGACAGCAGGCCTCCTCTTCACGCTGCAGTGCGGTGCCACCGTGCACAGCGCGAGGCTGTAAACCCTGGCCGGGCCGGGGCGGCGGAAGCGCCGGTACCGCTGGCCACGCGGGCCTGCTGTGCACAGAAGGAAGAGCCCAGCGTTGTTTGCTGCCACTTTAAGGGTCATTTTCCCGCTTATAAAAAAGAGCAATTTTCATTTACAGGTACCTGGGGCAATTTTCCATCTAATTTGATGTTTTATAATGTCTGCAAAGCCACGCCGCCTTCGCAGGCTGAGGGAGCTGTAGACATTTTATTTTCAGATTTTCAAGGTTATTGGTTCAGCGGGGGCAAAGGGAAAGCTCGGCTGGGTTTTCCTGGGGCCTAGAGAGAGAGGGCAGGTGATGCTCTGGGGACTGGAAGTGAACTTGCCGCGACCTCCGACTCAGGACGTCATGCTGGGAAAGCCGAATGGGGGTCCCTGTCCCGGGGGGAAACTGAGGCCACTGTCAAAGACACGCCAGCTCCAGCCAGCCCGGACAGGACAGCCCCTGGGCGCCTAGGTGGCGTTCAGGAAGTGCAGACGGTGAGCCCTGCGCATAGACCAGGGAAGGGGCCTTGGAGGAGCTGGTCTCTGGCAGAGGTCACGCAGGGGGGAGGCCGGAGGCTCTGTCCGGACCTAACCAGTGTACACTGAGCCGGGACCTTGTCACCGCCATGGTGGCGCCGGCTCCTCCCCGTGTGTGCGCCGGCTTCCCAAGGATGAATCGCCACTCACCCGGCACCCGGGAGAAAGGGTCACGGTCCTCACCCACGGTGAACACGGGGTCACCAGGGCTGGATCCCAGGGTTCAGCTTGCCACGCAGGCCTCAGTTTCCCTTCCTGCAGGAGGAGCACGAAGCCCTCTTCTTCCCCGGCGAGTGGTGAGGCTTCGCGGAAGATGACGCCATGGGGAGAAGCCCTCGGGGAGACGGAGCCCATGTTGGGGTCTGCACAGCAGGGGCTGCTCCTTCGGACCGGGGAGCAAAGTGAGAGAGACTGTGGGGTTAAGGGAGCTTGGGAACGAGGGTGAAGTCAGGACGAGGGCAGCCCAGCCTGCACCCCAGGAAATGTCTGCAAGGAGCAAGAAGAGGGTTGGTCTGAACCCCAGCCTCTGGGATGGGCCCTTGTCTTCCCAAGGTCTTGCTGGAGTTCACAGCCAGATGTCCCCCAAAGCCACATGTGCTGTAGGAGAGGGGGCTTTGGGAAGGTGACTGGATTATGGGGCTTAGAGCTGCAGTGAGGGGTCACGGGGTGTGGCCTGGAGGGGTTCATCTCCTTGAGATTCACCCTCCTCTCTACTTCCTGTTCGCCGTGCTATGACGGCTCTCCTGCTCCAGGCTTCTCTGCCACACAGCGCTGCCTGAGAGACAGCCAGCTACGGACACAAACGTGAACCAAAACGAACCTCGCCTCCTTTCGGAGACCCTGAAAGTCGCCTGAGGCTGATGAATAGACATAGCTGTGACATTTGCAAACAGGTAACCGAATGGCATCCTTATGGCACCGCAATCTCTAGGTTCCTTCTGAAATTGGCAGGAGGGGGCAGCTTTCCCCGTCAGGTATCACCGCGGGGCGGCACTTGTCAGCAGCGAGGTACCCGGCCCGTTTATCACACACCCGTTCCCCTAGAGCTGGGCATGTTGGTTGCTCTGTGATGATTCAGAAGGCTGCCCCGGAGGTCCTCCTAACTAAAGTGTGTTTTCTCCTGTTTGAGAGAAGCTTTCAATGCAGGCGGCGTGGCTGGAGGCCGTGGGGCCTCCACTTCTGAGAAATCACCCCCACCCGCCACCTCCCTCAAGGACGTTCCTCCCTCAGGGAACCTCACCACGCTGCTGTGGCTTTGAGGCCCACTGGGCCAGTGCTGGGGTGCACGGGGCTGGCTCGTTCCTTAGGAAGACACAGTGGGAGAGCCAGGGAAGGCTGGGGTGCGTCATTCCAGCAGAGCCCTGGAACATAGGAACCATCCCTGGTTGTTGGGTACCTGGCCCTGGTCACAGGGATCGGGCTGTGGGTCCTGGATCGTCCCCTTGCATTTGGAACACAGGTACTAGGAGCTGGCCACCCTGTGAGGACAATCCCTCCAAGGTCAGCAAGTCCAGCAAGCTATCAGGACCCAAATGAAAGCCACAGTGAGTGTGTCATGCAGCACCTGGCAAAAATAGGGCTCTGAGATCCAAGCCTGCCTCGTCGGTGGCCGCCCTGTGACTTCCAGCAGGTTTCCCAGCCTCTGCCTGCACTGCAAGGCTAAGGTCACCGTAGCTTCCCTGGTGGCGTATTAAGTGGGACCCTGCAGATGTCTGCCTGGGGCGCCAATCAGGAAGGGCTCTGAGATGGCACAGGCCTAGATCAGACCCGCAGGGCCGGGAGCATGAGTGGCACATGTGACTGTTTAAAGGGCAGAACAGGAACCTGAGCCTAGGTCCTGCCTCAGGGTGCCGTCTGGAGTGCAGAGAAGACTCCCGCGCCTGCCACACCCTGCCGGTGGTGTTCTCCGCACCGGGCTCTGCAGGCTGCCCCCTGCCCCGCCGCAGTGCAGAGCCGCGGCAGCAGCAGCCGAGAATCAGAAACAGAACAAGGTATTATGCCGGGCTGCTCACCCGAAGAGAGCTTGATTTTATTATCTACACTTTAAACTCTTTAATATGCCTCCCAAGATGCTGTCTGGTTTGGAAAATCGCCCTTAATGAATACACATAATAAATCTCTTCTTTTACACATAGAGCGGCATGCCATTTTTATTAATAAAAATGACTTCCACCCTGCACCCACCAAATAAACCATCCGCGAGAGCTGAAGGGATGCTGGCCCTTCGGTGGGACACTGTCAGGCGGACCTGGGCTGGGCAGGCCCGCACAAAGGTGAGATGGAAGGCACCTCCGGAAGGCGTCATCCGCCGCAGCCTCTGCGCTGGGTCTCGGCCTCCCCCAGCACCAGGGCGCAGCACTTCCCACCACGGCCTGGGGCCCCGGGCTTCCTGTCTCCCTCCACCCTTCACAGATGCTTTGCCTGTTACCCCTGGGCAGGAGAAGAAGCCGGCAGTGTCCATCATGGGGGGCGGGGGCCAGTTCTAGATGAGGGAGGGAGCACAACAGTGGGAAGAGACAGAATCCACCCGCTGCGTGGAACAGGGTGGGTCCGGAGACACCATGGGACAAGAAAGGAGAGAGGCAGACGGGCAGACAGGCGAACAGATACGGAGGACCCAAGCTAACCCAATACATAATTAGCACTGCATCCATGCACATGGCAGCGCATACCTGGGAAAACCACAGAGTGGTTGCCCGCAGGAAGATGAACTGGATATGAGGTACGGAGTGAAGGAGGAAGAGGTCGGCGTGGCAAGGCTTTCCCCAGTCAGTGCAGATGGAGGGTCAGGAAGTGAGGACTCAGGGCCTGCAAGTGGAGCGCAAACAGCAAACTGCGGGAAGAGTAAGCAAACACACACACACACACACACACACACACACGCATGCATATGCACATGCATGCATGCGAGTATATCCTGCCCTAAAGTGGGCCTTGTCCCTTACTCCAGTGAGTCCCCCTCCTCCGTGTCCCGCTTGGGGCTTACAGTTCCCTCCGCCTGAAACTCGGTTCTCCTGCCCTGGCTCTGCCCGACCTTCCAGTTGCTGCTCCTCCCCGTCCTTTCTGCCCTGCTCCACCTGGTCCGGCCACCAGGGCTGCTGAGATGGGCTGGGGTGAAGACCTCTGCCCTGGGCTGTGGATGGCACCTCCCGGCCACATCCCCAAGCGTCCTGGCCTGTGCATGAGCTCACTGGGGACCCTGGTGCCCCTGCTTCTCACCAGGACACCCCAGGACCCCACTGAACCGTAATCACCCCCTTACTGGTGCTATTCCTGAGTGGGGTTGCAGGGGGCCAGGGCTTCACCAAGTGAGTCTGGAAGACACAGGCCGCTCGGGGCAGGGTCCTGGCCCTGCACGGGTTCCCCGAGCTCGTCACACACACACAGCTGCACTGACTCTGAGCACACTGGCCAGCACCCACTCCCCCACCACTGCCCTCACTGCTTTGCCAGCCACTGCCCCCACCTGGGACCCAGGGACGCCCCCACTGGCTGAGACACAGCCCATTGTGCTCTAGGAACCTTGGGTCTCGCTCAGGGTCTCTATCTTCTCTGCTCAGCTCTCTGGATGTGGCCTCACTCCTGACTCCAGAGTAGTCAGGCTCTCTGTCCTCGGGGACACCACTGAGACCATCCCCAGCATAATCAGGTGAACCCCGAGGAAGCGCTCACCCAATCTGCCCGGGATGCCCCAGCCCAGACTTGGCAGGAAACAGAGGATCGAGACTGGTGTAACCAAGAAGTCTCTAACACCAGGACTTCTGAGGATGAGGACCAGGTCTAGGTGCCCAGCAAGTGGCAGTGTGGAAGCCAGAGGCTGGCGGTGGGAGGAGCTGTCACTATCCCCAGCCCCCGAAGAGAATCATGGGAGTGGGGTCACAGAGTGGGGCACAGGGGGGTGCAGAGGCCTGGGAAGGCCATCAGGCCCCCAGCAGTCACAGCCCTGATAAATCTTTTGTAATTACTTAGTTTGGCAGATGGGAAAGGAGACAGGACGGTTCATTATAATCACAAATCCCAGAGAGAGGGGACATGCTACCCCACGGAATGTGACAGCTCCGCAGGGAAAGTGGTGGGAAGGTGTGGGCTCTGGAATGGTTGGTTTGTGTGATCACTAACCACGCTATGTCGGCCTGAATGGCTTCCAAACACCTAGCAGATTGGAAGAGCACACCTCTGAGTGTGTCTGTGAATGATTGACATTCAGGCCAGCCAATGAGGGGGAAGACCCACCCCAGATGTGGTGGCCTACAGCAATGGGCTTTTAACCTGGATGGAATGAAAAGGGAAAGAAGGAGGAAGCGGGCCCATTCGAAGAGCCCCAGTCATCCTGGGCAGGTGCATCCTTCACTGCTGTAGTGTTTGGACATCGACCTCTAGGTCCCCAGTTTCTTCAGCCTCCAATGCAAACACAGGTGTCTCTCCAGGGAGCGTCCAGGCCTCCGACCTTGGACCAGTACTGCGTCAGTACTCCCAGTTGCTCTATGGCTTCCAACTTCTTGGGCTGAGCAGCCACTGGATGGTGCAGTGCTCCCTTGAGCAGACAGCCACATGGACTCTCCTGCCTCTGATCCTCTGAGTCTGGCTAATAAATCCCCTTGCAGAATTATTCGTACGCTTTCTGTTGATTCTGTTCCTCTGGAGAACTCTTGGGAAAGTGCCCCTGAGCGAGCTACTCACTGTCTACGGGAATTGGCCAGCCCTGAGGGGCACAGCCCGTCCTGTCCACAAGACCAAAGCATCAGAAGATGGAAGATGAGAGATGCAGTCAGTATGCACCCAGGGGAGAAGCAGGGAGCCAGAATCCACCCCTTGCTCTCCTCTCACCACCAGGTCTCCTGCTGGTGCCGTCCAGCTGGAAGGCAGAGGCAAGGGAGCGGTGGGCACTGGACAGCCAGACTCCTGTCCCGGGGTGGAGAGGGAAGGCTGCGGGAGGGAGGCAGCGGCGCTCTGCAGCCACTGAACGGAGCACAGGCTGGCAAGAACTTTGAAGTCTCGCCAGAGAATCCTTGTGGAATGAGTAAAGCAATCAATGGGGGAAACTCAGGGGCTCACAGAAGCAAACATTCTCTAAACTGCTTTCAGGGGTGGGGGGGAGGTAGGATGCAGTGGCATTTTGCAAATGTCACCAAGCACGTGTCAGGGCCTCAGTGAATCGATGGAGCAGGACACAATAAGCTGCAATCTTGCACTGGCTCTGGATTGTGAAACTTCCGGTCAGGCGAGTGGCTGGCTCATATGCAAGGCCCAGGCAGTAACTCCGCCCTTACTCCCTTCACCCTGCACTCACTGGCAAAGCTGTGTATGCCCAGGCGGAGGTGCAGGGGTGGGGTGGGAGGCTGGTACGAAGTGGCTTCTCAGTGAGGGCTGCCCTGGAAGGCTGGTGATACTATTACCACTGCTTCCCAGGGAGCCCTGGATCGGACAAGGCACTGGAAAGATCCTTGCAAACCAGAGGACCAGCGCAACCAGAGGCAGAAACAAAGACACTGAACTCAGGGAACAGTCCTCGTGCGGGACAGTCCAGTATTGGAGTGCAGACCAGCCAAGGGTCAGCGCCATGGCTCCGGCGCTCCGGGACGGGGCAGTAGCTGACCCGTTCTGGGCTCACCAGCTTTATGCTTGAAATGATCTGGAGGAGGAGGGAGGGTGCTGGGTCTGCTTCCCCTCTGTGAGTCAGCCTTGACTCCCAGCCCACGCTCCACACCCAGTTTTCTGGAAAAGGAAAAAGTAGGCCTCAGGGGCCAAAGCATGCTACAGCCTCGGATGCCCTGGCTCAGGGAGACCGGCTGAGAACCTTTATCACTGCGCGGTGGCTGCCAGAATCAGCCCCAAGCCCGTCTCCGGAAATTCTTGGCTCTGCTTGTGAGCAGCCGGTCTCCTGCACGGAATTAATTTCAGCCTATATGATGCTAAAGTCATGCAAACAGAGACATATAAAACGGCACTCCCAAGCCCTCGAGTGCCAATAAAGACAGACCCTCGCTCAGTCTGTGCACATTTTGGTCCGCCCCTGCGCAGGGAGGAGTGAACCCCGCCCACAGGGTCATCGCCTTTCACCGGAAGCTCATTGCCTTCCCCCAGGCTTCCTCCATGTTCCTGCTTGAATCACGGAGCTCCCGGTCCCATCTGACCTTTATCGGTGGGGTCACCAAGGAGCAGGTGACCGGAGAGAGCTGTGCCCTCTGCTCCTTCAGGGAAGGACCCAGAGCGAGGGAACAAGGTCACAGATGCGAGGTCAGAGTCCAGGCTCAGAACCAGGCCTGCCAGATCCTTGCTCTCTGGAGCCGGTATTCTCACCTGTGCCTGGTTCCCTGTCCGTGGGACAGATGGGAGAGGGCAGCACCCTGCAGTGAGAGTTTGGGGGATGCAGAGATAAGGTTTGCTCTCTGTGACCACTGCCTAGCACAGCGGAGGAGCCCGTTACCGGGATGGTGGCCCCAGGGCAGATGCCTGTCTTGGTTTGATTTCCCCATAGCAAAGACAAGGCTTTAGGTGTGGGTGGTTTGTAGGGGGAAAATGACCACAGAGGCAAGAATAGAAAAACGCGGGTGAAGCAGGGAAGGAAGGACAAAACTAGTGTGTGTGCTGGGGTCTTAGTCTTTCCAAGGCCTGTTCCAACTGCCAGAGCGCGGGTGGCTGAGGGACGCGGAGACTCATCTCTCCTGTGTCTGGCACCTGGATGCCCAAGACTAAGGCAGGGCAGAGCAGGCCGGGGAGGGCTGTCTCAGGTTCCTGGCAGGTGTCCTCACATGGGGGAGGGAAAAGCAGCTCTCTCGGCCCTCTTTTGTCATTCATGAGACCTTCATCCTCATGGCGTAATCATTCCCAAAGGCCCCACAACCACCCATCACCTTGGCGATTAGGTTTCAATACATGAATTTGTGTGGGGGACAGAAGTTACCGTGGGTACACTGTGGGTACAGGAGCTCAGCGCACTGCAGACGTCGCAGAGATGTTATTACCTCCATCAAAGCACGTGCCACGCACCCCATGAACAAAGCAAGGGAGAGGGCCCACGCCCAGGGAGACCAAGAACAAAGAGGCCCCCTCGGAACCTGAAGCCGGAAGCGCTGTGACTTGGGAACTGGATGTTTCCAGAGCTTGGAAAGCACGGGGCAAAGCCCAGGAAGGGCAGAGTCTGGAATCTGGGGTCAGGGTCACAGCGAAGATGCCCTGACATCGGGCCCTGACATCGGTGGTCCCCAGGTAGGCCAGAAGTCTCAGCACCACTCCGGAGTGTGCCTCCAGAGAAGAATTCCCCTTCTGCCCTCCTTCCCTCCCCCACCCTTTCTTCCTTCTTTTCTACCTTCCTTCCTCTGTCCCTTCCCTCTTCCCATCCTAGAGCTGGACTTGGTGGACTCTTGCCGGGCCCATGGAGCTGGGAGTGTAAGTTTCAGGTTCCCCAATCTAAACATTAAAAATGTGATCTAGCAGTATCACTGCTGAGGAGGAGGTTCCTCGAAACGCGCGCTTGGCTTTCCTCTCATTTCCTGTCACAAAGCTCCTCTGCATTGCCAGCTGGACACTTGCAATCGCAGCAGACTGAAGGCCGGGGTAGGTGGAGAGGGAAGGAGGAGCTCCTGGCAACACAGAAGAGACCATGAGGGAGACCACGGCTGGGGGTAAAAACTAGAAAAGGGCTGGGATGTGGCTCGGTTCAAAAGTCCTGGGGTCAATGCTGGGGGGAGAGAGGAAGAGAGAGGGAGAGGGAAGGAAAGGGAGGGAGAGGGAAAGGGGGAGGGAGAGAGAGAGAGAAGGAGGAGAAGGAGGAGGAGAGGAAGAAGAAAAAAGAAAGGAGAGGAGGAGGAGAGAGGAGAGGAAGAAGAGGAAAAAAAGGAGAGGAGGAGGAGAGAGGAGAAGGAAAGAAAAAAAAGAAAATGAAGAAGAAAGAAAGAAAGAAAGAAAGAAAGAAAGAAAGAAAGGAGGGACTAAGCACAGCCCACAGTGACCATGCTCTGTGCCAGCGAGCTGACTGACCCGGAGCCCCTAGCTGGCTTCAGGGCAGGTGCTGGTCACAGGAGACCCCAAGTCAGGGTTAGCAGCCCCCCAACCTCTGGGGAGAGAAAGAGGCTGAAAGTTAAGTTGATGACCTACCACCAATGATTCTGTCAACCATGCTATGTGACAAAGTCTCGGTGAGACCCTTAAAGGACAGGGTTTGGGGTGCTTCCAGAGAGTTGAACAGGACAGGTGGCGGAGCCTGGAGACTGTGGAGGCTCCCTGCCCCACCGCCACCCCCCTCCTCCTCCCCCTGCACGTCTTCCCCTCAGTCCTTCACAGTAAACCAGGACATGTGCGTCTCTGAGCTCCCGCGTGGGAATCCGGACACACAGCCCACACTCAGTAGCCCCGGGCACAGCACTGGCTCCTAAGCTCCTGGGACAGAGCTGTGGACCTGTGGGCCCGAGCCTATCTCCAGGTAGACGGAGTCTGCTGAACCCACCAAGTCTTTTCCCAGGACACCAGCAGGGGCCTGCCAGGCAGCTTGTCAACTAGAGGAGAAAAACCTCACACTGTTGTTTCAGAAATACTTTCTTACATGCTGGTTTGCATCTTTTATGCTACTAGTTTCTCTTAGTTCATGGGAAAGAAAGTTCTATGCTGCTATCTGTTTCATCTTGTAAGTGACGATCTTTGTCACTGATGTCTAGTGCTCAGAGTAACTGCTCGGAGCACTAGATGAACTATTGATGAGCAAAAGATGAACTATTGTCATTCTTTTATTATTCCATTATGAAAATTTATTTTATTTTTTCATGAAATAAAAAAAGACCCAAAAACAAAACAAACAAACAAACAAAAAAAAACCCTCACACCCTTTAGGGCCAGAGGAGCTGCTATGTTGACGGTGGTGGGAACAGACAGGCAGTTTGCTTTCCTAGCACTGAGTACGCACCCCAGAGGAGTAAGGGGGACCGGGACACGGCTGTGCACTCCTGCTGCCTTACCTCATTATTCCCAGTGGGTGAAGTTTGGAAACAACTCCACCAGTCATCCACAGATAAATGGGTGTGCAAACTGTGTGTGTTCACACGTGTGTGCTCACCTACACACGTGCCTCTTTATGCACCTGGAGGATTATCCAACCTTAGAAAGGAAACAGCAATGCCTGCCCCCCAGGACGAGCCCTGGAGATTGCATGGAGTGAAATGAGCCAAGTCACGATCCCACTTCCGCACGGTCCCCAGGGAGTCGATACGGGCGGGCGCAACCGTGTCTCAGTCTGTTTGTGCCATGATAGCAAAATATCCGAGTTTGGGTGATGGATGAATAATTGGGATTTATTCTCTACAGTCCCGAAGGCTGGGAAGTCCAAGGTCAAGACTGTGTGTCTGGTTAGGACCTGGTCCCTGCTTCCAAGATGGCGCCTTGCTGCTATGACCTCACAGGGCCAAAGGCAGAAGGATGGAAGGTGCAAAGTGCCCTCCCATGGTAGAAGAGATAAAAGGGGCAACCTACTTCCTCACCCTCCCTGTTTTTCCCCTCAGGCTCTATTGAAGAGCCCTAAGCTTGTCCACATCGCTCTTCCCATTTTCGGAAGCACTTCTGGAAGCCCTCTTCCATGAGTATCTTTATGAAGTACAGTGAAAATGTGGTGAAGGCTGCTGCCATCTTAGGGAAAAGAAGGCTCCTGAAAACAGTCTACAGTGTTCTCATCCACCTTCTTCAGCAGGTCTGACAGCTTGTGACTCCAGCTCTTTCCCAAAATCAAAAGGACCACGAAAAGCAGATACTATGAATTCACTTAGGCCATCAAAGCAATCAGCACAGTGCAAATAAAGATACTCATGAGACAGGGCTTCCAAGCTGCTTCAGAAAGTGGCCAGAACAATGGGATGAATATGTGCAAAGCAAGAGGAAGGATTTTGAGGAGGATTATGGCAATTTACTTTTTTTTTTGTTTAAAAAATTCAAATACATTCTCTTTCATCACACTTCACGTATGATAGAGAAAACTTTTCATAGGAAAATGCAAAGATGTTCATTACAGCATTATTTACAAGGTGGAAGCATTGAAAGTCATATGTGAACCATGAGCATGGAAACTGAAGTCTCAGTGGCAGTAGAGTCATACAACTGCCTATTATAGAACAGCAAAATAAAGTAGCCAGATCTGTTCAGACCAACAAGATCAAGAACAAGAACAAAACTGTGTAGGGAAGAAACAAGTTGCACAGAAGTATGTCCAGCAGCAACTGTGGAATTCAAACCCCACCAAAGAATATTACACAGTGTGTATGAGTTCATGCATACACCATACAGTGTAAAACCTAGATGGGAAAGTCAGCCTCCTGGTGAGACACCTGGGTTCTGGGGGAAACTGAAGAGAAGACAGCCCCAGACGAAGTGAAGGAGGCTCAACTCCAACTAGTTCTACAGTGTTTACTTTCTTTAGAAAATAAAAATTTGAGCAAACGTTAGGATTTGGATATTTTGTTTGTAGGGTAGGTGTTATGGCTGTGTTTAGATGTCCCCTCAGGCCTCATGCACCCATAGGTGAGGCCTTTCCGAGCTGGCTGGATCTAGGCTGTGTGAAAGTGGATGGAGGGTATGTGAGAACTGAATTAGTCCTCTGACTGGTTCAGCATAGCTCTGGATGTAATAGGAAGGCCCATCCTGGGTGTGGGTGGTACTATCCAATAGGCTGATAGCTTGGAAGGGATAAAAGGGAAAGGAAAGCTGTTTGTTGCTGCCCTTTCTTGGACTGTTTCTTCTCTGCCAGGCTGCCCTGCCTCGGAAGTAATGGACTATGGAATGAAACTCTACAAACTATGAGCTGAAATAAACCTTTCCTCCTTTAACTTGTCGGCCTTGGGTATTTTGTCCCAGCAACAGGAAAAGTAACTAACACGTAGGGTACAGGCATGTATTTATTGTGTTCCATTGACTCTTTGTAGTGACTATGACCATTTTCAAGTAAGAACAAAACAAAGAGAGAAAAGGTTTATTCTGAGCAGCATCCTAAGCCTTCTCCTAGACCCGTCATGGCCACAGTCAGTAGAGCAAAAAAGAAAGAAGCAAGAAATTTTGGGGGGCCAGTAGGAAAGAGCTGTCAAAATTAAACATACACTTGGATTCATAGGCTTCCCCTCTCTGTGCCTCAGTTTCCCTATCTGTAATACAGGGCAATGTGGGCACCTGCCTGGCAGGAGGGCAGTGAGGATTAAAGGGGTGGGCATTGCAGCTCCTGGCACATGAACCTCACTCAGAAAAGACTGCTGTCTTCTAATCAGTACCATTGTCCTGCTAATTTCCTCCTCCCCACCCCTCTCCTCTTCTTCTTTCTTTGTGTAGAGATTGAACCCAAGGCTCTTGCACTCAGTTACATCCCCCAGCACATTTTATTTTTTATTTTGAGGCAGAGTCTTGATAAATTTCCCAGATTGGGTTCAGACTTGCAGTCCTCCTGCCTCAGCCTCCCAGAGTTCTAGGATGACAAGGGCACCACACCCAGATGACTAATTACTTCTCATTCCACACTGGAAGAGGAAAGTTAAGACTCTCTTCACCCATGACCTTCTCTCAAATTGGGGGTGAAGCCCCCAGATTTTACCATAGAAGATGATCAGTAGAGAATAGGCAGCAGCTTAGTTCCTCTTAAGACACAGATTTCAAAAGTGAGCCTCAACACTGCACTAGGGAAAGAGCCAGGCACAGAGAGACGAGTCCTGCGTGACCTCACTTGTATGTGGAACCTACTAAGCTCTCCAAGAAGCAGCAACGAGAACAGTAGTGACGGGAGGAGAAGGCGGACAGAGGGACAAGGAGGACTTGGTCGAGGGGAAGAACAGTGGGGTGAGAGAGGGCGGATAATTCTGATGCTGTTATGCAGGAGAGTGAGTGTCATTCACAACAACATAATGTGTTTTTCAAAGCCACCAGAAGGGGTGTTGAGTGACCTCACCACCAAAAATGACGGACACTGCAGATGATGGATATGCTGATTACCTGGATTCCGTCACTGTGTACCATGCACACTGAACTGTTATGAATAAAAAATAATCAGATTAAGTAAAAGCAGAAGCTCAGGTGATGACCTCCCCAAAGCAGCACATCATGCCCCGCCTTGGATGCTGCACACAGTCCAGGGCCCTGTGCCCCTTGTGCAGATTTCAGGGATGTGGCAGTTCCACCAGGAGCCCCACCATGGTCAGCAGTGGGCTCCAAGCCACCGGCCAGGGGCCAGGACTGTGCTGGCTGCGTCCTGCTGAGGCCTCAGCCCCGCCCGTCCATGAGTCACCGCAACTGGGTCCAGGGTGACCCTTGGAGCCCCGAGGGGTCCTGTGTGATAGCCAGATTCCAACTGCGTCCTGGCGCTGGGCCTCTGGGTCACTTTTGCTCCTGCATTTGCTCCCACAGGCCAAGACTGTTCCATGTGAAAGAAGGAAATGGTGGCCACGTGTGCATTTTGCAGCTTTCGCAGGGACACTGAGGCAGGAAAGAGCTAGGGAAATGGCTGGGAAAGGAGGGAGGACAGCCCCGAGCCTGGTTCTGGGGGGAACCGCCTTCTGAGGCAGACGTTAGCCCTGGCCCAGGACGCCAGGCCCACAGCAGGGGAAAGACGGCCGGCTAACTCAGCCCACATGCGGTGTGCCTGGTGCTGCCCAGGGGTCACCTGAGACCCGTGAGGACCTCAACCCTACTTACCATGCCATCGGCCATGCACATCTGACTCTGGGTTTTGACCACTGTAACAGTTTCTGCAAGGGCAATAAAAGGTCAAAATCCCACCAGCTGATGACAGGACCGAGTCAGGCCGCTCACTGGTGGAAAACAAAGTTCAGACCAGACCCTCAGGCCCATCTAAAACCCCAAGGTTTAAAACCAGCAGTGCCCAGTCCCTGGTTACTGTCAGCTCTTCTTGATGGTCCATTCCCACCCTGAGGAGTGGATCTTGTCTTTTTCTTACAAATAAATCATTGATCCTACTGCTCTCAGGAGTCCTGCTTGATTCGTTGTTCAGGATATCAAGAACCTGGATGAGACGCCCAGCCTCATAACGATGCTCTGAAGTGCGTGTGTGTCACGGCCTCATTCCTCAGCTCCAGAACTGGGCTGGCCAGGAGGCAGGTCATCTGTCCACGCTGGCCTGACCTCAGCATTTCAGACACCAGAGCTGAGGCTCTGTCTACTCCCTGAGCCAGTATCGGTC
The DNA here is from genome assembly GCA_004027295.1 of Dolichotis patagonum. Taxonomy (NCBI): domain Eukaryota; kingdom Metazoa; phylum Chordata; class Mammalia; order Rodentia; family Caviidae; genus Dolichotis; species Dolichotis patagonum. The sequence continues at coordinate 118,654 of PVJX010000520.1, read as the reverse complement.
CCCCAGGAAGCAGATGCCGAGATGAGATGAACATGCACAGTTGTTTGAGATGAAATAGTGGTGAAAGGGCAGGGATTGCTGACACAGCTGTGTCGCTATGGTGCCCGTCTTCCCCAGCAAGGAAGGGAAGGAGAAAGTCAGCAAGAGTGTCTAGATGGCCCCAGAGTCCCAAGAAAACTCCTTGGGCCACCGAGGAGCTTTCACACCAAAGCCAGCACCTCATTCGATGAGAATTTGGCAGTACCTCTGGAAGCCCTAACATGATCTGGCCTGTTCTCCCAGGAAGTTCCCTGTCAGCTTGTCCCAAGGGAACATGGGTAAGTCCAGGGATAACTTTTTGCAGAGTAGTGGAGCGTGTATGGGCACCAGCTGTCAAAATAATCACGTGTGCAAATGACACGAAGATACAGGGTGGTCTTTCTGTTTGATAAGATGGTGTGTGCCACCATCTGCAGAAGTCATCATGTCCAGAGGTTGAGACAGATGTCACATGCACACTGAAAAGTCCCTAACAGGGATCTCTGGGGAAAGCAGGGCAGGCCTCTCAGACATAAATGGGAATGGCTTAGGAAAAGGGGCCTGGAAGCTGGTGCGTGGTACAACGGGAAGGGGACGGCATGGCCTGGCTCTCCTCTCTCCTGCCATTGTCTGTGACAGAGCCCCCCAAGTTTTGGGTCCTTTTGCTTTCTCAGGGAAGAAGAAAAGGCTGAGGCACAGAAGCTGTCCATAGTCAAGTACCAAAAGCAGTCAGGTTCCTAAACTCACCCACTTCTCTCACACGAGGGGATTAACAACTGAAGAGCCTGTTCAGTGGCTCCTTATCTCGGTCACGTCTAGCAGCATGCAGGGCAGTGAGGCTGCACTGGACAGCTTTGCATCACTGGAACACAATCCCAATGCCCACTATTTAAAGGAGGAGAGGTCTCGTTTTGTTCATGGTTCAGGGTATTCAGTCCACGATCAGCTGGAGCCAAGGCAGGAGCATCATGGCAGAAGGACATGGTGGTAAAAAGCTGCTCATTTCATGGCAACCAGGAAGCAGAGAGAGCAGGGAGGAGCTGGGGAAGGAGATCCATCACACACGTGGGGCTGGAGCAAGGCTGTCCTGAGAACACAGAGCAGCTGGGGTGAGCCACGTGAGTAAGCCGCTCCAGTCCAGAAGACATCAAGCCCCAAGGCAATCCAAGCAATGGGTCACTAGGCAATGAGGTGTCATGTGACATTACCGTGCTAAATGTAAAAATAAACTCACTATGGTGGTTGAGCAGTTCCTGTCCTCCCATCTGGAGAGAGGGCTTCGCCTGAGCCCAGCTTTCTGTCTCTTGTCTTGATTTCTTCACCTTCTGTCTCTCCTTCATGGTCCTCACCCCAGGAAGTTCAAGAGCCATGCGGATCACAGCAGAGTGGCACCCAAACAGGGACCTGAGGCATGAGGGACCTCATCATTTAGCAGGTGAGGACACTTCTAGTGTGCACTCAAAGCAGGTGTATTGATATCCTCCGTACTGAGCCTGTTGATACCATCAGTATTGAGCCCAAAATTGTATTGATATCCTTAATATTGAACCCATTAATATCATCAATGCTGCGCCCATATCAGGTGTAAAACATGTGACAAACAGGTTCTCAAGAACCACACATGTACATAGAAATGTTTGTAGTTTTCTTGATTCCTGTATTTACTTTACTTTTGCAGACTTGGGTGAGGGAGTGCTTTAATGGTCATGAGTTTGTGGGGACGACCACAAAGAATTTGGCTTGGAGCACCATTTTAAAATCAAGTCCTGAGCAGGAAGAGCATGGCAAAATAGCAGCCACCCTGATATCCTTAACTGAGCCACATGTGGTAATTCCTGCCTTTTCAGCTTAGAGAAATTGTGCTGCATTACAGGTTGGAACTTCTGCCTCTCAGGGGGTAGAGCCATTTTCTCTCTCTCCCTTGCAGTTGGCACTAAAAGAAGCCAGATGGGTGGGGAAGTCTATGAGGATTTTCAATATGTCTACCCTATTACTGAATTGCATCTTCACAAGGCTGTAACTTTTAAGACCTTAAATGAGGTAAAACAAACTGCTGCTACCAATGGTCCTACAGCCCCTTTTACCCTGCATATGATGAACTTATAGAACAAGAGATTGTGGCTCCAAATGACTGGAAAGGAATAGCTACAGCATGTTTGAGCCCAGGGGATTATTTATTGTGGAAAGGAAATGTTTTGAACTGTGTGTGAGTCAGGTCATTTGCAGCACGGCTGGCAACATGGCCATTACAAGATACATGTTAACCAGAAAAGGTGCTGTACAGGGTTGAATTGCCAATTTCAGGGGCTTAAAGTTCTTGAACTACAAATCTTTCTTAAATAAGTTCACTCAAATTAAAAAGAGTTTAAATATAAACAGGTCTCCTCTGGAGTTCTCCAAACACAGCTCCTCCAGCTTCAACTGACCACCCAGTGCTTGCAATTACAAAACAGAAAAGGGGGAGATATTAGGAGCAGGTGAAGCTGGAGACTGATCACACGTGTTTGCCTGGAGCAAGGCTGTCAGGAGAACAGAGTGCTTCAGGTGAGCCACGTGAGCAAGCTGCTCCAGTCCAGAAAACACTGAGCCCCAAGGCAATCTGAGCAATGGGTTGATAGGCAAAGGGATGTCACATGGTATTATCTTGCTAAGCCTGTAAATAAATGCACTATGGTGGTTGAGCAGTTCCTCCCATCGGAGAGAGGGCTCCACCTGATCCCAGCTTTCTGTCTCTTGTCTTGATTTCTTCATCTTCTCACTGCCCTTCACAGTCCTCATCCCAGAAAGTTTGACAGCCTCACAGGTCATGGCAATAAATAATCACACAGTTCAATCCCCAGTACCAAACCAATAAATAAATAAATAATCACAGGGGATAGGTCTCTGAAAGTGTGCAAGATTATATACTGGAAAGTACACGCACTACTGAGAAATTAAAGAAAAATCTAAACACATGGAGAGACAATCTGTGTTCATGGATATGCAGACTAAATTGTGCAGATGCCATTTGCCCCAAAACTTATTTGGAGAGTCAATTTCTATTCCCACAAGACTCTGGTATAAATTGATCAACTGATTCCCAAATCCATGTACAAATGCAAAGACTTAAAACACCAAAAAAATTGAGGATAAAGTTAAGAGATCTATACTCCTTGATTTAAGGACTTATTACAAATCTACCCTAATCAAGAGGGGGCATTACTGGTGAAAAGACAGACAAATAAATCAATAAATTAGTGTATGGTCAAGAAATGGAGCAAATACATCTCGATACATATTGGTCAGCTGACTTTCTACAGAGCCACAGAGGCAATGCAACAAAGCAGGGGTGGTTTTCTCAACAAAGGGTACTAGCAATATTGGGCCATTTTGCAAGACAAATGTAACTTTGATCTTTAATCTGTACAACATACAATAACTAATTAAACTGAGTCATAGACACGAATGTACTAGCGAAAGTCATTCATCATTTGGGAAAAAAACATTGCAGAAAATTCTTGTGACCATTCTGACACCAAAAGCATTATCCAGTGAAGAGAAAAATTGATAGGTTACTCTTCATCAAAATACAAAACTCACTGGGGATATAGCCCAACAGCATAATGTCTACTTAGCAGGCCCAATGTCCTGAGTTCGATTCCTGGTATAAAAGGAACAAATAAAAAAACAAATTCCTGGGCTGGGGATATAGTTCAGCAGAGCAAGCACTTGCATGTCAAGCGTAAGGCCCTGAGTTTAATTTCCAGTACCAAACCAAACAAAGAAACAAAAAATTACCTAACTCCTACTCTTCAAATGACACTGTTAAACGTGGAAAAAGCACAGATAGGGAAAAAGTCTTCATAAGGCAGATATCTGATAAAGGCTGTATGTCTACAATATGTGAAGAAAACTGAAGACTCAATAATTAGGAAACAAGCAACTCAATTTTTAAATGGTTAAAATAACATTGAACAGACACTTCACCCAAGATGATATCTGGAAAATAAATGAACACAGAAAGGATGCTCGGGGCTGGAGATTTAGCTCAGCAGCATAAGCGCCTGCCTGGCAAGCACAAGGTTGTGAGTTTGATCCCCTATACCAATAAAAAAGAAGAAAGAAAGAAAAAGAAAGAAAGAAAGAAAGAAAGAAAGAAAGAAAGAAAAAGGATGCTCAACTTTATTCATCATTACATGCTGCAAAATGCACCAGTATTAAGTACTCATGTATCCAAGCATCTGGAATTAAAGATGTGGGCAGCGCAAACTCTAGCTCGCATGTGGACCAACTGAAATGCTCATAAACTTGCTGATAAAATGACACAATTGCTTTGCAAAATAATTTAGCAGTGTTTTTAAGCAATTAAATATACGTCTGCTGCATGGTATCACTGTTCCACTCCTAGGTGTTTACCCACGATAAGTGGAAATATATATTGCATATATATATATATATATATATATATGCAACATATATATATACAACATATATATGCAACATATATATACAACATATATATATACATACACACACAAATACTGAAAGCATCTTCATTTTAACAGTAAAAAAAAGGGATAATCCTAATATCCATTAACTGATAAATGGAAGGAAACAATGATGCATCCACTCAATGAAATACTCTCAGAAATAAAAAGGAATTGACTTGTGATGAATACACCAATGCAGACAAAAATCAAAATAATTACACAAAGAGAAAGAAGCCGAACATAATGAATGTAGAATGTATGGTTCCATTTATGCAAAATTCCTACAGGTGCGACATTGTCTATAATAACAGGAAGTAAATCTATAGCCACGCAGGGCTGGAAGGGAAGAGGGAGGAAGAATTTAGAAAGTGGGATCTTATAAAGTTGCTCTCAGGAAGTCAAGGCGTGAATGGTGGTGAGCAGAGGCTGGGGCAGGGGCGAGGCAGGGGTGAAGAGAGGTAGGGCAGTGGAGCAATGTTAGCGCCGGACCAGAGAAAGAAGATCTCACGTTCTGTCACTCAGGAGCATGCATGGAGATAATGTGCTGGGTGTATTTCAAAAAAGCTAGGAAAAAAAGGATTTCGATTGTTGTCACCAAGGAGTGATGTTTGAGAAGTATACACACCCCTTGATAATTCCTCGGTGAGTAGAAATGCCCCTTGGGGCCCCACAAATCTATAGATTTTTATGTGCCAATTAAAAATAAACTTTAACAACGTTTAAAAGGAGCATGAGGAAGGGTGGGGACAGTGACCATGATGGTGTCACCAGTGTGTGCAATTGTCAACCTTTATAAAATCTTTTTTATTACTACACTATAGTAGTAATAATAATACATAGTGTTTACACTCCCCATGTGAAGTTGGTGCATGTCCCTGACACACCTTAATTCCTTTTTACGTCCTCTTCCCCTCCTCTCCCTCCACCTCTCCATCTCCTTCCCCGATGAGGAAGATCTGTCTCCCTACTTCCTATTATCTATCTTTCATTTTGCTCTTGATTTATATTTTGGGTTTCCCATAATATGAGAAAACATGCAATATTTAAGCTTGTCAGATTTCCTTCACTTGACATTATGGTCTCAAGGTGCATCCATTTTCCTACAAATGACTCAGGTTTACCCTTATTCGTGGCAGAGTAGCACTCCACTGTGTGTGCTAGTTATTTATCTGCGGATGGACATAAAGGCCACTTGAAAGATTTAGCTGTTATGAACTGTGCTGCTATAAGCATGGGTCTGCGTGTATCACTGCAGTGTGATGCCATTAACTCTTTGGGAAGAAGGAGATGAGTCACATGGCACTTCCAGTGGTAGTGTTGTGAGGAATCACCATACTGATTTCTGCAGTGGGTGTACTGGCTTACATTCCTACAATGCGGTTCGCTGTATGTCTCCTAAAGCTTTCATCCTAATGACATGCAACATAGAGGAGGAGTGGGGGCTCCATCCAAATTCAGGCTCTTCTCACTCCTGAATCTTTCTCCAGTTGACTGTTTCTGCGAGGGTCTTCTCCTCTACAAGCTCTCAGTGGTCAGGACCTCTGTCCATTTCCACTGATGACGAAGGGACCATGTTGAAACCAGGTTCCTCGGAGGAAGACGCTCACCTTGTTGGGACAGTGGTCAGGAAGCCTGCTTGAGCTCAGGGGGCCTTGAGGCCACCCAAGACCTGGGGAAGATGCACATGGGAAGACAGGAGAGGGACACGCCGTGGGATTCACTGCATCGTCCTCTCCACCCTCGCCATCTCTTCCTAAGTGCTGCAGAGTCACTGAAAGCTTGGAGCACGAGAATTTCTTCTGTGCTATGGGACTGACAAAGGGACAGCGCTGTGCACACTCGTGCAGCAGGAGAAGGGCTCAGGATCTGAGCCAGGAGGATGCAAAGCCCAGGCTTAGCAGACTACCTACTTGAGTTTCCTCCTGGAAGCCCCAGATTTGGGCCCAAGGTACTTTCAGCGGGCTTCACCGGCTAGGAGACAGCCAGCTTGTGCCGTCAACGTGAGTTTGGGTGAAGCTCTGAAAGGGTTAGGAACTATCCGAGTTACAACACTGAGGAGCTGCGGCCCTTGCTCCCTCCGCCTCTCTGTTTCCTGCAAGAGCTCTGTATCCATAAGAGACAGAGATCATTACAAACTTTTCTTCATGGTGAGGCATAAACATTAGAAAGAAATAGGACAGAGTAATAGCCAGCTCCTCCCCCATCCCAATTAGCCACAGCTTTGCCTGGGGCTAGGTAAGCACCCTTGGCTTGAGCGCCCTCCCGGAATCCTGGGGTGAATGGCTCCAGACTTGGGGAACGGCCCCCTGGGTGGCAGCTAAAGGAGTCTGGGGGGAACCAGCAGAATAATCAGGGCATTCACTTCAGGGCCTTTTGTTTGCTGTTTCAGTGCAAATTAGCAATTAGCGGCACTGGCACAGGGCCACTTTGCAAGGCAACAGACAGCACGTGCCATTTTGTTCTTGGCTGAGGACCTGCAGGCTGGGTGGCAGGGGAAGGGTCATGGTGAGGCACGACCAGAAGCCTCATGGACCTCAACCCACCAGACTGCCTGCTCAGAGGCATCATGCCCGGGACCTCCAGCAGGCCTCCACATCGGCCGGTAGGAGGGACTCTGGGACCCTCCGTTCTGCCACTGCCCTGTGCGAAGGAAAACTGCAGGAGAACCAGGCCTCTGTGTAAGGCCTCTGTGTAAGGCCCACCACCGAGGGAGAGATGGCAATCAGAACCAAACTCCCCTGGCTCTCTAATTCAAACTGGTTTCCCTGAACTGGAGATTCTCAAACGGCAGGAAATCTCAGCCTGCCCGGAGGCCTTGTGGAAACACACATTGCTCCGGTTCCTTTGCATTTCCGGGATGCTGAGGCCGTGGCCAGTGGCCCTGCAAGCACACTTTGAGAACGTCCGCCCTGAAACATTGCTCCTAAAATGATGAGTGACAACGGTTCCTTCCCTCACTGTACACAGAGAGGTGGCACCTAAGCAAAGAGTAGCAGGAAAATTGGGGGGTGGGGAGAAGGGGTAAGCAAATCACTTTATTGCCATGAGGAAAACAGAGCAATGGAGATTGTGGTACATGATCTACGTCAGCAAGCAGGACAACTACATGAACCAGGCCCTTTGCAGATAACTCACCGGGTCCGTGCAGAAACGGGGGACAGGCTGAAGCAAAATGAGTGACTTGCCAATGACCTCTTCAGAGCGCGGGAGAGAGAACCAACCTCGCCGGAGCTGGGAAGAGGCAGATTCCCCGGGAATGCACGCCTTCCTCCAAACCTGCCTGCTGGGCACACTTACACCTTATGATTCTCCCACCTCCTTCTCATTCCCAGGCCTCCTAGCACCCAAGAGTGAACAGGTGAACCTCAAAATTTCGGGTTTTTAGGAGATGGTCAGCCAGACCTAGAGTTGTGGGAGTCAGCTAATAAAAAAGCCAGCTGAATTTGAATTTCAGATGAATGAAAATCATTATTTGATCTAAGTAGATCCCAAATACTGCATGGAGTGTGGCTAGACTGAAGCGTTTTATCTGGTGACGCCTTCCAGCTGCTGCTCCTGCCTGTTGCAGTGGAATCCATCTCCCCAGACCAGAAGGGGACCCACACACCAGCCGACCCCTCTTAGTTACTTCCTTCGTCGGTGGGAAAAATATCCAGCACACGGAATTCACAACAGGAGAGGCTTATTTTAGCTCACGGTCTGTAGAGTTTTCAGCCCACAGTCAGTTGGCTCTGAGGCAAGACAGCATGGCAGAGGGGCCTGGCGTAGATTTGCTCAGGGCATGGCAGACAGGAAGCAGAAAGGAGAGAGGAACTGAAAGGGGACTTGGGTTCCTCCAGGCCACGCCCCCCAGGGACCCAAACACCAGCTTCACCTCCCGACATCACACCTAGCTATACGCTCATCAGTAGCCTAATCCACTGATGAGACTCACACCCATGATCAACCACTTCCTAAAATTCCCACCTATAAGCTATGAAGTTTTGGGGGGGACATCTGGGTATAAACCGTAACACCCTGGCCGTGCAGAGCCGAAGACTCAAGGTGATGTTCTTCCATCCATCCAAGTTGTTTGAGCCATGTCAATGCAAGGGTACCACGAACGGTAGGTTTCCAGTGTCACCTGATTTAGTTCTCACCATTACCTTGCATTCTGCAGATGAGGAAACCAAAGCACACACCAGGAAACGATGGAGCTAGTTTAAACTGCACCCAAACTCACTCCAAAAGCCACTTTCCCTCTGCTGCACCCAACGTCCCATCCCTGCACAGATGACGAGGGTCTTAAAGCAGGTGTCTATCCTAGGAGACTCCGAGGTTCCTGGGAAATGTGTCCTTGTCCCCCCAATTTGGCACAGGTACTGGGGGCTCCACTCAGCCGGTTGCTTCACAGATAACCTGGAGTAGTCAAGGCAGCCTTGGCACGGGGATGCCTTGCCGTGGTTCTCCTGTGTGGGGAGTAACTCAAGGAAATGGTAGACCCAGTGCAAAGACTGCCAAGCTCACCTTTAATCCTGGTTCAGACACCCACCAGCTGGGTGACCTCAGCAAGTGGCTTCATTTCCCTGAATTCCAATTTGCTTCCCTGAAAGGTGGACTTAACCCTGCTTATCATTTCTGTCCCCCGGGATGCAAGGACATGAAGTAGAGTGATACGTGATGGCCCGGGGCAGAGACGGGGTGTCAGGGCTCTGATGAGCCCAGAGGTCTCAGGGATGGAGAGAGCTGCAAGTCCCTGAGGGGCTGCTGGGAGTGCCAGGACTGGGGACGTCTCAGCCTCCCGAGGTCTCAGGATGGCACCACAGCCTGCCCTTCCTGAGATGTCTCAGGGGCGAGCACTGGAGCCTCTGTGCGAAGAATGCCCATTCTCAAGGGGACAAAAGACCGTCAGTTTAGCTTGTAAGACACACATTTATTCAGACTTCGTTTCATCCTTATTACTCCTACAACCAAGACAAACAACATAAATAAATCGCTGAAAATACAGTGCTGCAATTAGAGTCAAGATGGATTTAGGAGAGACCTCAGTCACCACGTCTTACCCGCAGAAAGAACAGTGTGTATTTTTCAGAGCTGCAGACGCTTTTCGGAAGCCGCAGAAAACCCAGAGAAGTTTCAGAGTGATGATTATTTTTCAGGGTTTCATCTACTTCATCTACACCCATCATCTCCTGTCACCAGCCATTGTCACTGTGGTGTCCACAGAGGCCTCACAGATGTCCTCCACTGTCCCTGTGAGACACGAAGTTCTGCTCCGGGAGCCTTGGGGAATGAATGCCTCAGAGGAATCACGGTGTCTCCGTCTTCCCAGATCTCCAAGCTGTTCCTGGATTACAGAGCCTCAACTCCGGGTCTGGCAAAAGCAGCATGGGGAGGGGTGTTAGGGAAAACGAAACATCTGGATTGCTTCAGTCTTCCCAAGGAGGGCTTGAGGGAACACAGCTGTGACTGCCTTCCAGGAGCTGAGCACCAGCAGCAGCCTCTCAAGTGGGGTCCAGATTTGTGGGGCCCATCTCGCTGGAGCTGGAGGAGCAGCACAGACCGCCACTTGGCTGGGTAATTAAAAGCACAGAGATCCCACCCTGGCATGCCAAGCCACGACAGGGCACGAATCAAACCTGCTGCTTTGTTGCTTTGTTTTCCTCATTAATTCAACTCAGACTTTTGAGTTTTGAGGAATCATAATTTTCTCAGCACTGCAAGAGCACAGAGTTTGGAAAATGGGCTCTGAGACTTAGACCCCATGGAAAATCATCCCAGAGACAGTGGGAAGTTAGTGGGCAGCCAGGATCTGCCAGGCTTGCAGTAGGAAGCTTCCTGCCTCCAGCTTTGGGACCAGAGCTGCTGTGGGGCGGTGTCATGTGTGCAGACACACTCCCCCACCCCCACAGGGCTCTGGGCACACTCCAGAGGAGACGTGAGGGCTTGTGGTGACGCCAGAGAGAAGGCCGTGATCATGCCCAACGTCCGCTTTCCTGTGTAAACCTTTGTCAGCAACATGCACAAACATTTGAGGGAAGTGCTGTGATGGAGGCGTAGGACACTCTCAGAATAACTCTAATAGCATAAGATCCCTTGTGACCTGTTGAGATATTAGAGAAGCTCTGATCATAAGAAAAATAAGAACATAACAAAAGCAACCCACCGCGGTGGAGTACCCTGTGTTCACCAGACAGTGCGGTAACCACAGGGCTCGTACCACCCACTTCACTTAATCCTCTCAGTGGGGAGAAAAAGGAAATGGAGAGTCAGGTTATAAGATTTCTGCCCTACATTTAGAAGGAGGGAGTTTGAGGTATCAGCGATTGCACACCTTGCCCACCCTGGTCCGGGATGCTGGGCTCCGTCCCCCACCCCCTGCAGTGTGTTCCTTGAACTCTATGGGGTAAATGCAAAGGAAACATGTACATACATTTTCAACAATAAAGTGCTCAGTCCTAAGACAAGATGTGCAGAGGGACAATGTAGTTTTATGGATTTTACAATAAAAATTTCATCAGCATAAAACAGTAAGCAGATGTTATTTTTCTTATTTTTTTTTTTATCGGTACCAGGGATCGAACTCATGACTGCCTGCTTTCAAGGCAGGCGCTTATGCCGCTGAGCTAAATCCCCAGCCCCAAGCAGATGTTATCTTCACTGAATTTAACTCAGCCTCTTAACGTTCTTCCGCATAGCCATTCTCTTCCTGACCAAGTGGCTCTGTAGGGAAAGGCCAATCAGCAGAAGGCAGATGGTTAGAGGGACGGTTCTTATTCTAAAAAGAAAATGGGAGATTATATAGGAAGAGCTCAGTATGCAGAGAGGGAGTGTACGAGTTGGTTTTCCCATGGCTGGACACAATAACTAATACCCACAATAACTAATACCCACAATAACTAATACCCACAACTGAAAGAAAGAAAGGTTTAATTTGGTTTACAGTTTCAGGGAATTGAGTCCATGGCTGGCTGACTCCAAGGCAGGTGGAGCAAGATCCTCAGATCCTAGCAGCCAGATAGCACAGCATGGGAATAGTCACAAAAAAGAAGTGGAACAGATCTACCGAGACATACTCAGTGTGTTCTGGGGCAGATTCCAAAGCCAATCAAGCTGACATGCTATCCTAACCACCGCATCCATCCCTTATCAACTTTATATCCAAACACATTTCCTTAAACCATAATCAATCTCTAAATTAAGACAATAGCAAGTTCAAAATCCCACCTAACATAATACAACTATCCTGAAATGCAAACCAATGTCAACATTTCTAACAATTTTCAAAAGTTCCAGTCCAACTTTCTTCTGAGACACAAGGAAAACGCTTAGCTGTGAATTTCTGCAAAAAAAAAAAAAAAAAAAAAATCAAAACAAGTTACATAACCCCACAGTGCAGAATGGCACAAAGTAAACATTTTTGTCTTACTTTTTCTAACTGCTGAGACAAAACACCTGACACCCACAAGTTAAAGGAGGAAAGGCTTATTTGGCTTCTGTAAGATTTGTAGAGGTTTTCGTATATAGTTGGCTGGCTCCAAGGCAGGGTGGATGGCAATAGGTCCTGGCAGAGGAGAAACAGTTTATGGTGTGGCAGACAGAAGTCAGGAAGCAGCAAGAAGCAGCAGAAAGTCTGCCTTCACTCGATGCCTTTATATTCTGCCCTGGCTATAACCTATTGATTGGTTCTACACACACTCATTATCCACACCCATTGTCCACACCCAGAACTTCGCTAATTCCAATCAGCAGACTAACTTAGTACAACACACTCCTAATTCCAGTGTCATATGCAGTAGATCCAGCAAGCTCTGAAAAGCCCCACATATGACCAAATGGGGCTTTGAGGGGACATCTAGGTACAATCCATAATAATTTCCATTCTAAAATGGAGGAATATGGAAACAGAAAATAACTAGACCAAAGCAAGACTGAAATTGAACAGAGCAAGCAATAAATCCTGTAGCCCTGTGTCCAGTATCTGGGGCACATGTGGAAAAATGTGAGTTCCAAAGAGCTTGGGGGTCCCCACCCCTCTGTCCTTGCTAATAACAGCCACAGGGGCCTCTTCTCTCTTGTGGGGCTCTGTTCATGGCTTACTGTGTCCTCAGTAGATGTTCCACATTCCTGGCATCTCTGACTTCCTGGAGTCTCTACTGCACTTTTCATTTCATTCACACAGCTTCATGCACTACCCTCTGAAGGACTCAGTGTAAATATAATTAGAAGTATCCATGCCACAGTCTGAATGCTGGGCTGCTTTGAAATTTCATCTGATAGATCAATTAATCCTCTGTCCTTAATCTCAGTCTCCTGCAAAGTCTTGCAAAATACAGACAAATATTTCTGCCAGGATGTAATACACATGGTTGCTAGTCAAACTACCAAGGGAGTCTTTGTTCCCATCTGCAGCCTCTTGAGCCTGGCCATCACTGTCTGCATTCTGATCACCATTCTGATCTTCTGAGCTCTGAAAACACTCACCTATTAGGCTCTACTTACTGCATATTAAGGCTTCTCTACCTCACGTCTCCAAACCCTCCCCAAAGTGCCTAAGACTTCCAAACAATTCCCCTTCACTGATACTAATTTTAGCCAGCTAGTGTTAGCCAGCTTTCCTGTTGCTAGAACACAATACCCAACATCCACAACTAAAAGGAAGAAAGCTTTAATTTGCAGCTTGTGGTGACCTGCCTCCAAGGTTTCAGAAGCATCATCATGGATGGTTGTGATGGAACAAAGTTTCTGAATTCATGGAAGCTGGGTAGTAGAGCAGAGAAGCAAGGCCAGAGAGAAAGGAGCAAGGGGCCAGATGTAGACCCCAATGCCATGTCTCCATGGCCCAGCTAGCCACGCTCAGAATGTGCTCCACCAATCACTGGGGAAGATCCCAAGGTCAATCACGTTGGCACGCCCCCTAACCACCACATGGAGGAAACCAACAAATGGAATTTAGAGTCAGCTGACCGATAGTCAATTCCAGCTCTGCCACTACAACACCTCCAGCAACAGGCCATTGGCATCAACTTGCTGTATTAGTCAGCTATGGCTGTGTAACAAAGCACTACAGACTTTGTGGTCCCAGCATCAGACAAGTGTTCTCTCATAGTACTGGAAGCCAGAAGTCCAAGATCAAGGTGTTAGCAGGGCTATTTTTCTGAAAGTGTTTGGGACTCAAAGAACCCTCTCATTGGTTTTGAGGTCAGAAGTGGTGAGACTATCAACCAGCCCTTGCTGCATGTTTTCTGTGTGCACAGTTTGAAGTTCTAAATTACTTAAATTCCAACATAGGAGTGAATGAGTTATGCGCTAACTCCTGCTCTTTGTCACTAATGTAAGGGAATGATCTCTACTAGTCTAGTCCTCATTTTAAAGGAAGGGAAGCTGAAGTGCAGAGAAGCCAAGTAAATTGCTCTGCATCCCACAGGGGTGAGTGGTAAAGTCAGATCTAGTGCTCCAGAGCAGACCCCTCTGTTTTAGGAGCAGAGCTGGTCACTGGGAAGAATGAGCTGGGCCCTATGCAAGGCCAAGGCATGTGTGAGAGGGGCAGACCTCTGGTCCCAGCTGCCCACAGCTGTCAGGACAGATGATGCACCCCAGGCTACTTCCCCGGCACATGGAGTCAGCCAGCCGAGGAAAACAGCCACTGCAAAACACAACCACTGTTCGGCAGCTTGGCTTCCAGCTTGTCCCTGTGCTGGAGCGTGTCCTTCGCCAGCCGTGGTGCTTCTGGAGCTCAGCTGTGCTTGTAATAAAGCTCCTCTGGAGGGCAGTCAGGCCTGCGGGCAGCTGCACCAACGGAAGACTGAAGGCTGCTGTCCCGATGTGCTAAGTGTCCGCAGATCCCGGCCTCCGGGAGTGAGGCCCCAGACTTCACCTCCAGCTCAACAGCCCCACACAGGCAGAGGTGCTGATGTGGCCTGGCCTCTCCCTGCAGAAGCTGTCAGGGCCCAGCCTCACACCTCTGCCCAGCTTGGCCACACATGAGCGTGTGTGTGTGTGTGTGTGTGTGTGTGTGTGACAGAGAGACAGAGAGAGAGAGAGAGAGACCCTCACCAGGAAGAATGCTCATCATGTCCAGCGAGCTTTGGGGCGCTGCCTGAAGGCCAGGGTACAGAGCGTCTCCACATCTATTTGCCCCCCATTTTGCTCCGTGGAATACTGCAGTACTCTTAACAGTAGCCCTGTTCACTGATAAAGGAACCAAACAGCAACACCAGTGCCAGTTTCAGCCAGGGAAAAGCCAGAACCACCCAAGGTGAGTTCAATCCCACTGTCTCTTCAAGCCCCGCTGTGAATCATGGGCGTGAACACGCCCCTCAGAACTTCCAAGAACTGTGGTAGCAGCATCTGGAACTGCCACACGCACTGGAGGCCATCAGTAACACGCAAGTTCCTCTTTCCTATGAGTGTCGGGGTTTTAGGGACTTGACTGTGTCCTGGGGAATAAAGATAAAGACTTTGGCTTGAGGACTTGTTTCACTTGGCTGCAGAGGGAGGACAGGTTCTGTAAATGTGGCTCTCCATGTGTGCAGGGCGCTGCTGAGGAAAACACGTCCAGCATACCTGTGGGGATGCGTGGCTATGTCTCAGAGCTTGCGAATTTCTACCTGCCCAGGGTCCTTCTACCCTAAGTATTTTCTAGCACTCCCTTTTGGAAGATAATATCATAACCACTGTCATTCAGAGTTTCCCTGCGTTAAAAACGTGCTTAGGGGCTGAGGAAGTCGCTTAGTGGCACAGCGTTTGCCTAGCATACACGACACCCTGGGTTCCATCCCCAGTACAGGAAGGAAAAAAAAAGCATCACTTGGCTATAATGTGCAGCAAGATGCAAGGCACGTGTGAATCAGGATCACTTATTAGACTGAAATCACATTTTCCGCCTTAGAGAAGGAAACTGTCCCCTCTCCTCCCAGAACGCCTGTCTACCTTGCATCTTGCTGTGTTAGTGCTGTATGTTGCAAATGTAAGGTGTGGATAATGCTTACAACCTACAAAAACAAATAGCAATAATAGTAATAGGTTCCTGTTGCCCGGATCTGCCTTTCTGTCTTCCTGCAGGGGTAGCATTGCCTTAGAAGCACAAGCAGTACCTCTGTCCCAGAGTTCAAGAGAACCGCTCGGGACTGCTCCAGAGGGGCTCCTGAAACCACAGCACGCTCCCGCCGAGACTCTAAAGAGGGACTTGACGTGGTGCCACTATTATGTGTCACCCAGGAGTGACTCCAGAGGCCTGTGGGGCTTGGGACAATGTCTGCAGCCTACAGGCAGACACGGTCACTTCTGTGCAAATAAACAAAGCCTCAAAATAGCGTTTTTATTTGCACAATGGGTTTTCTAAAAAATACCGTGCCCTGGTCCGTGTTTTCTTTTCCTTGCTTAAATGCCCTGTCTTGAGCAGAATCAGCAGTCAGCAGGATGCAAAATGGATTTTCAGAGGTCTAGCCACTGAGTGGGATCTCTAGGTCTGGCGACGCCAGCAGTTAGAGCCCAGCTGTCCAGACCAGAGCTCCAAAACCCACCCTTTGCCCTCAGCTGCACGCCCACCCCAAGCTGTTGTAGTGGTCCCTAATTCCCCCTCAAATGGATCCTCCTCCACAGTACCCCAGCCCCGCCTGGGTCACTGTGTCCGGCGTCCTCTACCTGGGACTTCTGCTGTGTCCATGGGTGAGGGATCATGAATGGAACAGGAGCCCCTGGAGAAGCTGGCCGTAGCCCTGCGCCCCAAGCTTCATTACCCATTCTGCTGTCCACATCTTGAAATTCCCTGTTTCGGTTTTGTTTTGTTTAACTAATAAGTTTGTTTGAATAAGACAGGCTCGTCTTATTTCAGAGATACAAAGCTTGTCCTATTTGTACAAGTAACAGGGGCTGCACCTTTCCTGGGCCAAGCCTCGCTGTATGGTAATGCAACACCTCAGCACAGCGGCTGGCATTAAATAGTACAGGGCTGTGCAAAATTGAAACAATCTCTTTTTTTTTTTCTTTTACTACTAGAAATTAAACCCAGGTCCTAGCACATACTTGGCAAGCACTCTGCCTTTGAGCTACATCCCGGAATTTTTTTTTCTTTTGAGACAAGGTCTCACCAAGTTTTCCATGCTGACCTCAGATTTGTAATTTTCCTGCCTCAGCCTCCCAAATAACTGAGATTATAGGTGGGCAGCTATAGATGCGGAAAGTGGTGAAGCAAATTTAACAACTTCTGGCAGATCTCCATAGCAGGGTCTAGGATAGAATTGAACTTATCGCTTCTGAGAAATTTAAATGGCAAAGTATAAGCTTTAACACATTTGGTTCAAAACTTCAACAGATGCTAAGAAAAGACATACGACACAACTCACATTTAGCTTTTCATGAGGAGTGGACGCCTGTGCCTCTGACTATCACACCAGATCTCATCACCAACAAAGCACAGAGCACCTAGCCTGTCCTGGAGCCACTGTCCCTAAGACGGGAATCTCTGAGATGAAACCCTTAACGGCCTTGTCTTGAGTTTGTGTCTGGGAATGAAATCCACGTGGTGACAGGGCGTGCGGGTGAGAAGAGGAAGGGCCCACGTACACCCCGCTTCAGCCCCCTGGTCCCAGGGGTACGGCGTTTCCAGGGCCCGCTTTGGGGCTCTGTGTTCGAATGTTTGAATTTGTCTTCAAGTGGATGCCGACGAGATAGCACGGCTTTGCTGTGCACACGGTGACGGGCTTTGAAGGACGCGTTCGCTGCACAGAGGCTCCATGTGGCCACTCAGGACGCGTGTCAGCTCACACCGTCACTGTCTGCGAGGCGAGAAACTTGCTTCCGCTCTTCACATGTTTCAGGGACACAGTGGTCATCATCAGCTGTCACTCACAGTGCTACACACGACCATCCCTCCCGTCTACCTATAGTCACGCGCTCTCTGTCCACAGCTCCCCACACCCAACCCCCAGCCCCGGCTTTGGGACCAGCGGTGCCCTCCCTCCCGGTTCTGAGTGAAGACAAGCTGCTTCACCACGGCGTATGTCACTCCACGGGTAGCTGTTGTGTTCCTCTACGGAGCTGGGCTGGGAGAGAAGCAGCAGGGGTGCACCGGCGTGCAGCTGCCGCCAGGGAATCACAGGCACCTTCAGGGGGAGGCGCTGCCCACTGTATGAAGAAAAGGTCTCAGAGTCTACTGCTGGGTCTGAAGTGTCCACCACGTATCAAAGGTCCAGTCCCCTGCGTGGCACCTGTGGAGACGAAAGAGCCTTTAAGTGTGGCCTACTGGGAGAAAGTTCAGTCATCGGGAGCGTGGCCCAGGAAGGGGATATTGAGCTCCCGCCTTTTCCTCTTCCTCTCTTTGTTCCCAGTCACCATGAGAGGAGCTTCCCCCACCACACACTCCTACCACAATGGTCCCAGAGCAACTGGGCCCACCAACCATGGGCTGGAACCTCCAAAACTGAAAAAAACACAGTAAACCTCTCTTCTTTTTATAATCGATGACCTCAGGTGTTTTGTTACAGTGATGAACAGCCAAGGGACACAGGGCAAGGAGCAATCTGGGAGACACTATCACATAAGGGCCCAAGCTTGGTGGCAGTCAGGAGAGAAAAGTGTGCCAATTCTGATCCAGACAAAGCCCTAGCAGTTGAAGACTTTGCTTGGTCTTAGTGTAAGTTACTTCACGAAACCATCTGCTGTAAGTCTGGGCCTGAATGTCCCCAAAGCCCAAGCATTAAAGGCTTGGTCCTCAGCTCAGTGCCACTGGGAGGTAGTGGGTCCTTAGGGGAAGATCTTAGGTCTTGGGACCCGAGTCCCTGGATGGGTGTCAGGTACTTCCATCTCTTCCTCCCTTTCTCTTTTGCGTCCCGTCCTCCATGGGATAAACAATTTCCTCCACCACATGCTCCTGCCATAATGTTTACCTTGCCATGGACCAAGAGCCCTGGAGGCAACTGTCCATGGACCAAACCCCAAACCATGAGCCAAATGAGTCCTTCCCTCTTTTAAATTGATTTTCAGAGTCGTGCCTAGACTCCTAGAAAGCTCACATGGCATCTGTGCTAATAAGTACCACAGTGCACACTAACATGCGGGTGCTGGAAGGCAGTAACTCATGAGTGGAAAGAGGAGCCAGAGAAAGGTCACATGTTTCCAGGGTGTGGAGCCAGGTACACAGGAGAGGCCTGAGACAGAGCTCTCTTATCCTGGACCTGCCCCTCCATTTTGGTCATCTCTGTGATGCTGCCGTTTTAGTCTTTCTCTGATCAGTCCAAAGTATCTGAAGTTGTACGTCTATTTCTACAGTCTGTTATTTCTGATGTTATCAGAAGATATCTGTTATTTTCTTATTTGCTCAATTACATTAATTAAATGCATGAAAAAATGCTCCCAGAGTCAATCGACGCTGTGCTTGTGTTCCAGCGGGCAGGAAGGGAAGAGACAGTATGGGACTGCTACCGCTGTCCCTCTCTGGCTTGTGTAAACCATGTCCCTCTTTGGCCAAAACTGGACCAACTTGCCACAGAGGGCTGCAAACAGCACTGCAGAATGTAGGTTCGCTGTGAAGGTGGCCATGTGCTCAGCCCAAACGCCAGGCTTCCATTGCCAAGGAAAGAGAGGAAGCCTGCCACCAGCTGGGACACAGAAGTCACCGGAAACAGACTCTGCCACTCAGTCGGCACCCGCCCCCCCTTTTCTGGGCTCAGCTCTGGCAAGGAGGAAAGGGGAGGTGGGGGTGGGAATCGGCGGCTGGAAAGACTGGGACGCCGGGGAGTAGCAGAACAGAGAAATAATCTTGGGATAATTAGGACAAGCAGCTAAACGTGATGTTTAATGCCAGTCATGGTGAAAGAGCAAGTTTCCCACTGCAGTTGTTCATAAATTCAAAACAGCTTCAATGAAAGAGAAACAGTTTGGGGATCTTCTGTGAATATGTTCACTGTGTCTGTGTGTGTGTGTGTGTGTGTTTATAATGAAAGAAGGGGAGGAAGATAGAGACAGAGAGACAGAGATAAGCCTTGCGCAGCCTAAAGAACATCAGCATTAGATTATGCCCAATAATGAGGGGCAGCATTGATTCTAATGAGAACGGTTACCGTGTTGCACCACGCATGTTTGCAGCTCTGTGGAAATCGGCCCTTGCTTTCTTTCTCTATTTATGTCTGCAGTTGCGGAGCTGCTGAACCTCGTGCTCCATTCAGACAGAAGCAGCCCTGCGGGCCATCTCTTCTGCCGTCCACCCCTTGGGGCCAGAGCGACCCACAGCTCCAAGGATGCACACCCCACAAAGACCCTGGTGTCTCCCCAGGGCTGCATGGCCACCCCAGCAAGGCCTGACCAGGTGCAGCCTTCTCATGTGCGGCCACACCACGAGGCTAAAGGCGCTGGGAGCCTCCGCCTCCCTATGAACTGCGCGATGCCCCCTCCTGTCCAGGCCACTGAGTCAGAAAAACAGACTCTGGAGAGGCAGTCCCGAGTCCAAGTTCATCCCCTTCTACTCCCTGTGGGTGCGACCTTGGGTAAGGGACTTCCCTGCCTGAAGGCTCTCGAGGGTGGAAACCTGAGAGCAGCAAGGGTAGAGGTCAGAGCCTCAGCTGGGGACCAGGCGGTTCTGCCTTTGATCTCAGCTCTGGTATCTTCAGGGTGAAACCATCCTCCTTCATCCAGAACTGAAGGTCCCGGGGCTGTGAAGGTGCAGGGCTAAAATGAAAAACCAGGGTACTTGGCCACTCTGGTACCCAACACTCGATCCTGGACCAGTGGATGGATCTCTCTGAGCCTCGGTTTCACCATGTATAAAAGTTAGCACCAAATGTTCACCTTGTACAGGGCCACGGTGTCTTTGTTTCTTTCTCCTTACTGGGACAAAATACCTGACACCCCCAATTTAAAGGAAGAGAGGTGTGTTTGGGCTCAGGGTTTTTAAAAAATTCAGTCCATAGTCAGCCAAGGCAGGAAGGGCGTGGTGGGAGGGCCTATAATGCCAAAGAAAGCTTTGCAGAGTCAGGGAACTGAGGAAGCAGGGAAAGAAGACCTCTCAGGCCACGCCCCATGACCCCCAACCAGGCCCCACCTCCTAACCACACCGTTTGCTGCTGAACTCATTAGTGAGTGAACCCACTGTAAGTACAGCATCCCCACAATCCAATCGGAAGGCATCAGATGAGGGCCCAGCCCCCAGGGTGGCCCTGTCTCTGTTCCTGGGTGTGCCCTGGGTGTCCCTGACCCCTCCGACACAGTCAAGGCCTCAGATCAGTGATGTGCCTCTGCTCCAGCCCCAGGCCCCTGGTCTTGTTTATTAGGGTTACCGTTTGGCTCTGCCCCCTTAAGGTAACCCCAAGAATAATCATGCCCTCCAACACCTTGTTTTCAAGAGTGCACCCTAAAATCAATGACAAAGAAGGAAAAAGGCCAGGCACATGCTGTTGTTTCTTTGTAGAAGGAAAAGCATGCACCTTTTATTCCAAGCCGATTGCTTCCTAACCCAGAGACTTCATCCGGCCTTCTGGGCCCCCAGGAGGAGGCCAGCCCTGAGCGGGCAGGGCCCAGCCTCCGACTCAGAGAAGTGTGAATGTGGATGTGGACGTCCTCCTGGGTTCTTCCCCAGTGTGGCCCTTCCTCTTTGCAGGTGTGCCCCCCCACCCCCCCGCTTGTCGGCACGGGAAACACATGCTTTGACTGTCACGCTGACTGCAAATTCCAGACAGGGAAGCCGGCACATTCTTCTTCTTTCATACAGGAGGGAGAACACGGATTCTGGCGCTGGGAAGCTGATCTGGGAGCCAAACTCGGGCTCTGGGGTCCCTTTCCAAAAGATGAGCTATCAGACGGGGCCACCCTCCAAAAGTCACCAGAGCATTGCTCCTGCCCTAGCGGAGGCCATCTGAGCCGGAAGGCTGAGGTGACCCATAGGCAGGAACAGGTGCAGGTTTCCAGACAGTGACCCAAGTCCACACCCTGCAGCCTTGGAGGAGAGAGTCACTGGGCCACGAGGGAGAGGGTCGCTATCAGGGTAACCTTGGGGTTTGGTTGGGAGCGGGGGAGTCAGGGCAGAGCCTAGCCGGAACCGTACCAAGCCAATCAACGGACTGATCTAGTAATCACGCAACCTTGAGTCTAGCACCACACACTCTAGACCCAGCCACTCTGAAAGGCCACCCCCGCCCATGATGGGCGCGAGGCTTTGGGGGAACATCTAGACTCGAGCCACAACACTGCCTTGGGGCTTCTAACCACACCTGCAGCTCCCAGCGTCTCAGCCTGAGGGTGTCCTGGCCGCAGTGCCAGGAGTGGGGCACTCCAGGCAGGCCAGAGCTTCCAGGCACTGACACCCATAGTGTGTGTCAGTCAGCTGTCCTGTAGACACGATGCCCAGTGCCCACAATTGAAAGGAAGACAGGTTTAATTCGGCTTGTGTTTTAAGGAGATTCAGTCCATGGTCGGATGGCTCCCAGGCAGGAACATCATGGCGGCAGGGCTTGGTGGAGCGAGGCTGCTTAGTTCACGGCACTAGGACACAGAGCAGAGAGGAAGGGACCGAGAACCCTGTATGGGCCCCAAGGACATGCCTCCGCACCCCACTCAGGCACAGCCGAAGTGTGCTTCACCAGTGCCCTGGGCGGCTCCCCGGCCAATCAAGTTGATACAGTCAACTTTGCCAGAAGTTTTACTGAGGGGGAGCCTGACTGGTGGGTGAACACCTCAGGTCCCTGCACTGGGGAGGCAGCTTTTGTCCCCCACACCTGCCAGGGCTCCTGGTCCTGCTCCCCTTCCCGGGCCCTGCTTCCTGACTCCCCATGTCCTCCACCCTCCACTCTCTGCTCCCTCCCCTCCCTTCCCAGGGAATCACCCAATCAGTTTCTTCCATCATACCTAGATACCGAGGTCTTATGGGAAAACCAACCTAACTGAGAGGGGCGGAGGACACCCTTGTAGTGTTCTTGGTTAGTAAGCAGGGAATCCATGTTTGGGGGCCACCAGTTTGGGGATCTCTTGCTCAGGAAGTGACAAGGGGTGGCGGAGCCGGAGGCTGGATCTGATGTTCATTGCAGGGCACCCCCCCCCCACCGTCACAGCCCTGCTCTATCATCTCTCCTTTCCTTGTACTGAGTGGGGTGGTGGCCCACTGGCAATGGGACTAAAACCTTAACGGTGAGACCCAGCGTCCAGTTAAAGCCCTCCCACCCCACAGTGAAGGGCTCCATCGAAAGACCTTCACGTTTCTTGCTCTTGGTAAGAGGTCATAAGACAGCAGCAAACCTTTTGGTGCAAGGCCCTTTGTGCCTCCAAACGAGTCCCCATCTGACTTCTCCGCAAGACCTGAGCAGACCTCGTGAGCTCCTTATCTAGAGCCAACATCCTCCGCAAGCCAGAGGAGAATGGTTTCTGTTAAATCGCAACCGCGAGCATAATTTTAAACGCAATGCAGGTGCTCCCAGGAAATCTACAAGGTGCTAAGTGACCCCGAAGAAGACATTCTTTAGATAATCACATTTGCTGCCTGGACTATTTTTCCAACATCCTCAAACCCTCATGCAAACCCCAATCTCTCACCCAGACCGCACTTGGAAACCTGCCTGCTGTCCTCTTGGCAGCAAACCTGTTCTAAAGTCCTCGACCGCTGTTGAAATGCTGCTCCCCGCCTGCACCACCTGCCCTCATGTGCGCCTCACACAGCAGTGGGCTTGGTCACACTGAGCCACGCCCCCTGGCTCTTCGTCTGTGAGACAGGGCCTTGCTGAGTGGCTAAGTTGCCCTGGAGGTTCAACACAGCATAGTGTTATCGTTGCTAGGCAACCATAACCCAGGAGCCCGGGGAACTGCCCCCCCCAAGCCTAGCAGAGGCTCTACTCTATGGGAGGCAGAGGCCCCCCCAGGGGGATGCCCATCCCGAGTGGGTTTCAGAGGAGTCCCCTCCCCAGAGGTCCCCCTGCAACCAGCCAAGCCAGCAGGCCATGGCCCAGCTGCCGAGGAGGCCAGGCGGGTCCAAGGCCACCGCAGGCTGGGGCTCGAAAGGCGGGGAGCCTGGCTCTGCCCTCCAGGTCCAGGACACAGCCTGTGTGGTTGCTGAGCCGCATCCAAGGTCTCCTCCTCTGGAAGATCCTCACTCCCGATCTGGTGGGACCCCTCTCTGGCCTGAGCCACCAAGGGGCTAAGTCCAGAAGATATGCAACACGATGTCACCCAAAACGCTGGAGCTGGCAGTGTCTGGGAAATCGTACAACCCAAGATTCTCACTCACTGATCAGGGAAATGGAGGCCCGAGGGGCAGTGACTCCCGGGGGTCCCATAACTGAGTTCTGGAAGCCGCAGCCTCATTGGGGCATCACCGCGGCTCTGAACTCACTGCCTCTGCGCCTCTCACCACCTTACATCTAAACAGAATCATTCTTGTCTTCTGTGAGGACAGAAGAGGCGGCTTTTCCAGTGTTTCTGCACGGAGGTCTCCCAGGGCCACCAGCATCCGACAACCCTGAAGGACCCGGGACGGCGGGAGGACACCTGACAGGAATTGAGGCTGGAGAGGCGTCCTGAGCTAGCAGAGCAGGCCAGGGCACCAGGGGCCAGGGAATCTTTGACGGAGAAAGATCTGACTCCCTCTGCCTTGACAGATGAGGGGCCTGGGGCCGTGTTGCTGAGACCCAAACCTGTATCTGTTTCCAGGAATCCAGGCTGTGTTGCATCTTTGAGAAACCTGAAGGAATGAAGCTGGAGGACCTCAGATGCCGGGTATCTCCTCGCTGTTCCCACAACCCCGGCCAGCCTGTGCGGGACTCAGATGTTCAGAGCAGGAGGCCACAGCCAGAGTTCTTTGCGGCCTGACGTTCTTGGCAGGGCTTGATGTGAGTCTTCCCAGCGCTCTGGGCTCCTCCAGGGGCCTGGCCAGGTCTCCGGAAAAGCTGAAGAGGGGACACTTTGTGCTCCCCATTTCTGGACCTGCACGCCCCACCCTCTGTTGGTGCTCCAGGCATCCTCAAAAAAGTGTCAGAAGGTGCCCCCTAGAGGCCCAGCCTGGTTCTCTGCAGCCTCCCAGGAGCTCAGAGGGGGGCAGGGAGGCGTGGTCAGGTCCCTGTGGATGGAGAGGAAGTTAGGCGAGGCTTCACAGAGCTGAGGATGAGCCCCCACCTGTTCGGAGGGTGTCCTGCCAGATCTGCCTCAAAAGGAAGAGACTGGGGTGGACATGGTGGAGACGGGGGAGGTGGGGACAATGGCAGGCTCACAGAGTTGAGTGCCTGGTGGGGTGAGCCAGTGATCTCTGTGCAGGCCTAGAATGAGCAGAGTCCTAGAACCTAGTATGCTCCAGAATTCTAGTCCCGAACTGTGAACTGCGGACTGAACTGCAAAGCAGAGCTTGGTGACACGGCCCCGGGAGGGCAGTGGGGGTAAGTAGATATCCTCAAACTGTGGCCCGTGTGAATGTGGCAGCAGAGGAGAGGCTGCAGGGAGAACTGGGGCACAGAGGGAGGTTGAGGCCTGAGCGTGGCCAGGCTGTGATGCAGAGCTCAGATCTACAGGGCTGCTCTGACTCTTCCCACCTGTGCAGTCACCCCATGCTTTCAGGGACCTGGCCAGTGGGTCCCCAAAAGGCCCTTTCACACCTGGGGGCACTCAATGACCCAGGACCCAGGATGTGGAACTGGCAACCCAAGCCTACCGTCCACAGCTGCTCTCACCCCCGCGGACCCTGCCCTGCAGCCGGGGCGAACACATCCCTCTCTCGCTTGCTTCCCTGACTGCATCAGCCCCTGACAGCAGAAGGGCCTGGAGGAGCTGAGGCCAGCTCCCAGGGTGCCAAGTCCTTAATGCTGCCCAGCTGTGCCGGGCGGTGGGCCGAGAGCCGGCCTGAGCCACCCGAGGCCGAGGAAGCGGGTGGGCGGGACCTGAGCAGTGAGTCATGGGCCTCCGGCAGCCAAGAGGCCTGTTTGTCTTTGGGCTCCAGGCTCATTGGGTGTGCTCTGTGGCTCAAAGTGGCTGCCCAGTGGCAGCTGCTGCGGCCAGGCTCCCTCTGCCTGTGACAATGTGACAGTCCATCTGTTTACTTTGTATGCTGGGCCTTCTCATCCTCATCTCCCAGGAATTCGGGATTATTTCCCATGGAATCAGTTCTGCCAAAGCTGCCCAGAGAGTCAGATCTTCAAGGTCATGAGTTCTCTGAGAATTCTGGGACCAAGAGGGCGTGCTGCCAAGGATGGTGTGTTTAGTAAGGTGGGCTCCAAAGAGCTCAGGAGGGCATCGGAAAGGGTATGCACCAAGTGTGACAAATGCTGGGTCCCAGGGCAGGAGTGAGGTAGCCGGGCCCCAAGTCAGTAGATGGAACCCAAATGCAGACCCAGGCCTCAGGGGGGACCTCAGCCCCATTCCTCCTCCTCCTCCTCTTCCAGGCAGGGTACCCCCTATGCTGCCCTGCTCACAGACACATGGGGAATGTCCCAGCTGCCTCCCCCTCCCCACAATGGCTCTAAGAGAAACTCACTTCCTCACTTCCGGACTGGACTAGCTGCACCCCCTGCTGGGACCCTCCAGATGAAAACGGGACATGGGAACCCCTCTCCTGGGGTGTGCATCCAGGGTCACCCTGGTATAAGGAAATGGAGCCACCACTGTGTGCAGAGGGAAGCCGGCACACGGCTGGGAGAGGCTGAGTGTCCAGCTGGCCTTGGCCCAGGCAGCTCTGCTCTGCCTGTCTCGGGCTGGTCACTTCAGCGTTTGATACCTGTAGCTAAAGACACAGTGTGCTCCGCACCACCGTCCGGGATCCAGACCTCGGAGCACATGGCACTGCCACGCCCAGGTCCCAGTGGCATGCAGTCTGCACACTCATCTGCTTCTGCTCCCCCATCTGAGATGCAGCCCCAGAGGGCGGACCTGACCCATGGGAGGTCCAGGGAAATGTGTCTTGGACTGTATAGTTTGCCTGTCCTGGAATGGAGTCACTTGTGTCAAATCCCCACAATGGAGCCAGGAAAAACTAGGAAGGCAGCGCTGTGACACGTGTACCTGATAATAGGAACTCTCACCAGAGACCGCAGGACTGGAGCCTGGGACAAAGGCCACACAGCCTCCACGATGTCCTTCCGCGATGACATCTACCCAGTCACTGTCCAATGTGGGCGTGATGCCACCCTGCTCACTGATGCTTGCAGCTGAGGGTAATGACTTCAAGACTGTGCGCAGTGGTGGTCTTGTCCCTGTCACCCCCCCGGCTTCCTGGGCCTCCCTGCCCTCCACAGCCCACCGAGGCCCCCTCGCTCTGTTACCCTGGCACACCCTCCCCGACGAAACTCTCCTGTCCACAGCGCCTTTCTTCCGGTTGGTGTCCGGTTCACAGCACTAAAGGACTAACCCAGTTTGGAAGCCTGATTCATGGGGGGAGCAGGCATTGCAAAAGGGGGTGTGGGTGGGGAGGGCTACAGCACAGGGGTTCAGTCTACAGCCAGAGGCTTGGTTGTGGCCTGCAGCTCTGGAGGTGGGGAGGAGGCTGTAGAGGAACAGAAAAGGGCTGAAGGGCAGGACAGGCCCTGCCTGCCAGGCAGAAGATTCCAGGTGGGCAGAACAGTACCTGGGCTGTGACTCGGGCCTGGGAGGGCAGTGCCCAGCGGGTGCCAGGGCAGGCAGGGTGGCATCTGCAGACACCAGCAAGAGCTAATCCTCTGCAAAACTCAGCTCCCTCTGCCCTGGCACCCTGGAAGCTACACGGGCACCTTGTGCAGCCAATCTGGTAAGGTGTAAAAGGTGAAACAGGCTGGGCATGGTGGCAGAGGCCTGTAATCCCAGCCCTCCGGAGGCTGAGGCAGGAAGATTGCCATGAGTTTGAGGCTAGCCTGGGTTACACAGTGAGTTCAAGGCTAGCTTGAACTACATAGCAAGGCTCTATTAAAAAAAATTTAAAAATAAATAAAAATAAAAACAAAAAAACACCTGACATTGGTAACTTGTCCCCACATCCGGCCACATCCTTCCGAGGGAGAGCTATAGTGACACCCGGGAAAGATGATCATGTCAAATCTCAGATTGGCCCATCCGGCCGCAGGTCCCTCTTCTCCTCCAAGATGGGACAGGGACATTGGCTGAGTCAGTACCTTACACAGGCAGCCCAGAGGAAGGGCGGACCATCCCTGACAAGCTCTCGGGGTGGAGCAGGGCCGCAGACCTGCCCTCAGGGACACAGCCTCTCTGCAGCTGCCCGCTGGAAGATGCTGAGCGTCTGGCATGGAGTCGGAAGAAGGCTGGGCCTTATCACAGGCCAGCGGAGCCGAGGCCATCCTGGGTGTCTCAGGCAGGGAGACTCTGCGTCGCCTCCGCTTTCCCTAATATCCTCGGGAACTTGCCCCGGGCCCAGGCCTTCCCGTGGAGCCTTGGGCTGTACACTGTGGGTGCACACGGTGTGCCCTGCAGGTGCCCAGAGACAGGAGGGACCAGGAGGAAGCGAGTGAGCAGGAGGCGAATCCCGGCTCTTCCAGGCAGCTGTGTCTCCCCATCCATCATAGAGCTGTCTCAGGGGCCGGCAGACAGGGTTACTCGCGCACTGGTGTCACCCAGCCCGAGGCCTCTGCAAACCGGATTGCTTTGAGCCCAGATTTAAACAGCAGCAGCACCTGAAAACAGTGGCTTTTCTGAGACTGGGGGCCAATCGTCTGGGGGCAGTGTGACACCATGGCCAGGTAGGGCCATGAATCCCATTTCCGGGGCCAGCTCAGCCCCTGCCCTCTCTCCCTGAGGCTCAGCCCTTTGCAGGAGGATCAGGGTAAGGAAACCGGCTCTCCTGAGGCCCAGGCTCAGCTCCCAGCCTGTGCTCTGTGTGATGAAGGGCGGGTTCCTTTCCCTCTCTGGGCCACTTCCGCATCTCTGCACAAGCAGCTCGCCCCAGCCTCCGTGCTCCCCACAGCCTTCCAAAGCTGGGAGCCCATGGGAGTCCTAACGGAAAGTTCTTCTGTGACACTTTATCTTAATTAAGCATAAAAATTAGGAAATTCCAAGCTAAGCTTTCCTGAATTGTGTGGGTAGAAGAAATGTCTGACTCTACTTTCTTGGCTGAGTCTTTGCAAGCCAAGCGTTTCCAAATGTTTGGCCCAGTCCCTCGCCTCGGCCTCCCCCTCCTCGCCTGTCCTGGTGGGGGGAGCTGGCCGATAAGGGAGGGGGGCGGGCCAATCAGAGGCGCGCGTGGCTGACCGCGGTTGACCCATTGGCTGCGCCGCCCCAGCACCTGGATGACTGGCGGCTCTGGCCTTCGTGCGCACCAGATGTGCTTGGCACCCGCCCACCGTCAATCAGGGGTCTGTGTCTAGGAAACCGAGAGAGCTGCACACGAAGGCAAGGGTGAGAAGCGGGAGGCCTGTTTTGAAAATACTGAAATTCATCCTGGCTGCCTTCCGTCCAAGAGAACAGTCTGTTCCGTGGTTCCTGAGGATGGATGGGGGAGAGGGGGTAAACCCCCTGGGCTCTTTCCTCACCAGGGCTGCTCACCCAAGGAGCAGCGCCCAAGGGTGCCAGGCAGGGAATGACTCAGGCCCACTTGCGTTTGGAGCTATGTTTGCTACTTGCTGGTTGGGCAAATGGGACCAGTTTGTGTTCTTAGTGCGTTTTCTGTTGCTATAACTAAACACCTAAAAGTCTGTAATTTATAAAGAACAGAGGTGAAGTCTGGGCAGCACCTAAGACTGGGATTAAGTGGGGGGCTTCATTTGGTGAGATCTTTATGCTGTTTCAACTCACAGCTGAGAGCAGAGCAGCACACTGGTCCCAGGCGAAGGGGCAGCTTTGCTTTGTAACAAGCAGTTCTGACGCCTGGTCGGGTTCCACCAGCAAACACTGCAAGTCATCCCAGCTTGCCGGAGCGCTGCCCCAGTAACACCCCTCCCCCATCGCTGCCATCAGGGTGCAGCCCCGTGGGATTCAACCCCAGTCCAGCCACGCAGACTTCTTGCCTTGCTGAGGCTGGAGAATCATGTGGACGTCCCAGGGCTGGCCTGCGATTGCTACAGACCAGTGGAGAGGGCCACACAATGGGCAGGAGCATCCTCGGTATCCTCAGGTGGGGCTCCAGCCACGTGAGAGTACAGGAGGCCCAGGGGAGAAGAAAAGCCAGTATTGATGGTGAGTCCCTGGGAATCAGAGGGCAGTCATTCCCTTGAGCAACCTAAATGCGCTCCCACCAGCGCGCCCAGGACACCAGGCAGGGGCCCTGGGTTCCTGTGCCGGTGCCAGGCCGCTTGCTGCACTCGGGGGTGCTGTGAGAGACACGCACGGTGGTCAGGGGCAGCTGCTGTCGAGGTCATCGCTCCTGCCTGCCAGTGTCCCACCCCAGAACCCAGGGGAGAAGGGTCTCTGAGCTCCAGTCCCGGGCTGGGTTCCGTCCCCCAGCCAGGACGACCTCTGAGGGGCTGGCTCAGTCTTCTCGTTCAGACGCCTGCGTCCCGGGCCTGGTCACACGTGCCTTGGCACTGGCTGCTGGGCAGGTCAGAACGGAATCCAGGGCCCACTCCGCCAAGTCTCCTGACTTCAGCGTCCAAATATTGTGGACCAATTTTACCCTGCTTACCTTGATTTCCACCCCACCACTCACTTTTGTTTCCTTCTGACCTGATTTTCTTTTGTCAACTTGTTTTTAACCCAATTGGATTTTGTACATTTTTAAGTCACAATGGATTAAGTTGGAGTTGGACTGTTAGATATGCTGACAGAGAGACAGATAGAGAAATCACTACGGCATGTGTCACAGGGAGGTGGCCTCAGTATGCTTAAACAGGCACGGGTCCCTGTCTGTCTTCGTCAGTCTTGGCTAATATTACAAAGTACCTGGGCTGAGGGGGCTTTTAACCCACTGCTAGGTTGGCTGGGGGCTGAGATCAAGGTCCCCCTTCTGGTCGGATTCTGGCGAGCACCCCTTCTGAGGTGCAGTTGTGTGACGTGTAGGTGCACCCTTGTGTGGTGGGGACAGAGCCCGCTGGCCCTGCTCCTCTCCTTCCAAGGACGCCAGTCCCACCTCAGAGCCCCTTCTCCTGCACCCCCTCCCCCAGCAGGCGCTCTGGAAGCTGCTCTTCCACAGACCCAGGATAGAGGCCTACGCTTGCCCAGCGAGTCATCATTCCCTGGCTTTACCTGCTGTCACATTAGACATCTCGGCGGGTGTGGTGTCAGTGCCAACGCTGCCCTATTATGCTTCACTTCTCCTAGTGAGCTCTTATCCATCAGGAAGTGGCCCCAGGCCTCTGCCTACCTGGCCGCTGTGTCTCTTTGACCTCTGTGCTCTTTGTCCCCACAGAGTGGTGGTGAACAGGGGCCTCCAGGAGGAGATGAGAGTTTGCGGCCAGTGAGAAGAAGCACCTGACTGGATTGTGAACCCCACTTCCATGGGCCTGGGGGAGACCTCGGTGACACCAGCTGCCATCTGGGAGAGTAGCCTCCCATCCCAGTATATGTCCTCATCTAGGAGGGGGAAAAGGAGGGAACAGGGAGGCTTGGGGTGCAAGGCATTCAGAGCATGAGATATGCTTATAGTAGATATTTACTGAATACCTGCTATGGGCCAGGGCCCTACGGTAAGCGAGAGGGTCCATAGCTGGGGGGTCAGACGTTAAAGAAATTAATAACTTGACACAGTGATGGGAATGAAGGCAAGGCAGGAAATGGAAAAGGCTGTTGAGCTAGTGATTGGGTGGGTGCTCAAATTTCAGAGTCACAAGCTTGCAGAAGAGAGGGATCTAGGGGGATGGCCAGAAAGAAGTTCCAAGACATGGTCAGAATTGGGAAAAGCGAGGTCTTGGCAGTGCAGCCAGGAGGGGAGGAAGGATCACCGGCCTGCACGCTGGATGCTGTAGTTTTCTGTCATCTGGAGAGGAGGAAATGCATCATTGGCCCAGGCCAGAGTGGAAAATGTCAGTGACTCACTGTAGCGATTTCCAGCTGCACGTAAGTGGCCGAGGGACAGCTCCTTGGACATGCTGCCCAGCCCGTCTCCAGGCAGAACAGGGAGAGACCTGCCTACTGTGTGTGAGAGCCCTTAACCCTCCGCGGTGCTGCCAGACAGCTGACAGCCGGAAACGGAACCAAATGCTTCCCTGCCCAGCTCTCAAGGGCAGGGCAAAGCCAGTCTTGATCCAAGCCCAGAAAGAGATGGCAGATAGGAAGACAGCTGAGCACATTTGTTTTATTACCTTGCTGCCTGCATTTACCAATAGGGAAATAAACCTTGGTGGCAGCTTCCAAAGCTTGGATGTAGTCGCATCTGTCACCCTGAAACAGCAGATTACAGTTCGAGAACAGCATGGGCTACCCTCGCCTGTGTGTCCTTCCAAGTGAAATCCACACGTAAGTCTGGGGGCAGCACCTGTGTCATCCACAGCCTGGCACCTAGGAAGGGACAGCCTGGCATCTCTCTCTGGTTCTGCCACCTGCCAGCTTGGTGGCCTTGAAACAGGCCCCTCAGGCCTCCAGAAACAGTGAGACCACACACCTACAACATACAGTGCATGAGGTGGTTATGCGGGTCCTGGGGTTGCATGGATCTGCAAGTAGTTTGTAGACTACAAACACCAGTGAAAGTGGTCTTTGGTTAACAGGTAGAAGCAGCTTTTAGAGCCAAAGCGTTTCCATTGGCCCAGTTTAACCCTTCTTTTACCTTCTGTCCTATGTTCCTGATCATCACTGGCTTGTTTTACTTTTTTAGAATTTCTAGCACAAAAACCAAGGGTGTTAATGAAGAAAAAGACAAGAGAATGAACAAACTCCTATCCAAAGATGGACAGCAACCACTGCATATCGTGCCCAGCTGGACCACTTTTCCTAAGGATACCACACACTCCCCTCACACGCACTGCCCGTGACTCAGGGGGCCCTGCTGTGGGTACTGCTCTTTATCCTTGGGAATATATTGAGGAACTAACCCTTGGCCCAACCCGGCCTAATACCCTGCAGCCAGCTTCAAACTTTGAGATACAAGGTCACATCCACCTAGTCTCAGAATGAGACCATCCAGAGCACCGTGTCAGAAGTGCCGAGGCCAGGCTTCAGCTGAGCCTGAGTTTGCCAGCACCCACAGCTACCCTGCCACGCCACGTCCTGGGCCCTTCGCTGTCTTCCTGGATTTACCTGGACATATGCCTCCATCTGCATCCCACGAGGCCCCTATCTTGGGCTTGGATTCTTGGGCACCCAACCCAACAACATTTGCTACTAGAATCGCCCTGAAAAACAGATCCTAAGGGCAGGAATCTGGAGCTGGCTGCTTCTCAGCCAGGTGGCAGTTGGCCCCATCATTGGTGGTAGGTTTGGTCTCTGACCGGCTGCAGCCGCAGGATTGCTGAGAGCCTTACCCATCTTTACGGAGCAGTTTACAGGTGAAGGGGGGAGGCACCAGCCCGCTCCGGGTCTCTGCAGCTGAGAAGTCTGTGGGCTAAATGCCTGTATCCTCCTCACTGTGTATGTTGGCGCCCTAAACCCCAGGTGCCTGCTATTAGGAGGTGGGGCCTCTGAGAGGCAGCTGGGTTAATGAGCTCATGAGGGCGGACCTTCATGATAGGGCTCATGCCATCATAAGAAGAGGTGTGAGGAGGCAGCCAGAAGAAACCTGACTGCAAACCAGGAAGGGTCTTCACCAGGTGCTAAATTGGCACTGTGACTTTGGATTTTCCAGTATCTGTAACTGCAAAATAAACTGTCACTGTGTCAGGCCCCCAGTTACAGCAGCCTGATCTGAGAAAGAGACATCTTCCCACCTCCACACCACCAGGGAGGCCCAGTCTGAGCATGAGCCAACTGGCAGAAGGTTCTCAGGAATGGGAGGAACAATGTGCCCCCCCAGACTCCAGGACTGGCTGACACACACTAGCGGGAAGTTGAGGGTCTCCCTGTGTGTGGCCCTTCAAGATGCTGATGGGGTGGGAATATCAGCTGGGGAAGGGGATGCTGTGAAGGGGACATTCCCTCTCCCATTTCATAGGATTCAGTATCGTGGCAAAGGACTCAGGAAATGGTACAATAGCCTGTTCTTAGAAGCCTAGAAATAGTGATGGACCTAACCACAGAGAGATAGCAGAAGAGTGGCAGAAGGCTGGAAGGAAGAACTAAAAAGAAAAATGGGGAAATGGGCACGCTGTAGGGGTCTTCATATCTGAAAACCCACCGGCTGACTGCTCTCCAAGGAAGCTCGAAAGACACACCATTTACCAGGGCTGTGTGAGCTGTCCTGGTAAGGAGGACATAAGCGTCTTTTGGAAACTCTAGTGGCTGTGTTTAGCCAGCTAGGGCTGATGGTGGGAGACATTGGTATAAACTAGGCTACCCAGAGGGATGGGAATGATAAGATCTCAAAAGAGCAGAGGAGAAGTGGCAGCACAAGATGGGAATAATGGCCCACAAGAGGCAACCTGGGGTCCCTAACCCATAAACGCCTATGGATATATTCAATAGGCATTGATGTTTCTAAAAGTCATTACTTAATACATAACCCAAAAAGATCAAGAATGAGTGACTGGAAGTCTGAGAGGAGCTGTCCCAGTGGAAAGTTTGGACCCTTTGCCATTTCACAGAAGGCCATTGATTGTAAAAGAACCCGAGTTCCCATAGTCAAGACCATGTAATATCTAAGAGCTACTGAAATGCTTCTCTGGGATCTTTCAAGAAAAAAGCCCATGGGCATTCATTTGGCTAACCATATGCCAAGAAAAGGAAATAAGCAAATCTTTGGAGAACCATTAAATACATGACCCAAGGTGACTTCAAAAAGTGTGATTGCAGCTCTGAGGATAGGGGCATCTGAGCATCAGGTGTAAGTGAAGCCTGGACCACATCACAGGAGGCCCAGGGGGTCAGTTCCTGGGTTCCCAAAGCAGAATCAGAGTGGATGAGCTGGAAGAACCTTGGCACTAAGGTGGAACTCCAATGAGAATCCCTACAGTAGGAAACACCTGGGAAACAGCCTCTGCTTTTGGTTGGTATAGTAAATCAAATTCAATTTCACATAAAGGGGATTAGTACCACCCTCAAAGACTTGGGGAATAAACAGAAGGCCCCCTGTGATAGCCCATGGAGTCCACCAGCATGGCCTCTGGAGGAACTGGGTGGGGCCTGGAAGATGACCGATTACCACAAATATAACCAGAAGTTGTCCCAGCTGCAGCTGCTGAGTTCCATACATATTGCTCCTTTACTGGAGCAAACTTACTACAGCTTGAGATGTCTTATGTGGCAACCAAGGTGCATGATATGCTATTTTTTCTGAGGAAAAAAAATCAGAAGTAGGATGCAGGTACATGGAAGGGACAACAGTACACATTCACGCCTCCCCCTAGGTCCGAGTTCCTTCTCCTACTTTTTGTCACAACGTGGGTTCTGCACCATCTAACATAGCTCAGGGTACCATATTCCCTGTACCAATGGCCTCCTGTCCAGTGTACCTGACTCCATGGTAAGATGCATAGGCTCCAAAGAGGAACAACATATTGTATTCTCAAATATTGAATATTGTAATCCAAGTATCGTAATCTCTTTTTTTTAGTTCTCCCCACAATTCAGAAAGTTACATTTGTAATCCCGTTGAGACTTTATTGGAATCTCAGAAAGTTAATACCAACCTACCACCTCCAATGCAGCCCACAGCAAAAGTAAAGACACTAAGACTTATTCAAAGTTAAGGGCCTAAGCCTGGTCCAGGTGAGGCTACACATGAGGATATGCAGACAAAGGGCTTGATCTAAGGCCTTTCCCAGAATTTATTATCTTGTGAAGAAGGGGGCAGCGCAAGGACGAGTGACCGTGAGGATGGTAAGTAACTCGAGCTGGTTGGCCAGGGGGGGAGAAAAGGACCTTTGCAATATGCAAAGATATAAGCAGAAAGCCCAGCCTGCATAACTTGATTGGGATGGCAGATGGATGAATTTAGGAGACTGTTGCTTTAGTTTCTGATATGTAAACGTTTGTACCCTGGGGACGCATAACCTCTTACTTTGAGGCTCATATCTAGTTGACATTCCTGGAGTTGACTGGCTCTGCCATCCCGCTGTG
This sequence comes from Dolichotis patagonum, assembly GCA_004027295.1. Taxonomy (NCBI): domain Eukaryota; kingdom Metazoa; phylum Chordata; class Mammalia; order Rodentia; family Caviidae; genus Dolichotis; species Dolichotis patagonum. The sequence goes on along the minus strand of PVJX010000520.1, from coordinate 83,222 downwards.
CTTGGATCTTTTACAGAGAGCACTATGTGAAGAAACAGGAGACTGTCAGACTGGCTTTAACGATTACACATCAGTACTTCAGCTGGCCTTATTTGCATTGCTTAGAGCCAATTGAAGAGAGAAGGAAATACCATAGCCAGCTCTGTATATACCAGTATGTGGAAATAAGACTTTATTTAACTAATGTTGTTACAGCAATTGTTCTGCATCCAAGAAGAGGTGTCCGTGTGTTCTTCTACAGGAACAGCCACCATACAGGCAAGTTTTAAAAGGTTCAGTGGAATACAGTACACTGGGAACTCGCCCAAAATACTACTACATAACTATTGTACTACACTGGGCTTTGAAATTGGCATTTTCCACACTGGGAAATCCACCATAGCCTTTCTGTCAGACAAATACAAAGGCTGCTGATTTGGAGTGGAAATCAGGCTAAGAAATAGCTCAGCAGCAGATAAAAGCATCCTTGAGCCAGTGGGCACATGATCCAGAGAGCATAGAGACCTGGAGATACTGTGGTCAGAAAAGACACTGTTTGGGGAACCCAGCAACCTAAAAAACAAAGTCACACTCAGTTCCCTAGGGTTTTGGAGTAAGTCCATGCATCTGCAGGAGCATAGCAAAGCCCACTTGGAAAACAAGAGCTAGCGTGTGTGTAGACCCTGATGGATAGTTCAAACCTGCAGACAGTGAGTTGTGATGCTGTGGAAGTACTTACTAAGCTAGCACAGTGATACACACCTGTAATCCCAGCTACCCAGGAGGCTGAGGTAAGAGGATCACAAGTTCAAAGCCAGCCTGAGCAATTTAGTCAGACATTGTGTCAAATAAAAAATTAAAAGGGGTCAGTAGTAGAGTGCTTGTCTAACATGAGTGAAACCCTGGGTTCAATTCCTGGTTATACACGCATATGTACACACACACACACACACACACACACACACACAGTGCCCCCCTCATTCAGCAGAGCCTGACAGCAAACAGTTGTGCCCAGCACAATCCCCATCGGATGGGAGAGGTGCACCTGAGATTGAGTGTGAGTCCTGAGGGACACGGCATGCTGAGCAAACAGGTGACAGCCACTGACATCACCCGCCACTATGCACCAGCATCTCTCCCTAGCTCACACTTACTATTCATGGCTGTCCCTAAGACTAAAGGAGTTCAGTTCATTATAGGTGTGAGATAGAAACAGACGGCTGCCATACCATAGGCTCTGTCAGGCATGGCCCTAAGACACGGGAGACAGAATCACCCCGAGTCACCAGAGCTTCCGTGCGCTCCTTGACTCTTTGGCTAAAGAGCAATTGACAGACGTAAGGAGAGGTGTAGATTCCTGGGCAGTGCCAGGGTCTTATCTGATTGCTCCATTTCCTTTTGTAATAGAGAAATTGTTCTATTAATAAGTGCAGTGCTGCTGCTGCTATTGCTGTTGTTTTAGAAGAGAAAATGTTCCACAACACTTTGCTGCCCTCGAGTCACAGAATTCCCCCCCCCACTGGTTAAGGTGACCTCCCTGAGTGAAGATTCAGGCTGTGTGTGATTCCTCCGCTCACTCTGGGTGGGGACTAGGACTTGGGGTGGGACTGTCCTGGGTCCACTAGATTGCACCTCCATCTTTTGAGGCATGAAGGAGCCAGGTGCTGTGCTGTCCGCTGTCCCATAAAAAGAGCCATGTGGCCTCCTGGCTGACACCAGCTCACCAGTTCCCTCTGCAGCAGGAACCACTGTGGGATGATTCTGGCTGAGGGGAGGTGAGCAGAAGCTCCAGTGCCCAGCCAAACGAGAAAACACGGCCTCCATCCAGCAGCACACAGGGAACAGCCAAGCCCTGTGATCTGGAAGAGGATCCCTCCCCAGCAGCCCTTGGGTGACCCCACAGCCCTAGTGCACACCTCCGTTGCAGCCTTGAGAGACCCAAAGCCAAGGGCTGGTCACACCTCACTCAGACTCCTGATCTCCAGAAGTCATAAGATAATACACGGGAGTCAGTCAGGTTGCCAAGGTGTGGTCATATTGGTATGCAGCCACCCATAACCAATCCAGCCTTCCTTTTCGCCCCCTGAAAGTGGAAAAATACATCACCTTCCAGATGTATCTGCAGCCTGTGAAAAGGAAGCTGCTTCCTGTTCCCAGCTGGCCTGGTATTCTATCGATGCTACAACAGAATAAACAAACCTCTTGGCTTAAAACAACACAACTTTATTCACTTTGTTCCAGGAGTTGGGATTCTGAAGCCAGCCTTGCTGGGCAGGAGCCAGGGTGCAGATGTGGCGGGGCTGGCCCCCTCTGTAGGCTGGGAAGCCCCTCTCCTTGTCTTTTGCAGCCTCCTAATGGCACCTGCCTTCCTTGACTTTGGCCCATTTTTCCATCCTCAGACCTCTGTTCCCACCATCACGTCACTCTCTGAGCGATACAGCCTTGTCCCTGCCCCTTTTACAAAGACCTTCACAGTTCCATTGGGCCACCCGGACAATCCAGGATGCTTAATTGTTTCTATGTTTGGATGTTTTACTTTTGGGGGGTTTTTGTTTTGTTTGTTTGTTCATTTGTTTTTTTGAGGCAGGACCTGCCTAGTTGCTAAGCTGTCCAGATTGGCCTTGAGCCTGATATCTGCTGTCCCAGCCTCCTGAACCCTGGGGTTACAGCCACGTCCCTCAGCGCCAGCTGTGTGTGTGCTCTTTCGGGTTGCTACACTTATGGTGTGGGGCTGTGAAAGCAGCAGAAAACTCTCAGCACCGATGCTTCTCAGTTGAAGATGGGTTGGATTCCAGGAAAACCATCATGAACGACAATATCAGAAATGGGAAATGTATTGCATCCCCTCAGCTGACCAACTCTCACAGCCGAGCAGCACAGCCACCGTCCAGCTGGTTGTTCCCCTCTCTAGATCCCATGGCCAATGGGGACCTGTGACGCACGACCACTGTCTAGCATCAAGAGAGACGGCGGAAAGGAGAGGGAGAAGGTCATGCTGCATGAACTTTCCCCTTATCTGGGGCAAGATCACAGTTTGGGTTCAAAGTACAGTTTCTGATGAACGGTCTATCACTTTTCCTTCAGTGCAAAGTCAAAAACTCCTCAGCTGTACTGTCATCAAGTCGGGGGCTGTCTGTCTGTCTTTGTCAAGGTTCTCCAGAGAAAGATGCAACAGGGTATGTACAGATAGGGAAGAAGGAATTTGCTGTGAGAACCAGCTCCTGCAGGTATGGAAGCTAAGTTCCATTATATGATATCTACAGGGTGGAGACCAGGAGAACCCACAAGGTAACAAGTAAATCCAAAACCCGAGAACCAGTGGGGGCCACTATGTATCTCGCAGGCTGAGGCCCAAGGCCTGAGATCTGTGGTTCTTCCAACATGAGTCCTGGAGCCCAAATGGCAGGGGATCCGGAGCTCAAATATCTCAGGGCAAAAGGTGGATGTCCCAGCTTCAGCAGAAGCAAAAGTGCCCTTTCTCCACCTTCTTGTTCTATCGGGACCACCACAGGATTTGCTAATGCGCACCACTGAGTCAGATGTTGGTCTTGTCCAGAGATGCCCTCATAGACATACCCAGCAATCACGGCTTCCCAGCTATTGGAGTATCCTTTGACCCAGTCAAGTTGACATATAAAATTAGGCATCACACTATCTCAGGACCCTTACATTAATCACACTGCAAATGCCCAAAATAGTCACAGATTTGGAGGGTTAGTGTATGGACATCTAGGGACGCATCATTCAGCCTACCACACTGGGAACACAACCAAGGCGACTTGGCCAAAAGTTCCACGTTAATGAGTTTTAATTCATCTGTTACTGCTTAGCGTGGGGCCAGCCATTGCAAATTGATGATTTCTGTCTTGTAGGAATTGAGACAAAGAAACACTGAAGAGGAATGGAGAGTAGAACCGTCTGGGCTACTGCTGCAAAGGGAAAATGGCAAGTGTGTGTTTCATCAATGCCACCAGACATTTACTAGTTTTGTATTGCTCTTAGGACACGCTACAAGCTTAGCAGCTTAACGCACACAAATGGAGGTTCCTTAGGTTAGAAATCCAAGCTAAAATCAGTGCTCCAGAAGGGCTGCATTGCTTCCTGGAAGCTGCGGGTGAGAACCAGTTTCCTTGACTTTGCAGCTTTCCAGACTGCACGTTTCTTGGCTCCCAGCATCTTGGGTTCCAAACATGTCCATGCCACGTGTCTCTAGGTCTGTCCCCTCTGCCTCCTTCTTGCACTCCTAAGAACCCTTGTGATCGCCGTTAGCCCCTGAGATAATCCAGGACCATGTCCTCATCTCAAAGGCCGCTGGCGGGCATCTTCAACCTCAGCTGCCACCTGCATTCCCCTGCCATGGAACCGCACGTGGTCATGGGATCGGGGGACTAGGACATGGATGTTTCTGGGTTCATAATTTTGCTGACCACACTGTGTCACCCCAGGGCTAGCTTTTCAAAGTACTCTTCTCCAAGCCCTCAGAGCAGCCAGTACAGTGAGTTCCACACCATCCTTGATTTGCAGATAGAGGACCGGGTGGAGAGGATTTATGCTCACTGCCCAAGTCACACGGAGCTTCCTGGGTGTAGAAAGTTTGGCTGTGAAGCCCGCTCTTCCAGGCCCTGCGCCACGTGACCCCATGAAATGCCTACCATGTGCTAAACCTGAGCTGTGTTCTAGAAGTTGTAAACTGTCAGGTCCCTTCATAAAGGAGCGAGTCTTCATTAGCACACGTTTGCAATGCAGAATGAACAAATTCGTTGTGGGGAACTGGTGCACGCACATGGCACATCTTAGTTCTTCTTATATTCCCTTCCCCTCTATCTCTCGGTCCCCCTCACATTTGCAAAAGATCTATCTCCCTGTTTCCTGTCATCTATCTTTTATTTTGCTCTTTATTTATACTTTGGGTTTCTTGTAGAAGAGAAACTATGTGATATTTAAATTGTGTGTGTGATTTATTTCACTTAACATTGTGGTCTCAAGGTGCATCCTTTTTCCTGCAGTGACTCAAATCTATCCTTTTTAAAGCAGAGTAGTCCTCTATGATGTGTAGACATCACATTTTATTTGGCCATTCATCTGTTGATGGACTTAGAGTCTGCTTCCAAGATTAACTGCCATGAATTGTGCCACCATAAACATGGGTCTGCATGTGTCCCTGGATATTATGTTTTTAACTCTTGAGGGGAGGTAACCAGAAAGGGAATAACTGGGTCCAGTGAAGTTCCTGTTTTAGCTTTTTGAAGAATCTCCATACTGATCTCCACAGTGGGTGTACCAGTTTCCATTCTCACCAGCATTGTAGAAGGGTTGCATTTCCCTGCAGCTTCTCCAGTACTTGTTATTGTTTGATTTCTTGATGACAGCTGTTCTTATAGGAGTAAGGCAGAAAATATGATGCTTTAATTTGCATTATTCCAATAGACAGGAACATTGAACATTTATTCATGTATTTCTTGGCAATTCGTACTTCTTCTGAGAGCTATATGTTCATTTCAGTTGCCCATTTTTATTGGGTCTTTCATGTGGGGGGTCTAGTTTTTAGTTCTCTATATATTCTGGATTTTAATCCTCTGTATGAGATGCAGCTGGTAAATTTTCCCCCCATCTTGTAGGTTGCCTCTGCACTCTGTGGGCTGTTTCCTTTGCTGTGTAGATGCTTTTTAATTTGATTGAATGTCATTTGTTGGTTCTTGATGTTATTTCTTTAAAGTTCAAAACAGAGAAAATTCCCACAGAGGGCTGCGGGGATCCGCACAGAACCCATTCTGTACTTTATGGACCTTGTGGTATTACCATGAGCCCCCCTCTGGCCTTACGGCGGTGGGAGGGAGCACTGTTCCCTTCAACAGCCTTTCAGAGCCAGCCGAAGGACCAACAACCGAGCACCTCTCAACGCCAGCCTATGTCATCCTTGGGATAGAGAGATGGAAGAATTATTACAAAGCTTCCCCCAGGGCAGCGTGGCCGGAAAGGGTTCCACAAGTGGCCCCATGGGCAGAAAATGAGAACCCTGAAAGCAGGATTGAAGATCAACAAATGTTTGCTGTAATCCAAGGAGGGAGGGCTTGGACCCCTGCAGACACTTCGCTGTGCCCAGTCAAGCCTGCAAGTTTGGGCCTGAGCGGAAGTGTTCTGGAAGCAAAGATCATTCTGAGGCGATTCCCCCGAGGGCCCATCTCACCCCCGCCCCCAGCACGAGCCCAAAGTCAGGTTGTCAGCCTCCTCAGAGCACCCACGTCTTCACTCTCTTTACAAACTTCTCCCCTTCGATCCCTGCAGCGCAGTTGGGACAGAACTCCAGCTTGCCATGGAGTTTTGTTTCGCTTTTTCAAATAAATATGGGCAGGAACATGGAGCATCACGCCACGAGGCCCGGCTTCTCAGCTGCTTCTGTCCATCATCTCAGCACCTACGGCCCAAAAGTCCACCCTGCCACACACAGATGTCCTGGCTGAGCGCTGGAGTCCACTCCACCCTGCCTGGCTCCCCAGGGAGGACCCGGCCTTCCTCATTTGGCTAACGGCAGAAAAGCCCTTCGGAGGTGATTATGCAGGTAAGTCCTTCATTTATAAAATGCACACGCAAGGCCCCTCGCAATCACGCTGAAGTCTGTGCCATACAGAGCAGGAAACTGAGATTTGGGACATGATGCGATTGCTCCCGCGTGGAGCCAGGGCCGCCCACACCCTTTCCGCCGGCAGAAACCACAGGCCTCCATATGACAACAGGAAGAGGGGGCACGCAGCGTTTCTGGCCTGGCTGCCTCGCTCCCTTCTCAGGTCGCCACTTAATATTCAAATGTGCAGAATTTCCACACTGGAGAATAAAAACTCCAAAGATTTTCCCTAGAAGGCCTCGAAGCTTAATTTCTCACAAATGGCCCCAAGGATGGAAAAAGTCTCCCAAATTGAGATTGGCGGGAGAATGGGACCCTTTTTGTCTGATTTTCTTCTCTCCTTTCTTGGCACCAGTAGGCTCAGCTCGAGCCAGTGGAAAATTCCCAAGTGCCAAGCAGCTCTCAGATAATCTGCATGCACAAAGGGAAAGAAAAAAGAAAACCTTTCCTTTAAGGCAGCCCGATGGAGGGCAAGGAGGGCTCCTGCCAATGCATACGTGTTGCTCAGGTTTCTCTCTGGACCAGGAGGCCAGCACCGCACCTTCACCCTGCAGTGGCTTCAGTCCATCACCGAGACTGGCGCTCGGTCACAAGGGCCTCACTTAGCGACTCTAGAGGGCCCCAGAACCAGAGTCTGGGACCATGGTCAGGCCTGGGCATAAAAATGTCATGGAAAAGACAGAGACAGAGACAGAGACACAGAGCCTCAGAGACTGCCAAAGAGTCGCTGCAGATACACTAGAAGACAAATTCTAGTATATGATTCATAAGACAAGAAGTATTTTGATTCTATCTCTTGCAATATATTAATAACAGTATGTGCTTTTAGGTAGTGTTGACTAATGAACTATGTATTGGGCACTGTAAAAACTGAGAATTCAACATAATGGAGAACTTAAGCAACGTATGGGCAGGCAGCTTTCACCCTGAAAATGGAGATGAGTGTTAAAAATGACGGTGAGCTGGGCATGGTGGCACATGCCTGTAATCCTAGCATTCTGGGAGGATGAGGCAGGAGGGTTGTAAGTTCAAGGCCAGAGAGGGCAACATTGTGATTGATAGAGACCCTGTCTCAAAATTAAATGTACAAGGTGGTGCACGCCTGTAATCCCAGCACTCAGGAGGCTGAGGTAAGAGGATTTCTGTGAATTTGAGGCTAGCGTGGGCTACATAGTGACTTCAAGGCCAGCCTGAAGAGCAGAGTGAGACCCTGTCTCAAAAAAGCAAACAAACAAACAAAAAAACCCCTAAATATCAAAAGGGCTGGAGTCGTAGTTCAGTGGTAAGGTCTTGGGTTCAGTCCTAGTAACACACACACACACACACACACACACACACACACACACTAGCAATGACCAGTGCACTGCAGTACTGTTGAGGGCACTGTGAGAACACATGGGGCCGAGAAAGTTGATGTTGACTTGATGTCAGTGTTTTTGTAAGACAGCCCTACCCACTGTCATTTGAATCTAATCAAACTTGCGAGGTTCCTCACAGGTCATCAGACCACGCCGCAGATGAGGCTCAGAGGGGCTCGAGAACCAAAAGTGAGGTGTGGCCACCCATGTCCTGACCCTCCGTCTACACAGCTCGGGGCTGCTTGGTCCCCACAGACTAGCAGACCTGCCAGTCACACACCTGCTCAGCAGCCTGCTCAGGGAACTTGGGGCCCAAGAAAGAAATGCAGGAAACTGGCCCAGCAGGACCCCCAAGTGTCCACCGCTCTCAGTCCCCATCAGCCTGCTCCAGTCCCATCCCCTGAGGGAAGGAAACCTAGGGCTCCATGAACACACCCCAGCCCTGTTGCTTGTATGTCAGGGACCCCAATTCCACCGGGAGCCACCTGCACCCACACCTGGGGTGGAGGCCTTTCCTGGGCCTCCTCCAGCTGGGACCCTCTGCCCTGAGGGTAGTCAGGGCAGGCTTTCTGGGCACAAGGACCCCCCAGCACTGGGCACCGTGGGGTGATTACCTGCTGACACTCACTGTGGTTCCCCAAGATGCAGGTCAGAGGCTGTGTTCTGACCTGGCTACCCCACTTCGCTAGACAGGTCTTGCTTATTCAAGTGGGTCCATCTCTTGGGACTCATTCTTTATCTCATCATCTAGGTCTCTCTGGGGATAGAGCCCTGTGGATTTTAGCCATCTTGCCTCAGCTCAGGAAAGTATCCTTAAAGGGACTCATAAAGGGGGAGGCGAGAATCTAGAGTCAAAAGATTCAGCCTTGTAACTTGGGGTCAAACTCCAGCCTTGTTATAATTGGGGCTGCCCCAGTGCAATTTGGGTTGATCATAGCTTTATCACCTGGCCAGGTAGCCCAGCCTACGCCGGGGGGACTCTTGTTAGCTTTTTTATGCAAAAATCACCAGCTCCTTGAAGAATACATCTCAACACAAATAAGGAAGACTGAAAACCAAGAAAGGAACTCATAGAAAAGAAAGACAGGGCTGGGGATTTAGCTCAGCGGCAAAAGTGCCTGCCTTGCAAGCATGTGGTTGTGAGTTCGATCCCCCGTACAGATTAAAATAAATAAACAAATAAATAAATAAATAAAAGACAACACACCAAGAAGAAAAAACTTTGAAATTGTAATTCTAAGCCTCGGAGCTTAGAATCTGTGAAGACCAGGATGCTATAAAAAGTGAACATTCAGAGAATACAGAAGAGCTCTTACATTTACAAATCTCAGAATAGAAATGAAAGAATGAGTGAATGAATGAATGAAAGATAAAATAGAAATCTCCTAGGCTAAAACATAGGAGAAAAGAGATTTTAAAAGATTTTTTTTAAATTAAAAGAGCAGTCTAAGCAACCTAACATCCACCTGTCAGGATATAACAGGAATTCCGGGCCTTCCCGTGAGCTGAGCTCCAGCCTGGGAATTGGGAAGAGACAAGAGACACAGCAAGATGACAAACCGTGCCCTCTCCCAAGCCGTGTGGTGCGCCCGCGGGAACTGGAAGAGCACCCCCACACCCACCCTGTGACCGCTGGCTGATGTGGGGACTCGGGTGAGATGACGGCAGTGAGGGGAAGGGACAGCTCCATGCCTGTGTTGTTTGACTGACTCTGCAGGTCTGGGGCTGGTGGTCTGGGCATCTGTTTGGAGGATGGCAGTGTGCATTGTGGCAGTTGGGGATTTCTTCCTGTCTTGTTTTTGAAATCCAGTGTTTCATTCCATTTTATTGTTTTGTTTTATTCCTGTATCTGGTAACCTGAGCGACTAATTTGAAGACAACAACATGCAGCCTAACAACCATGGTTAAACTCCTAGCATCTTGTTTTGAAAATCTAGATAGCTATAGTTGGTTTTTATTATTGTCATTTTGCTTTTGTTGTTGTTGTTTTTTAGGTTTGTTTGCTTCTGATTTTCCTGTGTTTTCTCTTTCTTCTTTAAAATTAAAAAAAAAGAAGAATTCTGAAAAGACAAATGATTAAATCAGCTGTTCAGGCTATTTTCTTACCCAGGAAGACCGAGTACATGATGATACACAGTGATGGAGTTTCTGAGCCACAGGTATGCTCAACAGGACAAGAAATACACTGAGCGAACGGAAGGCACAGACCGTAATAAACTGGGGATGTGACCCAGGAGACAGGCGGAAGGGAGGTCTGTGGTGATGGAGAAGGGAAAGGAACCTCACGGTGGGAGTACAATGGTCCCCTGAAGGACCGAGTCCCAGGGGAGGCAGCACTGGGAGATCACCCAATACGTGCAAACTTGCCAGCATGTTTCTTTCCATGCTTCTGACCAGGTGAGATTAATTACCAGCAGGCCCACAGTTTTAGTTAAAACACATCGGTACTTGCCAAATCCAGGAAAAGCAAAAGGTTATACGAGTCAGGAAATGTACCTGGAGTCAGCATGTTAGGTGGCATGGCTGTGAACACCGCTTTCCTGGTTACTGCAGTAAACCCTGGAATTTGAGTTCAGCAAAAAAAACGGCACTCTGATTAGAATGAGGATATTTAGGATAAGCAGTGTAAAAACAAATCTTTATCTTTGTGATTGGAATTCCATTGACAGAATCGAATGCCAAAACTCAAAGATTTTTTTGTGTAAAATGTTATTTAGCAGGAAGAAGGAAAACACTGGAAGAAATAACCACAAGTCGAAAATAATTACACTGGGAGGGAAGCTTTGGGGTGGACGGGGTGCAGAGCGCAGGCTGCTCTTCTTCCTTCTAAGTCTTTAAAGCCACTTGACTTTTACAAGTATGTGAGGCTTCTTTAATAGAAGAATATCTAAATCCATTTTACAAACAACTTTAAAAACTGATAATCTCTAAGGACAGGAGTGGAAATGTAAGGTTGCTTTTGTTGATTTTTGTTTGTTTGTTTGTTTTTTGGTTCTGTTTTGGTTTGGGTTTGAATTTTAGCTGAGGATTGCAGCAGTACCTCACGTGTACCAAGCACACCCTCTGCCACCGAGCTACAGTCCCAGCCTGGCGCTCCCAGGTCCTTCCTGTCCACTGTTTATCCTACAGCAGAAATGTGTTTAAGTATGGTTTGTAGTAAAACAAAAAAATAATTTTTAATTATTAAAAAAATGCAAGGTTGGATAACTTGAACTCAGGACTCTGGCCATCAATGGGATAGGACCATCATCTAAGGACAGTGTCGAGGGGCTCAGACCAGCAGGACACAGGGAACTTGGGCCAAAAAAGAGAGAGGGGAGGGAACTCCCAGCTGGGAGAAGATGTGGAATATTTGGCCCCAAACAAGAAACCCACACAGAGATTTTGGTTTGCAGCTTTGGAAAACATTTGTTTTCATTCCTCATTAAAAAAAAATGGATGACGAAGGGAATTATTTGAAATGAGATTTTAACAAGAAAAAAAACTCATAACATTTCGTTAGCGTTCTCTTAGCAGCCCCTTCTTAACAAGTCTGCGGGCTGGGTTTAAGAGTCTCTGCTTCTTTATAATCTCCAGTGAAGCCACCAGCACCCAGGGAGGGGTTGAGTCTGCTATTTGCTTTTTTGTCTTTTGGTTTCTTGCTTTTTCTTTTCACATTCTTTTTCCTTTGAGTCCTATCTGTGATCCAATTTTTTGCAACCATTTTCCAGAGTCGGGGGGAGCATATTTATGTGTTTGGAAGGCCCTAAGCAAGCCGAAGCCCCTGGGTGTGCGCGTGTTGGGAGTGTGCTCTGGAGCCCCACAGGGTGACTCTGAATTGCAGATCTGGTCCTGGGGTTGAGTCCCCCCTTCCCTGGAACCCACGATTCCCCAAAAAGTGGGAAGGTGACCCCCGTCTCCCCGGGCTGGTGATGTGGATGTTAACTTAAGGAACAGTTGTGAGGAGCCGAGGGGGGGTGCAGTCATCAGAAGTCACCATCCCTCCCGCTGCATCCCGAAAACAGAAGCACACAAGCGCTGGCCGCAGTGCCTCCCAGCACAACTGCACCCCAGCTGCATTCCCTGCATTCCCTGCATTCTGGGCCCCGCTTGGAAATCCTTCTTGTAATGGTTATCTCACAGGCTGATCAGGGCTGCAGAGACTCCAGAGAGCGTCCCAGAACTTCGGGGGTGGGACCTGGCCCACAGCTCGCAATAAAACCGGATCCCAGCCCCCATTAGAGCGTGAGGCCCCCATTCAGTCGTCTGGAAAAAATGAAAAATAAAAAGGCGTCAGCCAGTGACGGCGCAGAAAGCAGGTCCACGCAGGGTGCAGAGGGGAGCAGAACGTGTGGCTGGTCCCCAGGCCCGGGTCTGGCTGGTACTGTCTCATTCCTCACTGTGAAACATTAGGCAAACTAAAGGGAGCCACCTCTCCGAGGGTCTCCTCAGCATGGCAGCCTCGCTGGCTCTGCGAGATGGAAGAGCAGTTTTGGGGTGAATCTCTGTGCCTCTTTTTCCACCCTTCCCCTTCTCAACTCTGCTCCCACCCAGCAGAGGGAGGGCAGGGAAGAGCAGAGGCCGCAGGTCCTCTGGCTTCCGCGGTCCAGGGGCCTAGGTCCAGCTATGCCTTTTGGAGGCCACATGCATCCACTCACTGATCTTCATGACGATCCTCTAGACAGGGGCAGGAGCTACGGTCATTCCCATCATACAGATGAAAAGACTGGTAACACAGGGAGGGAAAGATGTGCCAAGCCAGGCATGGTGGCCCCTGCCTGGGATCCCAGTGTTCTGGGAGGCTGAAGCAGGAGGGTCACAAAGTTGGGGCCAGGCTGGGCCACTTTGTGATTTAGTGACGCTCTGTCTCGAAATAAAAACTTTTAAAAGAGCTGGGTGTAGGTCGGTGGGGAGGCCCTGAATTCATTCCCCTTGCGGAAACAGTTTCCGAGGTCACACAGCCAGGGTCTCTATGAGAGGTCAGGGAGCCTTCCCAACTGCAGGGAGAAGGACAAACCTGCACTCTCTGCAGTCTGGGGTGGCAGAGGGGAGTGGGGTGGCAGAGGCCAGCTCCTCCGCTCACTCTGGGGACTGAATCAGGAAATAAATGACCTGGCTTGCTGAAGACAGGAGAACAACACTTCCTGTCCACCTCTGCCGGAAGCCTGGTCACCCTGAACCCGTCCTCCTTTGAACCTTGGGGGGTCCTGGCTCTGCCCTGGACAGCGACATAGGCGTGTGGATCAGAGCCAGGAGAACTATGCAGAAACAAGGGCTGACTCCTCTCCCCATTGTCTCCCCCAGATCCAGGGTCCCAGGCTGCAGGGCAGGCCAGGACAGGTGGGGGGCTGCAGATTGTCAGCCTCTCCGGCTGAGGCTCCCCATAACCAAAGTAAGGAGGCCCCAGGGTGAGCTTAGCTTACAAGGGGGCCCAGGTCCCCACGCAGCAGCCTGCAGGTCCTGGGGCGCTCACAGCACGTCCCGGAGCCTGAGAGGGCTGTGTGCAGCACAGGAAGAGTAATCCTCCCTTCATTACTGAGTAATGGAGTCCTACTGTGTGCCGGCGCTGTCCACGGTGCTGGAGAGATCAGGGATCTGCCCCCAAAACCCTGCCCTTGTGAACCAAGACAAGACCAGGAGGGACACACAAACCTGTGTGTCCTCTACTACCGCAGAGCAGATTATATGATGAATGACAGTGGCAAAGGGACATAAAAGGTTTCTCTGAGACATTATTGCAAAAACCTTAGATAGAGAGGGATCTACAAACAGCCAAAGAGACATCATCTCTCCAGGAAGGGGGAACAGCAAGTGCAAAGGTCCTGAGGCAGGACCTGGACAGTCAGATCAGAGAAGCTACAATGGCTAAGTGACTGCAAAACTCACAAGGATAGGGAGCCGGCCGGTCCCAGAGAGCTTTGTTTCCAGGTAAGGATCATGCATTTTATTGTTAGCGAGATGAGAAGCCATCAAAGGCTTCTGGGCTTCAGAGTGAAATGATCCGATGTAAACAGATCTCTCTCACAGCTGCTGTAGGGACCGGATAGGACTGAGCAACCAGCCAGATACGGGAGAATCCCCGACCTTCTGCTCCCTCCACTCTGGCCTTGACTTTCCTTCTCAGCAAAGAATGATAATAATGCTCCTGTGTGACCTGCTGAAGGGGTTATTAAACAGCACGAGGAGCCTTAAACCCTTCCCGGTGGTCATATTGTTAAAGTCATTATCTCACAAACGTTTGTGTCACCATTAGCAAATATCTGTTTCCTCCTAGGCCTGAGGGTCCACATGGGCAAAGCACTTGTCTTTGTCCTTCTTTACCCTGTGTCCTGCCAGCATCCCATCTCCTGGCACGTAGGGGCACTCAGTAATTAATCGGTGCCATGATGAACAATGACAAATGAGGGAGGGGAGGAGAGAGGGACGGGGGGGTTAAATATTTCCTAAGGTAATGAGCTCCTTGCTCTTGGGAGCATACAAGGAGGCATGAGAGCCGAGACTGGCCTCGTTCATTCACTCCTTCATTCACTCAACAAACACTGCCTGCTGCCCACAGTGAACTGGGCCCTGGGATGGCACCGCCACGAGCCAAGCTGGCAAAGCCCCTGCTCGCATCGCCACGGGGACAGACGGGGTCCCTGGGAGGATGAGAGCCGGGAGGGAAAGGAAACAAGGCGAGGAGTAGCCGAGGGGGCTGTGTGGTCGCAGAGGGGGCGCAGGAGGTGCAAGGCCTCAGGAGGGCCTGCCAGAACCCAGGGGGAGTCACGTGCGACACTGCAGGGCCTGCCTGTGGCAGACACTGTTGTCCCTGGACGGCTTGGAAAGGCACTGGGAGGACGGGGCTCCCCGCTCTGCACCCGCAAAGCCGGAAACCGGAAGTGGAGCACGTCACCTGCAGAGCGCCCTGTCCCGGCTCAGCGGTGCTGGGGCAGCCCCAGCCGCTCTCGAGACTCGCTGTCCACTGTGGCCCCTCAGGGCAGGCCCTGCCCGTGGCTCTCCACGCCACTCCAGCCCGCGTCTGCAGAGGCAGCTGGTTTCGCCTCCTCTTTCCCTGCACCCCTTTAGAGCCCGGGGTCTGCAGGGAAGGCAGGTCCCGCTCCTCAGCTCTTCGGCTCCTCGGATGTCTCCAGCTGGGGAGCTGCTCCCCCCGTGCCCAGGTGTCTGCGGGCTCCGCCCTGCCGACCGGAGAGGGTCGGTGCCTCTGGGATGGACACACAAGAGCCACGAGCCCAGGGGCAGCACGACTCTGAGATTTGTGAGTCCGGTGCCAAATACAATTCAGGGCCCTGGGTTCAAAAGCCAGGATGAAGGGCGCGAGGGAGGCGCCGTAGAACGCTTCCTCTGTTCTCCGTGATCTCCGTCCCGGGCTGTTTGTTGCTATTTAGTGTGATGCTCAGGGTTACTCAGAAGCAAGTGCAGGCCCCAGGGGTCCCCAGGGGCCCCCACAGTGCCTCACACCCACGCCCGGCTCCTCTTCCTGCTGGCCAGGCACAGGCAGCCCAGTCAGTCCCCTCTGCCCTCCCACTGCCCAGACTGAGGGAAGACAGGTGACCCCTGGGGCACTGCACTCTCTGTGCTGGGGCAGCCCAGGCGTCAGGTCAAACAGCAGTGACATGTGGCACTGCCATCGAGGAGGAGGACAGTCCTGCCCACTCAACCCATGGGGGGAGGGTTCCCGCCCTGACGCCCTGGTCCCCACCTGGTGGAAGGAAGCCGGGACACCGGGCAGAGACAGAGACAGGAGACTGGGTAAGGCCTGGGTCACTGTGGGAGAGGGACAGGCAACCCAGATCTGTCCCAAAGAGGCATTGGGAGGCGGGTGTCAACCCCAGCGTGTGCTCCTTTATCTCTTCATCTTTAGCACAAATTCAAAGATAAAATGACTCAGAAATTCAAGATGGTTTGATATTTGGGTTTTGTTGTTGTTGTTGGTTTTGTTTTGTCTTTCGGCAGTACTGGGGATTGAACCCAAGGCCTCCGTGCTAAGTGACATCCCAACCCAGTTTTCATTTTGCACTTTTGAAACAGGGTCCCGCTAAGCTGCCCAGGCTGGGCTTGCACTTGGGACCCTCCTGCCTCAGCCTCCCAGAGTGCTGAGTCCTATATACTCCGAGCGCAGGTCTCCATCCAACAGCACTGGCCATACAACCATGAAGCCAGGCAAATACGGGAGACGCATTCAGGAGGGGGTGGGGCAGGCTCACCAGGTGGCAGCCGGGCCACAGTCACTGGGGAAGATTATTTCAGAGATGCCGTTTGGTTCTGGCAAGCCTGGCCGGGAAGCGGAAACGCACCAGGCTGCAGATCCACCCCATGGCAGGTGAACCCAACAGGCGGGACCGAGGACCCAAGATCAGTGAGCCCCTCCAAACCATGGACACTTAGCAACCAGCATCTGCGGACGGACTTTCTCCCAGGGCCTCATCCCCAGTGGACGGTGACCTCCGCTCACGCTCTGGGACATTTCTCAGGGGCCATGCATGCAGTCACCGATCCCTCCTCTGATGGGTGTGCTGGCCTGAGATCGGAAATAAAATAGAGGGAAGAACAGGAATAGAAATTGGGGGAGGGGAAAGAAGCGTAGGAAGAGGTTCCCCACCCCCTACTGTAAGAACCAGGACTCACCTGCTGGAGATGGGGCCCCAGTGCAGGGCTCTGTGTCTAAGAGGGTTCGGTACACCTGACTCAGCGCCCCACTCTTGGAAGGCAGTGGAGTTTATTGGGCTAGGTGGTTCTCTTGCCTGCTGGACTCCCCTGGGCCAGTGGAGCCCCATTTACCAGCCCCCGGGAGCTTCCTCTAAATGGATTTTGCCCACTGGGACATTGTGTGAGGTGCAGACACTCTACAAGAAAGGGGGTCCCCTTGTGGCCCAGGTGGTGAAATTTCCAGCTCAGCTGGCAACTCTGGGCTGAGTTGGGAAAAGCTGGATTCTGGGCTGGGACTCCAGGGCCCTTGGGGTCAGGGCTTGGAAAGCTTGGGCGCGTTGCTTGGCCTGTCTGGGCCATCTGGAGGCACATGCAGAAGGGAGTAAAGGCAGAACGTTCCTCAGAGCCCACGGTGCAGAGTGAGACAACTCTCAGCTCCGGCACGGACTCTGCTCAGGGGAAGTGCTCGGGGGGGGGGGGCTGGGCCTTGCACCCCGAGCAGGTCCTGCTGGCACCTGGCAGCCGCCACAAACTCTGGGAAGCTGCCAGCCCCGCGCCCACTGCGGCTCACTGGGGAAGAGGTTGGCAGAGCTGCTTGGAGCAGGCGTGGAAGCGGGAGTAAAATCCCGGCTGCTGGGTCAGAGGAGTTTGGCCAGGAGGGGGAGCTGGTGGGTAGCAGGGAGGAAACAGCTCCAAGCTCCCCCTCTCGGAAATGGGCACCCGGAGACGCCCAGGCCTGGAACTGAGACGTTTATTCAGAGGATGGGGGACACCTTCCCTTGGGACAGTTCGTCGGCCCCTTCTGATGCCCTCCCTGCCTCTGCCCAACTCAGTGCCTCCCTGGATCCCGCCCTCTGGGCAAGCGTGGGCCCTCCGGGGTTGAGCCTGCCCCCCGGGGGGGAGGAACGGGATGGGGGGAGGACGGCCCGCCTGGCGCCCGGCCCTTGTGAGAAGGAAATGGCACTGCTCTCCAGACCTCAGCACGGGGTCTGGCAGCAGCTGCTCAGTCAGCAGGCAGCAGCCAGGGTCCTACACTAGGGGCCAGGCCTCGGTTTCCCCATGTTGGGAGACAGGCGAGTGACACGGCCTGGATAAAGACTTGAGCTCCCCAGCACACCCACGGCCTGAACAGCTGGCACACAGCTGGGCGGGGAGCAGCAGCACCAGGTGCCAAGGGGAGGGGCAGGTGCCCGGAGTCCTGAGCCTTGGATGACACTGGGTGTCCCCAGCAGACACTGCACCTAACCCTGAGGTGCAGCTCCTGCACACCTGCATGGCCAGCTAGTGCAGCTGACTTTGGGGTACCCCACGGCCTGAGCTGAAAGCTGGGGCGCGGAGGAAGTGAGCTGGGTGAGCAGAGAAGAGAAACACGCATGGTTGTAGGCCTGCTTCGCTGTTCCAAGGCTGCAAGTTCCCCCCAGAATCCTCTAGGATGGAACGGGATGGTGACAGGAGGTGGGGTGCAGGGTAAAAGGGGTTCACCAAGCCTCCTCCAGTGACCACTGGGGGTCCAGATCACCACTACCTTGCATCTTAGGGGGCCCACGGAGCCTCTGTTTAAGCCCCTATCACTCTCCAGCAGAGCAGCACTGCCTCTCTTGACCACACCTGCCTCTGCACCTGCTGGGTCCGTCTAGATCTTTTTCTTCGGGTTTTTAGAGACAGAGTCTCACTGTATGGTAGGCTGGAGCCAATTCACTGTGTAGCCCAAGCTGGCCTCAAGTCTGTAGCAATCCTCCTGCCTCAGCCTCCTGAGGGTTGGGGTCACAGGCAGGACACAGCATGCCAGGTTTCCACGGGAGATTTCTTTTCAGTTCTTCTCAGAGCTCCGTGGCTCTTCTCCCTTCAACCTGAGCTCTGCAGAGAGGCCTTGATCACTCTGGATAATAAACTCCAACCAGGCTCCCCACCAGCAGCGGCCTGCGACTCCCCAGTCAGGAGGCATCGGTGTTCACCTGAAGTTTGGATCCTCTGTTAAGATTCGCTCTGTTAAGCTCTGTTAAGATTCGCTCTTGGAAAGGAGGCTGGGGCCAGAGGTTTAGCTCAGTAGCATAAGCGCCTGCCTGGCAAGCCCGAGGTCACGAGTTCGATCCCTGGTACCAAACAAAAAAGAAAAAAAAAAAAAAGAAAGAAAGGTGAACGGATTAGTGGGAAAAACAACAAATACTGGACCGGAATCGTTGTTGCGGCTCCACCTAAACTTCCTGTGCCTTTGACCGAACTGCAAGACCCCTTTCAGCCAGTTTCCCAATGAACACGACAGGCTGCGGTGACCCGGGGCAGCTCTCCGTGCCACAGCCAGAGGAGGCCCGGGGATTCGGGGATTCTGCCCGGAGCTCACCGGCCTCACCTTTCCGTTGCATGTTTGCATTCGCATCGCTGGGAACCCTGCGTGACGATCAGTGAGCCGCTCGGCCCCCGCCTGGGCTCCCCCACCGCGGCGTGGGTCGAAGGTCCTCCTCTGCTGGGGCGATAGAATCGGTCTCTTAACTGCAGGTTCTGAGCGGACTGATAATAGTCTTCCTCCCTCCTGTCACGGTGCAAGGACGGGGCACCCCGGCTTCCAACCCCACGTATCTCTCCAGCCTCAGACCCCCTTCCCCCTCCCTCGGAGATTGGGGAAGGAGCGGCCCAGGAGAAGCGCAGAGCCTTTGTCTGCGCTGTGGGCTCTGAGCGCTCCGGGAACGCGGCGCGCTGCTCCCTCGCCCCAGCCTGCGGGGGATTCCGTTCTGGAACCGGGAAACCCAGGCTTAGCTCCCAGCCAACGGCTGCGTGGTTAGGAGTTCTGCTGGGACCTTCACCCGCTGCGTGATCCTGCCCGAGTCATTTCACCGCGGGTCTCAGTTTCTTCGTCTGTGAAGTGGGGATGATTAATGGTGGCCCGCGCACCCGGCAGCGAGCCTTCCTTGGTGTGATCGAGTGGAGACTTCAGAAAGACCCTGCGCGGCCAAGGCTTCAGGACAGCTCGGCTAAGGCAGGACAATCCTCCCGCCTCCAAGATCTTCGCCAGCCTGGAACCACGGGTGACTCAGGGACAGCGCGCGGGGAGCCCTTTCCCTGCGATCTCCTCCACCCTGCAGGGCAGAGAAGCCTCAAGGGTGAGGGAACTCATCCCAGGCCGCAGCCTTCCCCAAACACCGGGTCCCAGAGTTTCTGGCTGGAGGAGCCCAAGGAAGACATCGAAGGGAAAACGGGCGGCGAATCTTTCGTAACGCAGCGCAGTGAGAGAGATGGTGACGCCGGTCTGGGAACCGCCCGCGTGGCGAAGGAGAGGCAGGGCGCTGCTGCGTACTCGGGGAAGTGGCCGGCGGAGGGGGCTTGGGAGCCGCGCGGATTCCCTGCGTCTCCCAGGACGCCAACCCCCGAAGCAGCGGACGCACGCCCCCACCCACGCACGGCCCTCCCTTCCCCCCGCTCTTGGAGAGCACCCACACCCACACACACAGGTCGCCAGTTCTTTAGGTCTCTGCACACGTTTGCGGGGGAAGGGGCGACCCCTGCCTCCCCGGATCGCGGGTTCAGATACAGTCAAAGGCTCCCCGCCGGAAACCAGAAAAGTCCGCCTCTGAGCTACTGTCTGGGGGCCGGGGAGGGAGGTGAGATCGCAGGCTGGGAGCTGCTCGCCTCATCTGCCCGTAATCAGACCCAAATTGAGGGCAGGATTTTGAATTCGCTCTCAGATCTCCTAAAGCAGATCGTTGGTGACCCTGGGAACCAGGCATTAGGGGGCAAATTCCAAAACCTCGGGGAAGAAGAGGCCACCATCCCTCGGGAGAAGCCTGGATTCCAGCCCCCCCACGTAGTCATTGGGCCCCAGACTCCTGGTAGGTGCAAACACAGCCTCCACTTTGATATTCCGCCTTTGAGGTACAAACGATCGACATTTATTGCTAGATGTCAAACACCTCCCAGAGCGGTTCAGTTTATCCCCGTACCAGTAAGAATTCTTGCAAGTCCGCACCTTATCTCTGGGGAAAAGGGGCTCAGAGAACTTAAGTAATTTGTCCCAAATCGCATAGCTAATAAGTGCCAAAACCAGAACTCATCTACAGAGAACTGGGCTCCAGCTAGGAGCCCCAGTCCGCCTGAGGGACAGTGCAGACCTGGGTCCTGAGTTTAGCCCACGCGGGAGCAGGACATCTGGTCTCGCAAACGGTGCTCTGCGCTCTGCGCACGGGAGAGGCCGGCCTGCGGGCGCGGTGGGGCCCAGAGCAGCACACAGGCTGGAGAGAGGAGACCTGTGCACGTGTGTGTGGGAGCCAAGCCCTGCGTGTACCAGGCCCTGCGTGACCAGCACGCGTGCGTGTGCATGCACACACACACACTCCTCCCGCCCTGTGCCTCTCCACCCCTAGCTGACTCTTCTTCCCGCCCTGCACCTCTCTCTGCTCAGCCTCCTCCTTCAGTCCCGGCCTGGGAAGCTTCCCTGCACCTCCTTTCGGGGTTTTATCTGAACCCATCTGTGTCTGTCTCTGGGTCTCCCCCGCCCCCGCCACAAGATTAGGTGGCTCCCAGGTTACCAGGTCTCAGGAAAGGGATGTCGGGGAATGGGACGTTTCCCTCTACGAAGTGCAGCCCTGTGGCGCTGTGCGCCCCGCGCGGGTGTTGTGTGTCTGGCTGTGTGTCAGCTGGGAGACGTGTACTGCGCATCGCGGTTGTGGAGGGTTGGTGAGGCGCGCTGGTTGTGCATGTGCGGGGTGTGTCGCGTGGGTGTCTGATGCTTGTCCTGTGTGCTGCGCGTGTCGGTCTGGTGTGTGACTCGGGGCGTTGTGCTCACGATGCCTGTCTGCGCCTGCAGGCTGGAAGGAGCAAGTTTGGAGGCGCTCTTGGAAAGCAGGGTTTGGGGCCGCGGGAGGGCGCTGTGGAGGAGCAGCGGGGTGACGCCGGGTCCTCCGGGGTCTGCCGGAGCCGCTGTGTGCCCGCAGGGGACTCAAGCTAGCGAGTGGAGCGCTAGGGATTTCCGGGCGTCAGTGGAGGCGCTGGAGGCCTTGGGGAGGAGCGCTTGGTGGGGGTGCTTGGGGGCGTCCGTGGCAGGGACTGTCCCCAGCCTGCGGTGGTGCAAGCGAGTGGCAGGGAGGGCGGGACGGAGCCAGGGAGGCCGCGCGGCCCCGGGGCCCGGCCAGGCCGGCGCCAGCCGCCGAGTTGAAAGGCGGCAGCGGCCTCTGCTCGCCGCTTCCCATTGCGCCCCCGAGGCTGGTGGGAGTGGTGCAGACCCGGACCCAGCCGGGCTCACCTCGGGGTCTGGGGTCACAAAAGGGGACGAAAGTGGGATGGGCGCTCGCGGTCCCTGCCTCGCGAGTGGCTGTGTTCAGAACACAAGTGAAGAAGCAAACCCTAAAACGAGATCTCCAGCCTCCTCTGCCCAGCCTCTGGGTCAGACGCCGGGACCCCGCCGACCTGACCCCAGCTGGGCGCCCCAGGTCCCCCTGACACCCGCTGACCGCGCTCTTTCCCAGAGTGGCCAGGCCGGGGGAGCCTGGGTCCTCCTGCCGCACTGGCAGAATCGCGGTCCGCAGCCCGCGGCGCTCCTGCAAGGCTGCGCGTGCCGGGAGGTGAGATGCCGTCACCGCTCGCGGACAGCGCTGCCTGCGGTCAGAGGTCCAGGAAGCTGAACCGGGAGCGAAGGCCCAGACCTCCGGCACCTGGTTTTCCAGGGCCCATTCTAGCATTAGGTGACCCTCAAGCCGAGGGGCTTGGCAGAGCGAGGAAAGCATCCCTGCTCTGCCTGTTCATCAGCTGTGTGACCCTGGGGAACCAAATCACCTCCCGGGGCGCAGTCCGCCCGGCTGTACAAAGACAGTATGCCTAGGTCTGGGGTGCAGCGCACAGCTGGCCGCGCGGGAAGCCGCAGCACACAGTAGGCTCTGACTACAAGACCGAGCGGGCGCGGCCTTCAGCGCGGAGCCCAGCACGGTGGGTGGTGACTCTGCGCCTAGACCCTAAGGTCGTAAGCGGAGTAGGAAGCAGATTCCTGAAAGATCAGACCTGGGTCCTCCTGCTCACACTGCCCTGGTTTGTTAGCTGGGCCCTGAGTTCGAAGGACTAGAGTGGACCAGAAGCGGTGCGCGGGGCCCTGCAGAGAATTCCCTCTGGGCTTGACAGAATGTGGCCAGGAGCATCACTCCACACTAGTGTCACCTACACCAGCGCGCCGCCCCTAGCCAGCCAGCCAGCATTTATTGAGTGCCTTTTGTGAGCACACCTTGTGGAGAAAGGAATTCGGAGACTAACGGGGCGGGGTGGGGGAGAAAGGGCCCGAGGAGAAGAAATTTTTTAAAAGCACGCAGCGGCCCGAAGTTGAGGGGAAACTCATCGAGGGGCAGAGGCCCCGCGGCGGGGCCCTTTCCACACGGACTGGGACCCAGTGCGCAGGGGGCGGGAAGGCGCGCCCGCCTCGCCTGCAGCTACCGCCTCGCTGGAGCCGCGGCGCGTCTGCAGAGAGCGAACCGTTGCTCATTACCGCAATTATGTTGCTCTAAATTTGCCTCGACCCTAAATTACCAAACTCAGAGGAGCCGCGAGGCCCCAGAGCCGAGCTGGAGGAGACACCCGATCCCGCCCTGCCATTCCTCTATCCCCGAGAAGCAGAAAGGATTCTAGCACTGCAAACGTGATCGATGGAGCTGAGAAACCTCAGACCCGGTTGGTGTTTCTTGGGAGGCTCCCTGGGACGGCGGCAGAGCCCCAGGCCCATTTCACAGGTGAGGAAACCAAGGTGGAGAGGTGGCGGGAGCTCACCCATCCAAGGTCGGCCCATCAGTCACAGGCAGGCTTGGGTCACCAGAACCCCATCCACTTGTCTGACTGCAAGCTCAGTACTATTCCTAAGACCAGAGAACCGCCAGAGGTTCTTCAGGAAGGAACCCGCATCTGTTCTAGGGGTAAGGACGCACTGCAGGCGTCATCGGTGAGCTGCTTAATTTATGGAGAAAAGGAACAAGGGTGGAGGTGACCCTTTCTGCTTGCAAACAGCAGTAAGGACAGTGCCAGCCTTCTGATGCCTTTAACAGGCCCCAGGGGACAGAAGTTAGAGATCTGTTGGGTGGAACTCCTCTGGGATGAGAAGTCCCAAAACTCAGTTCTGGCCAGCCAAGCTTCTGGAAGCCCTGGGCTGAGGGTCACTGCCCAGTCCCCTCTAGACTGTCTCTGTGGGGGACAGCACTCCACAGCACGTTTGTCTTCTCTTAGGGCAGGGCCTGGGACAAGTTCAGACTACAGCTGCACTGGGAAGAGACAGAACCCGGGATCCGGCACCCGGGGCTGAAGGGTCCAAGGGCCCGGAACCAGTGCTGGGTGCACAGAGGCTAGGTCCACTCAACCCTGGGCTCTGGGAGTTCCTAGGCTGACCTCCAGCCCGAGGCTAGGAAGGGCGGTGTGCGCTACAGTGCCTCTTCTGTGGAGAGATGGCTGCTGGCCTCTCCTTACATGCAGTGCCAGCCACAGGGTCCTAAGAGCCCTTGTCTACTGCTTCTCCTTCTAATTGCTCCAGGCCAAGGCTGCCCAGGACTTTCCTGTGTGGAGTTTGCTTGCAACAACCGCCCAGCAGGCACAGGCCGAGGAAGAGGGGTGCACATATTTGGTGAGAATTAAATGAGGTTCCCAACACCACGAAGAATGGAGAGGTGTGGGGAACATAATGGGCTCTATTGACTGTCTCCCACGTCCTTGCAGAATTCCTGCCAATGGGCCTAACTTGGCACTTGTTCAAATACTGTATATTCTCCCCGGAACCTGAATTTGACTTATTACATAAAAGAAAAGCCAAGTTTGTGAGCACCGTGGAGCAGGGCCTTGCTAAGAGGTTGCCAAGGTGAGATGAGTGTATGGTTGCCCTGGGTTTCCTGTGAGCTTTGATGTCCCTGGGCCACGTGATTCTGGTTTTGTAATGGGGACTGCAGTAGGGGTGCAAAGGCGCTCATCACCTGGTAGCTCAGAAATGGTTCCACAAACCTTCTACCCTGGAGACGATTTAGAGGTAAAGCCATCTCTTCCATCCCCCACCTGGCTTCCCGTGGGAAAACTGGGTTGGGAGGGAGGTGGGAACCAGCTCCTTCAGCTGGCTACAGCCACGGAACCATTGGGATCCCCCTTGTTTTCATGGACAGGTTAAAAGGGGAGGGAAGATAAAGAGTTCTTTGGGTCGCCGGAGCAAGTGTCTATTTCAGTTTAAAGTGAATGGGAAATGGAAAATTGAGCCTCATTATCCTAGGTAATTGCCCCAATTCTCCACTTGACTTTGCTAAGGCAGCTCTGTCCTGATGCTCCAAACGACACCTGCTGTGTGCCTGCGATCCTCTTGTCACCTCGGAAAGCTGCTGGTGTCAAGCTATCTCGAAACTGCAAAAGCAACTGTACACGTGAAGAAGTAAAATTAAAATGCAAGACTGAATCAGCAAAGAGATCACTGCTTGTAGCTTAAAATTAATTTATTTAACAAATATAGCTATAATATAAATGATAATAAAATTTCAAATATACAGTATATTACATAGTACACACAATCCCTTCCAAAGGGAGTTTTGAGAGCCATGAAAACGAACTGTTAAATAGAAACAGATTTTTTTTAATTTTACAATTTTTTTCTGGTACTGGTGAAAGAGACCCCTTCAACCTACCTTCACAACGCATCTGTGTGCCCTGCCCCCCAAAGCGGTGTCCAGCTGCTGGAGCTCTCTTAAATTTGCCAAAGGAAGGGGATGGCATCTTCTCGAACACTGTCCTCGTTTCTCTGCACTTGTCCAGCTTGGTGTGACGGCAGGGAGCAGCAGTGCACGAGACGCAGCGGCCTCTCGTCCTGCTCCTGCTCCGCTGCCAGCTCTGCTCGGGACCTTGTGTGAACCTCTTGGCCCCTCTGGCCCTAGTTCGCCCGTCAGTAGCGTCAGCAGCTCGAGGGCATGTGCAGATCCAGTAATAATGACTCTCCCAGCCACTTTTTTGGGATGGGATCAGATTCAGAAAGTGAACTCGGGAGCAACCAGGGGAATCCGGGTGCAGCATGGGGGTTAAAGGGAAGGGGGCGGCGGTGCCGAGCGGGGAGACAGTTGTAGGAATCCTGCTGCTGGCAGAAGACTCGGGCTGGAGGAATCAGCTGGCACCACCGATGGGCACCACCGGGCCACCTATGTCAGATGGTACATGCTGTAGCCCACATGCGCCGTGTAGAGTCCCACGGGGGCCACTGGCAGGGCGGCGCGCTGGAAGGGGCCGGAGGCACTGTAGAGCGAGGCGCCTGCTGCTGCGGCGACGGCCGCTGGACCACCGAGGGGGAAGGAGAGGCCGAAGGCAGCGGGGGGCAGCATGGGCTTCGCTGCCATCTTCAGTTTCTCCAGCTCGGCCTCCTGCAGTCTCTTGGCCTTGGCGCGGCGGTTCTGGAACCAGATCTTTACCTGCGTCTCAGTGAGGCTGAGGGAGCTGGAGAACTCGGCGCGCTCCGCGATGGACAGGTACTGCTTCTGGCGGAACTTGCGCTCCAGGGCCAGCAGCTGCGCGGTGGTGAAGGGCGTCCGCGGCTTCCGGTTGGTCTTGTGCTTGCGAAGAGTGCAGGCTGGGGGACTCAGCCGCCCTAAGGGGCCGAGAGAGAAAGAGGCAGGGGGTTAAGAGAGCGACTACCGCGCTGTCATCGGCCCTCGGCATGGTAACACGTTCAGCTCCAACGCCTCCACAGAAGGCTTTTGGAAAATATTTCCTTCAGTTCCCCCTGCACCCCCACAAGGAAGCCAGTCCCGTCTACTTTTTGCAAATGCACAGTTAAGATGCCAGATGCAGCACGCTCATATTCAAAGCCTGGTGCTCACGTTTGAGCTGGGCCCAGGTAGACACCTCTATGGGGAAACGGCAGGTTAACGAGGCCTTTCACAGTGGGGCCGCTGCCGCAGCCACTGACGGGGAAGGCAGATGTTAATACGGGCAACGAAACCCACAGAAAGAGCTCTGCACCCAGCCCAGCATCACACAGAGCTCTATGCCATTGGCCAGACATTCATCCGGGCCCAGTAAGTGTCCGGTGCTGGGCCGGGCCACCTCTATTGTAGATTCCAGATCCCCAAATCTCGCACTTCCCCCTGAAACAGCAAGCTGCAGTGGGGTCCTGGGGGGGCAGGCCCTAGCTGGGGGAAGTGGCCGTCACTGAGGTCAGATGGTGGCCCCTCCCTCTTAAACATATCAGGTGCCCTCGGAGCAGTGGAGAAGTGGCAGCTTCTTCTAATGTCCCCCTTCTCTCTTGGGCCTTGAGACACATTCTGTGTCTCAGGGGTGGCTTTGCATGTGGCTCTTGGCAGACACCTACGGTGCCCGACAATCTTTTGATTTTGGCTTCCAAATAACCCTCCAGGATGGAGACCTGGAGGGAGAACAGGGCTGGCCCCGGGGGCTGCCGTGCACCTCTCCTCCTGAGCTACATGGCTTGCTGAACCCAGCAAAGCACGCAACAGATAATTTCCAGGGCAACCGGAATCCAGTTAACTTTGGGGTGCTCGGGCCCAAGGCCCTCAGCTGAACTCTCAGGTTGTGGGGAGGAAGCTTTGTCCACACAGTAGCTTTGCTAGGGGAAGGTGGATTGAAGAGCAGGCTTCACCACTCGGGTTTTGCTTATGGGTTTTTTAAATTTCCGGCGCCTTTTTTTTGGGTAGTGACCTTTGGTCTCTCTGACCACCAGGATGTGAGTCAAATGAAATCCTGAGCTAACATCCCCTAATTCCCCCAGCCACTGTGAGTCCGGGAAGCAGTTGGCTGAGACTTGCTTTCCTCAGGGCCACCAGAGGGGCAGATGTGAGGGAAACGTCACCTTCTTTACCAGGGACAACCTAGCAGCCCAGGCCACCTTCTCCGGCCATTAGGCCCAGGGAGGGGCCGGCTTTTCAAAGACGCTTAATCCCCAGATAAAAATCATTCCTCAGCATTGCGCCATTGAATTTGTGCTGCTATTATGCTGCACAAAATAATCGAAGGAAACGAGGAAAACTTGGGAATTTCCCGTGCTCCTGAAATATCTCCGAGGAGTGTTCGCTGGGCACAGAAGCCTCGGCCCCGGAGGCCTTGGAATTACCCTGCCCTAGGGCGAGCTGTTAATGCCTGGTGTGCTTCACGCTGGCCCAGTCCCAAAGGCTTGAGAGCTTTGGAAACGACAGCGCCTTCCCCAGACTTGGTGCCTGCCCCGCCCCCTCCAGGGGAACGGGGCTGCCCCTCCCCTGGATCAGCCCTGCACCGAAGCACCAAGCCGCCGCCTCAAACTTGAAAGGCGCGAGGAACCTATTCGCAAAAAGAGGTTTAAACGATGGATTGGATGGGGGGCAGCCTGTTAGGAGAAAGTGGAACTCCGTGCGCAGGGAACGATGCCCGGGCCACTACGACCCACCCCATCGTTTGGAGAAATGCAGAGGAGCAGGTTTTAAGGTCGGATGGTGAGTTGAGGTCCTTTCGTGGGTGCAGGGAAGAGAGGTGCCCCAGCTTGGGTGTCTCACAAGCGACCTCCCACCCCGCAGCGTCACAGCGCCAAGGCGAGGAGCCCGAGAAAATGGACCTCAAGCTGGGCCTCCGCCAGGCCCCGAGCTCTTCCTGGGTGGCAGCAGCCAACCCGCAGCCCGTGACGCCCCGCAGCGTGGCCTCCAGGTATCCAGCTACAGGTACGCAGACGCCGAGACAAGCAGGCGCCGGTGCGCGCCAGGCGCCCCCGGGTCCCGCACCCCCTCCCGGCCCGGCCTCTGCCGGGGTTCGGCTACTCACTGGCTGGGGGCGGGGAGAAGCGGGGGCTCTGCATCCACGGGGTCCTGTCGGGCTTCTCGGGGCTCTCAGCTTTGACCAGCGCATCTTCCGGCAGCTTGAGGAGTCCTCCCACCGAGAAATGGCCGAGCGGCCGAGGCGAGGAGGGCGCGTCTGCGGGGCCCAGCGACCCGGGCCGGGGACCCAGCGGCTGAGCCGAGCCGCCCGCCGCCTGCGCGCCCTCGGGGGCCGCCAGCGCGGCCTCCTTGGCCCCGGGCTTCCTGTGATCGGCCATGAGCGCCTCCACGCTGAAGGGCAGGAGAGACGGCGAAGCTTTGGGCTTGGCCCCCTCCTCCTCCGCGCCCATGGTGGCGGCCGCCGTGGCCGCGGCGCCGGCAGGGCCCTGGCCCGCGCCTCCCCCCGCAGGCTTGCCGAAGGCAGAGTCCTCCACTTTGACACCGAGTGGCAAAGAAGTCATATCAGCAGCCGGGGCCATGCAGAGCCGGGCCCCCCTCCTGCCGCACCACAGGCCAGCCGCCGGGCATGGGCTTCGGGCGGCCTGGGAGCGCCCGGGGCCCTAGCCGGGCGGGCTCTCCGCGCGCGCGCGCGCCTCCCGCGGCTCCGGAATGCCGGCTCTGGGGCGCTGGGGCGCTAGGCCTGGCTCCCCGCCGCCGCCGCCGCTGTCGCGCAGGCCGAGCTCCCCGGGCGCACTCGCGGGCTCCGGGTCCGGCGCTGCTCCCCAGAGAACTTGCTAATAAGGCGAGGCCAGCGCGGCGGCGGCCAATCAGCGCGCGAGGGGGCGGGCCCAGAGCGGTCCATTGGGCCGCGCTCTTGGGGACGAGCCCCGAGGCTCGCTGGGCCTGGGGGTGCACGGGGCTGGGGCAGCCCGGGGGCGCAGAGGAGGGGAGGGGGCGCCCAGAGACTCTGCTCCGCGCTAAGGCCCGGCGGCCCCTGTCGGCTCGGTGCCCGTGCGTCTCCGTCTTCCTGTGCTCCTGGGGAACTTAGTCTTGCTCCCTTCTGTCACCTCCCTTCTCCCCTTCTTTTATCGCCCCTGTCCCTCTCCTCCCTTTTTGCCTCACTTATATTTCTCTGCTTCATCTTTTCTCTTACCGTTTCCTCCAGTCTTGCTTTTTCTCTCTATTCTTTCTCCTAGATCTGCGCCCCTTTCAGTTGTGCTCATTTCTTACAAATTCCTTTCCTATGTGTAAAAGAAAGCGCATGGTTGTCTGTCTTGTAGAAAGACATAATAATATCTATGTTTTACAACTCGTAACTCTGTTCCTCTGTTTCAGTCTTCACAGTTTTCCCCAGGAATGAGCCTTTGTGTATATCCAGGAGTTGGAGCAAAGTTTGCTGAAGGAAGTTTGCTGCTGTCGGATTCGTGGGTTCAGGGATAGCTAACAGCATTGCGATCTAGAATTGGTTTACAGGACCTGTCTTTAGCCCCCACCCCATCTCCCCAACTTTCCTGGGGCGGGTGTCGCCTCTGCGAGCGACTGGCTGGGAAAGGAGCAGCCTGATCCCTTTGTGAGAGCATTTACTGAAATAAAACCAACAGGAACGTCAACAAAACACAGATCTGGCCTTAAGGTGACCTCAGGAGAGGCATCTGCGGGAACAACAATACGCCCCTATCTCGGGGTCGCTAATCGCCGGGGGATAGAGGCGCACTGGGGGAGAAGGCCAGGCGGAAGAGAATAGCTCTTGGGAGTGGATCCTCCGGTTTGGCTTAAGAACTTTTGTTTTGCCAGTTTCGGAGGAAACGTGATTTTATTTTTGCTGCTGAAAAAGAGAAAAAACGAATTGGAGTCGGAGAGATGCAAGAGACCTGCAAACTCGGGCCGGGTGCCGGCTCTTTCTGTACCTCCTCCTTTATGGTCTCTGATCCCGGCCCAGGCCGGCGGCTCCCGGGGCGCTGGCGAGGTGATTGGCGGCTCACCCGGCCGGCCTTTGAGGGCCGCAGGGTTCTAATCTCCAGGAAACACCAGGGGCTGCCGCGGCCGTTTAGGGGTAATTATCCGAGCGCCCAGGGACCGCGAATTCCCTCGCCTTTTAACTGGGCGCAATAAAAGCTGTAGATTAGGGACGTCCAGATTAAGGAAAATGAATTACTAGACCAGGAACTTTATTACCCGGACGGCGTCCGGGGTCTGGCGGGAGGGGTCGGGCTGCGGACGCCAGGCCCCGCGCCGCGTGGAGGCCTCGGGGCGGGTTCGCGGGGACTCGAATCTGCACGATTTATTTCCCCTCTCCTGGTTTCTTCCCATCGGAGGAGACTGCAGCTCAGGCTCCAGGCAGGACTTGGGGCCTCGGGCGCGCTTCTGCCCAGCTGGGCACGTTGTGCCCGGGCCCCCCCCAAGTGTGCCCGAGGAGTCACCCCACGTTAACGCCGAGCTCAGCGAGGCTGTGGGCCGGACACCTGGTTCGCAGCCCCGCGGGAACCGTGCACAGTCTCTCCCTCGCAATTCTAATTAAACTGGGGCCGGATAACCGCGCCAGCCCCTCAGCCAGAAGCTCGCTCTGCGCTCACTTCGGTGAAAGGTGGGGAGGAAACAGGCCCTTGGGCTCTTCCGGGCAGTGTTTTTAAAGCGGTTAGCGTGTCTTTCCGTCGGGGCTTTGCTTTGTTCCGTCGTCGTCCTGCAGTTCAGAATGTTTGACTCCCAGATCGCTTTGATGAAACTAAAAACTTTCTCCCCAGAAAAGTGCGCAGCGGCCAAACTACAGCCCTGGCGCTGTGCGGACAAGTTGGGGGGCGGGTGTCTGGGGCCTTTTGGAGTCCGCCTGGGTTTAGGGTCGAGGGGGCCTCGAACCCCGAGAGTGGAGCCGTGCCGCACGGAGGGGTCTCTGGCAAAACTCACAGCGGTCGCGGGCGCCGGCGCAGGAGGCCTGGCGCAGGCCGGGCCGGGCGGCTGAGAAGGGCCGCATCGCTAATTGCGGGGATAAACAATCTGTCACGATCCCTCAGCGCGCCTAATAGGCAGACGAGGATGTTGGTTTTAGGCGCCAGCGGCGGCCGGATCAAAGGCTGCAGCCGACGCAGGGGCCCTTGAAGTCGCGCCCTCGCCTCCAGGGAGCAAACCGCCCGCGCCCCGGGCCCGGAGCTGCCTCCCGAGCCCGTCCCCGAACCCCGCAGCACCCGCATCCTTCGGGGTGCCAGCGGCGCCGCGGAGAAGACGCGGGCGCCCAGCGCAGGGCTCAGCCTGCAGTGCGCATCCGTACGGCGCGGGGCTGCTCCGGGCCGCCGCTGGGCCACAGGGAGAAGGCGCTGGGGGGCGGAGAGGGACTCGGGGAAACCAAGCGCCGCTCTCCGGGTTCCTGCGGCTCAGTCCCGCGGGAGCGCGGCGCGCGCTGGGGGGCAGGGGGAGGGCGCTTCTGTGACTGGGTTTGGCCCGGGCCTTGACCGATTTCCGGGCTGCTGCGCTCAGGAGCTGCAGGGTGGGGGGCTGCGCCTGTTATCTCGCCGCCAGCACAGACCCGGGCGCTTCTGCCCAGCGGTTCCCAGCGCGGCCTCTGCAGCCCGGACCGCGACTGTAATTCATGCCTGGCAAGCGCAGGGCTGGCCCGCGGCAGATAAAGCTCAGCCCTGGCGCTCCCGCGTCCTCGCCGGCCCCCTCCCTTCCCCTCTGCCTCCCTCTTCCTAAAACGCTGCCCCCCCCAAAGCGCCCCTGCACCTCGCATCCTAAAGACAGCTTCTCCTGCGACCACTTTCTGGGCAACTAAACTCGTGGTGGGCTTATTTTTTTCCCCTCCCCATCCAATTCTTGTTCTAAGGACGTGTGCCCGGGCGGGAGCAGGGCGGTGTGGTTCCTAGAGATGTGTCTCTCTTCAACAAAAATTAACTTTCAGAAGGGCCCGGTCTTGAGGCTTGCTCGCTCTTTGAGCCCTGCTCCTGGATGGGACGGACGCCTCTATGGGCTGGTCTGTCACTGCAGCTTTCGCTGTCGCCTCCGTAGAGTTTTTTGTTTACGTCCCCTCCCCCTCCCCTTTTCCAGTGCATTTTGTGGCCTGGGCCCAGGAATCCCTTGTGCATTTTTTAAAATGTGCAGCTCAGTGGGATCCCCCGGCAATTAGGAGCCCCAAACAATCCTCTTTAATAGAATGAATGTGCTATGAAAACCGATTACCCGGAACGATTTATTTTGGTGGGAATTCACCAATCGCCAGGAGGGCGGTGGAGGAGGCCTGGAAGAGGTATTTTGTGTCGGGGTGGGGTGGAGGTGGAGACAGAAAGCCTTGTCCCCAGATCTGCAAACCTACCAGGGGCCCTCCCTACCCCGCCGTCTCATCTTTTGGCCTCTGTTACCTAGGAGTGGAGGGACGGGAGTCAGGTTTGAGAAGTCGCCTGGGAGCCGCTCTCGCTGCAGGAGAATTTCATAGCTTTCCAGAGAAGGCCCCTGAAGAGATGAGAAATCTAGATACGGAAGGACTCCAGCACAGATCCCCGAGCAAGACGCTTTCTGAATCCAGGACCCGGACAGGACTCTTGTGCCTCCGGAGAGCTTTGGAGCCCTTCCTTACCGCCGCATCAAAATCACTGTTCTTTTGAAGCGTTTTCTCCTTCTCTCGAATGCCTCCCCTGAGAGGGCCCCAATGTGCGGTGGATTTTACCCGGCACCGGCGAGGAAGAGACAGTCTGACGCAGGGCTTAGGACCCTTCCCTACCCTACCCTCCCCCACTTGCTCCCCTGTGTCTTCAAATTCGGGAGGGGTAAGGGGGCTCGGATCTGGGGAAGAGATAGCCCCCCACCCCCCGAATGGCCCAAATTAATGTGATCGTGGGCAAGATGAAAGCAGAGGCCGTCGGGCTCCTCCTAGAGCTCTATAATTATAGATAATATATCCCATTTCAAAGCAATTAGACCAATCAGGCGTAACGAACCACTTTGCTGCCGACGAATAACAAAGGTGCACGGTTATTTAAGCCTGGAGATGTGGGGCAGACCCCCCAGGCTCCGGGGGCGACTGAGTGCCCCCCATCCTGGCCCTGCCCAGCCAGCCAAGGGCCCCAGCTCAGTTCCAGCGAGGCTGGAGGGCAGGGTTTTGGAGGGGCAGAGGGGAGAGAGCTGCGATGAGGCCTTATAGGCAGGTTTCCCAAACTTCGTTTAATTGTCTGGACTCTGGGAAACAGGTATTATCATCCTTCCGGCCCCCAGATGAAAGAACAGAATCAGAGAGGTTAAGTGTCTTGCTCCGGGTCACACAGTTAGTGGTGTCGACAAGGTCTGGTTGCTAGTGAGTCTACACCACTGAGATCCACTTTTTAATCCACCTTTCCCACCCCCAGGAGCAGCCTCTCCTTAGATCTTTCCAAAACACCAAATGCACTACAGTGCTGCAGTGTTCACTGGGACCACCTGCCTGTCCACCCGCAATCCGGGAAATGGGTGTTCGGTCCAGCGCTTTTACCCCCCCCCTCCTGCTTGGCCTCCTCTGCCCCCCAGGGTCCTGGCCAGGGTCCTGGAGGGGAACTCAGGCCCCAGCTGCTCGCCATGCAGCCAGCCAAGGGCCAACACTTCTGGGTCTCCGTGTGTGTGTCCGAGAGGCACAGAGACGATGTGGACGAGATGGGGAGAGAGGGAGGCCAATGGCCCGGTGTGGGTGCCCAGGGGAGAGGAGTCCAGGCTGAGAGCCTGAGTGTGGTGCTGGGTGCTCAGTGAACCGCAAGGCGCAGGGCGGGCAGAGCTGGGGCCACAAAGGAGGGATGGGGGAGCCCCTGGAGAGTGCATCTGCCATCCCCTGGGGGAGACAGGACGGATCGGGATGGGTGTCAGGCTGGGGCATGGGGCCCCGGGACCCTCCTCCTTCTGCTTTCTACATTCCTGTCTGTGTCCCCAACTTGGAGTCCCTCTCTGGACATTTCCTTCTCTAGGTCTCAAAGTCCTCTCCACATTGCAGTCTCGGAGGTGTCCTGTCCCCCCCCCCATGGCACCGTTTCACTTGGCTTCTCTGCCTTTCCATGGCTTCTCTGTTTCTGCCTCTCCGCTCTCTGTGCTCCTCATTCCAGCCAGGAGTCAGTGTGAACCAGTCACGGATCTGTCACTGCAGCTGTGCCACCTGGTGAATTCCCTCTGGAGCACCTCGGGGAGCAGCTGGAAGTGTCTCTCCCCAATGCCACCCCTGCCCGGGGCTTCCAGCTGGTAATTGCAACTCTAAGCCTGCTTCCCTGTCTGGGCCAGGGGCTGCACCACGCACCTTCCCTGAAGGCTCACCATGAGGACCCCAAAGAAGACTGGCAAAGACCTCAGCAGGCCTGGCAAGTTGAGGAGGTGGTAACTGAGAGTCACCCACTCCCACCATTCCAGGACCCCAGCATGGGTATGGCTGGGATGGGCATCCAGGAATGGCACGGGGACCAGGGAGTCCTGGGACAGCGGCCAGTGCGCCTTTTGAAACAGGGGTGATGCCCAGTCGAGGACAGCACAGGTTGAAACAACCTCAGCCGCTTCCTTCCGGGCACTGGCTCCCCTCTTAAGGGCTCCAAGAAGGACGCCCCC
Organism: Dolichotis patagonum; assembly: GCA_004027295.1. Lineage (NCBI taxonomy): Eukaryota > Metazoa > Chordata > Mammalia > Rodentia > Caviidae > Dolichotis > Dolichotis patagonum. Next base: position 48,447 of record PVJX010000520.1, on the reverse strand, counting down.
CCCCCCGCCTCAAGTGCCCACCCTCTCCTGCTGACCCCCAGCTCCCCTGGGGAGATGAGTGGAGGCTGCCGCTAGAAGTCTGCTGCATACACTCAGCATTGCGTGTGGAGTAAGGACAGAGTCAGGGAGGCAGAAGGCTCCGGACTCAGCTGAGGTGTGGAGGGGCACAGGCAGGAAGCCTAATGCTGCTGAATTCTTCACAGGCTTGGGAGAAGGCGGCCGCCCTAGCCCGATGAAAACTAGAAATTTGGTGCAAAGCTCCATTTCCATAAATAACGAAACTGCGCCCCAGCAGGAGTCTCTTCCGGGGCTCTGAGCTGGAAACGGGTGGGCAGAACTGGGTTAAAACACACAGCTCTCTGGTCTGCTGCCCAGCGCTCATCCCGTCCCGACAGAGGGAGGGCCGGATACCTGGCCCTGGGGCGTCTCAACCGGTCCTCTGCGACCAGTGACCTGCACCCTTAGGACCGCACGAGGGCCACACCCGTGCGTGACCAGGGTGTGCAAGAGCGTTGCACTCACGGTTAGATGCACAGCAATCCCGAGGTGGGCACCCTTGGCCCAGCAGGAGGGCACGGAGACCCCAGCACAATAGCCCTGCACCCGCTCTATTGTCTTTTGGCCTCTTTCATGGGGCGTTTGGGCACCGGGTCGCAAAGCCCGCTTGCTCTAACCCCTGGGGTCTCCAGGGCCAAGACCGGACGGGGCGTGGCTCTCAATAAGCCCCGCCCCTGGAGCAGGCTCCTCCCTCTCCTGGGGTGCTTGGGCTATGGCCCCGCGCAGCGACTGCCCCTCCCTACCTGCCCCAGGCTGCATCCCTGGGAGGGGCTGGGGCAGGTCCCCTCCCCCCTTCCTCCCTGAGGCTGCGTGAGGAGGGCCTGCGTCCTAGGACCCGAGAAGATGCTAAAACGCTCCACACAATTGAACTTCACCTTAGCCCTTAACCTGCCTCAACTCACCGAACCTTGCCAGCAACTCTCTTTTTATCCTTAGTTGACCATGGGGAAATAGGTTTCATAACTCACTCTAGCAAAAACATACATAAAAGCAAGTCTGTTCTTGTTATGGAGTCTCCACTTAGGGAGGCTGAAGCAGGCACATCGCAAGTTAGAGTCCCTTTTGGGCAACTTAGCAGCAGACACCCTGTCTCAAAACAAAATGCAGAGAGGGGATGGGGATGTATCTGGGTGCAGAGAGAACCTCGGGTTCAATGCCCAGTACTCTGGGGAGAAGTCTGCCAGCACCCTGGGTTGGGGGCCAGGGGTCAGTGTACGCCGCTACATGGAAGTGCCCTATTTTGGAAACCTCGGCAGAGAGGGGGTCCGAATGGATCAGCCCCCTGCCCCAGCTGGGCCCTGGACACCCCTACCTGGCCCATGCTGGGCGGGGCGAGGGCGGGGAGTAGAGCCAGGTCACAGGTGAGGACAGCCCCTCCGAGTGTTGCTTCTCTTTCCTGAATGACATTTATTTATTTATTTATTTATTTATTTATTTTATTTTATTTTATTTTTTTTTTTTTTGGTACCGGGGATTGAACTCACAACCTCGTGCTTGCAAGGCAGGCGCTAATGCCTCCCGGCTTGAATGACATTTCCAAAAGAAAGCTGAAGTTCCCCCTTCTCAGTTGCTAGGATCTCTTTTGAAGAGCACGTTGTACAGCTCAGGAAGATGGTCCTCCACTCCAGGGTGCCTCCTGTCACCCCTGGAACTGCCAGTTCCTAGCTGTGCATCCGAGGACCAGCGGGGAGGCTGGGAGGGTGCCCGGGAGACTTTCATCCGGAGGCCCTCATTTCCAGGGAGGGGATCCTGGTCCAGGCAGCTCCCCTCCATCTGTCCTGGTCTGCAGGAAAGAATAGGTCCCCACCCTCCAGGTTCTGGGGTGCAGTACTGCCCCTCCCTAGGGGGACGTGTCCCATGGTTGGGGAGACCGCGATCTGATCACACGTGGGCCCTGGCCACAGTCCAGTTTGGTGAAAGTAGATCTGGCCTTATCGGCTCGGTGGTGGTCCCCGGGGTGGTCTGGCGCTGCCCCCGGGTCCCCATCTGATTTTCCTGCCCAGACACGTGTTTAAACAGACCCCCAGGGCCTTCAGTAACCTGAGCCGGCCTGGAGCAGCCAGGTAGGGGAGGCAGTTCTGAGGCCGGGGCTGTGGGTGGGACGCAGGGACCAGAGGAGGGACCGGGAGCCGGGAGAGAGCAGGACGAAGCCATCTCTAGAACCCAGCAAATCCTCTGGAGTTTGCACAGTGGGTTCAAATCCCAGCTCCGCCCTTTTGGGCTTTGTGGCCTCCAACAAGTTACTGGCCCTCTGTGGGCTTCCGTGTGCCACTGTGATGGCAATAACACAAGTATAAAATACCCAGAGCAGTGTGGGCATCGAGGGATCAGCCATGGAGACTCTGGCCGCCCAGTGAGTGAGCCCAGGCAGCCGTGCAGGACTTCGAGGCCAGGCAGGTAAGGCTGCAGCGAGACAGCCAGGGCCCAGGGAGGTAAGCGGCTTAGACCAGCCACATCCCACCCCGCCAGTGCTCTGAAGCCAGGCACAGTGGCGTCCTGCAGGGGTTCCCAGCGCAGGTCCCAGACAGGCTAAGCCCAGTCTCCCAGTGCTGACCGTCATCCCACCCCCATGGAGCCTGGCTCCACCCAATCTGCCCACTGGGCTCTTTGCAGTTGCCCCAGGGCGCCCGCCCTGGCCCCTCCCCCTCCGTCACCTGAAATGCGGTTCCCTGTTTCCGTGTTTACCCGGCTCTGCCCAGTGGCACTTCAGCTCCCAAAGCCCATGTGCTGCCCGCTGCTGTGTTTGGTGCCTGCCCGTCAGCACCCAGCACGGTGGGGCACAGATGGCACCTAACAGAGATTTGGGGATGATTAATGAATCTTTCACACCCTCCCTCGCTACTTAGGAAAAATGCTGACCTCCTCTTACTTGGTTTTCTTATCTGTGATATGGACCTGCTAAACCGCCCACCTCGCCCTCCTGCAGGGAGTAAACCAGAGGAGGCACAGACAAGTGCTTGCTGCAAGAAGGCTGTCGGCAACTTTTTGCTTTTCCTGGGGGCAGAGGACCACAAGCCTTCCAGAAGATTCCTTCTGAGGAAGAATGACACATCAGGAACAGCTTTGGGTCTGGGATTTTCTGGCACACCTGGAAGATAAAGCCACCTCTATACAGCATTTCAACCAAGCTGTACAGCGACTGTCTGACCCGTCGGGAGATGTTCCTGTCTTTTGCAGGTGAAAGGACAAGGCCCAGAGCGGTCAGAACACCTTCCTGGAGGTCACACCGCTAAGGAGCGCCTTCTCCTCTCAGCTCTCCTGCCCCCGACCCCATCCCTACCCAGGGCTGGCAGCTGCCCAGTGTGCCCTGAGGGTGAAGGACTGCTGCCAAGACTTTCCCTCAGGAGAGCGGCCAGAGCTGGACAGGCAGAGTGGGTGGAGCAGAGGCATGGGTGAGGGTGAGAGGAAGGCGGAGGGTGAGGGGTGCCCAGGGCCCCGGGCTGGTGGGTGGTGGGAGGAAGGCATAGGCTGCTCCCTTTCCGACAATCACAGTCATTACAGCCGCCCTCACCCTCCCTGGAGGCCCTCATTACCTGGTGCTGACCGCCCTTCCAGAAAATGCAAAGCCGCAGGCACCCACTCCCAGGGTACACAGAGGAAGGCCCCACCGCACCCTCCTGGGGCTGGACCATTGGTGGCCTGTGAGGCTGCGTCCTGGGGCCTTTGACCCCAGGGCCTTTGCTCTGAGTTCCACCTCCCAGACCTCTTTGATGCTTCATTTTGAGACAAGGTCTCGAGAAGTCTCTGTGTTTCTCAGGCTGGACTCACCTGGTGATCTTCCTGCCTCGGCCTCACAGAGTGCTGAGTCACAGAGGTGCTCCAGCGTGCCTGGCTTGGAGCTCGCATCCTCAAAGGTGAATCTGGAAGGGACTGCACCCACCCTCTGTATTTTACCCTCCTGCACATGCAAGAAGGCAGCTCCCTCTGGGGGAAGCATTTTGGTCCCTGTTCTGTCACCCTCAAGATCCCACTGAACAGGTCAGCAAACAGGCTGTGGTCTGTGGCTGGGGGACCGTTTGCGCCTCACCTGTGCGGACATGGAGACAGTGCACGGGGTGATAATGACCTGCACTGCCCCTGCCAAGCGCCTACTATGTGTGGGCTCCTTAGGGTGTCCCCGGGTTTAATCCCTGTGCTAACCTGGACTTGCACTCCATCGGGCAAACAGGGAAAAGGGTGAGGGGGAACCATATTCGGTCCAAGGTCATTCAGGGCGCAGCGACATTTAGCAAAAGCAACCCCTTAGTGGAAAAGTGGGGAGGGCATGGGAAACCAAAGCAGAAGGAAAAGCCCCCAGGACTGGCCCTGCCCACACAGGCAGGGATTGGAGCATTTGCACAGAATGGCCCTGGAGCCCCAAGGGGCCAGGTCTCAGCCAGGGAGCGCTCCAGGATAGAAGGGAAAAAGAAGGTAAAAGAGCCGGAGAAGAGTGCGTACCAAGGACACCCGCTCTGCTGCGCATGCGCAGCGCCTACAGGGGCGGGGCCCGCAGAGGTTCCTCCTCCAAGGAAGGCCACAACCTTCTGCTGGAGGGGGAGGGAGGCCTTGGTGACAGACTCGCAGCTTCCCGGGGAGAACTTTTAAAAAATCAGTGCTTGTAACCACGCCATAGAATACATAATCCTATCAACTGTGACTGGACATTTATTCTTCCCGTGCAACCGCGAGGTGGTTATGATGTTGCCCGGCCCTGGGAGACAGCGTCAGGTGACTTGGCCAAGTTCGGGCAGGGTAGCGGGCATCCCGACTGCACATGCTCAGCCCTGCCACGCGGGACTGAAGTGAAGTGACCTTAGAAGAGATGTCTTTGTTTCCTAGGGCAGCAGTGGCAAGATGCCACCAGCCTGGTGACATCAAACAACAAAATTGGTTTTCCCTGCAGTTCTAGAAGCCTAGAAGTCTGCTGCAGGGTCCGAAGGGCCACACTCCCTCCCAGACTCTGAGGAAAACCCTGTCTTCCTTCTCTGGACCTGGGGCCATCTTTGAGGTCCCACAGGTGTCCCCCCACTCCCAGAGCAGCTTCCTGTGTGTCCTGTCCAAACGTCATTCTTCTTACAAGTCCTCCTGTAGTGTGGACCCATCTTAACTTGACGGCTTCTTGTAAGATCAGCCTTTCCAAATAAGGTCACCTTCCTGGGGCCTGGGGGTCAGTACATGGACAAAGCCGGGCACCCAGTTAATTCTGTAACAGCACATATGTGCTCCCCCCTTCTACCTGTACGCTATCCTGTGCTGCTGGACACAGTGTGGACCCGGCCACGCCTGCCTCCTTTGGCAAAACCCTTCTTCACGTGGGAGCATTAGCCAGACAGGCATCGCCATCCCCATCTCGTAGAAGAGAGGCTTGGGAAGTCCAGGAAGAACCCTAGCAATGCCCAGATCGGAAGCAGCAGCAATCGGAACCCCACACTGACCTCTATGAGCCTCTTGCCCCTGGGGGGAGGCTGCTCAGGCAGGGGTAAGGCTCGGGCTGGGCAGGTGGCCCTGCTGGGCTCTGCAGACCCTGCTGACTCACAGGACAAGTGTTAACGCGCTGCCTGGGTGCTGTCAGTTGCCTGGGAGCCGATTAAGATGTCACGGGAGATTATGATGTCAGGTGAAGGAATCACACTCCAGGAGGGGTGACTGTCGGACTGGAAGGAGGTTACCCTAGCAACGGAGATGGGCTGTCCTTGCCACGCAGCCGCTCAGCCTGGTGGGAAGGGCTCTGGGGCTCCGTGATCTGGGTGTGAACCGTCTCTTTTCTGAACTTCCTGTTAGTCCTCTACAAGACGGGGACCCAAGGGATAGCTGAAGGAAAGGCCCCTTGTCTGCAAGCATCTGCCTAGAGTCAGTCCCCAGGGCCACCTCAGCCACCAGGCAGGCATGAGCTCCGGAGCAGGGGCTTAGGCACGGGCAGGTTCACCAGAGGTGGCCAAGACAAGGGGCCCAGTGGCCCCTGCCGAATGCTGAGGACGCTTATGTGTAGCCTCCCTGGCCGTGGCCGTGCAGAGCCTGGGCACAGCCTGCTTCATGCCAGCCAGCAGGAAGGGCTTCTGCTGGGTCTCCCCAGCTGCCCTAGCAGTGCTGACCGCAGCCCGTGGTCCCTCAGCACTTGTTTCTTTCTTTCCTCTTTCAGCCACCAAGTCCCCAGGCCTCAGAATCCTGTCACATAAGTTTCTGAGTAGATGAACTGACGAAAGGAGGTGTGTTCTCCCATTCCTTCTCTATGTCTCAGAACAAAGCTTTGAAGAAGAAACACTCCCTTCTCTGCACAGCTGCCCTTCACATGGCCCTTGATTCTGATTCTCCTATTTCCTCAAGCCCTGAGTTCCACTCACCCACCCATTCACTCACCCACCTACTCACCTACGTTTTCTCCACCCCATCTACCCAGCTATCCTGGTAGCCATCCACCCATCCCTTCCATCATCAGTTTATCCATCATTTTCCTCACTCTGTCATTCACTCCCAACCCTATCCACCCATCCATTTACCCATCCAGCCACCTCTCACCGTGTCCATTTGCTCACCCACCCACACATTTGCCTCATAAGTGTCAGCTCACCCACCCAGGCACCCATCAGCAGACAGCCACGGGCACCACGTGTGCGTGGCATAGCTGAGGCACAGACCCTGTGCTTGGCCTGAGGGGCCCTCAGGGCTGTCACATGGGGAGCCTGGCCCTAAGGAATTCTCCCTCAGTCTTGCAGAGGTGAGAGAACTCTGACCTGAGAAGGGCAGGCCGGATGCCACCGTGGAAGGAGGAAGCATTCTCTGGGAGACAGGGAAGGCTCCTGGGGTGACAGAGGACAGTGGACTCTTCTACCACCCCTGACACAGGCTGGTGTCTACCACACTTCACAGAGCCTTCAGGTAAGTACAGAGAGGTTAAGTGTCTTCCTCTGGGCCACCAAGCTGCTAACTCATAGAACTGACACAAGAAGTTCCAATGTCATTGTCTCAACAAGGCAGCTTCTCTCCAGACTCCAAGGCCATCCTGTCTGTGTCCATGGTCCCTTCTGCACCGTAAGGTCAGTTCCCTGTGGGCCAGGCCCTTATGTTGCCTCTGCTGTGTCCACAGTGCCAGGAGCACAGTGGGTGCTGGGAACATGCCCTCTGGCCACTTTCAGATCTCCTTCCCTCCCTGTCTCCCCTTCCTGCCAGGCGTCCTTTGCTTGCTCTTCTGCCGCCTTTGACCCTGGCTGGGGGGTCTGGGTCATGCAGGTGCATGGACCCCCCAGCTGCACACCACCCAGACTTGGTGACTCACGCAGGGACAGCACCCCAGCTATGCCTTGCAGACCATTTTAGGGACACACACCGCACAAACAGATAATTGAAAAGATTACCCGGAGACGGGGCTCGCAGCAGGCTGATTTACTGCGTGTCATCCCCACTTCAGGGACTTTATTAGAAATTGAAGAATGGCTTCCCAGCCCGAGCTGTGTGTAACCTCCAGCAGTCACACAAACCAGATGGCCGTGGCTGGCTGCAGGCACCATTCGCCCAGCTAGCAACCACGACAGGAGCAGCATCTCAGCCCCAGGATGGAGCCTGCCCTGTGTCCTCTCCTTCCCTTGCCTCCTCTCCTGCTCCTCCCTGCTCTGCTTCTGGGGGGTGGAGGGCACTGGTCAAGCACAGGCCCTCAGAGCCAGAGTGTCCAGGTAAGCGGGGTTGGAGCTTTAACCCTCACATTCGGGTCCACGTGTTATGGGATCGAGAGGCAGGACTCCCAGGTGATCAGGATGAGCTGAGGTCCTGAGGGACAGCTCCATGATGGCACTGGTGGCTTTAGAAGGAGAGGAGAGATGGATGCTGCAGCTGGCCCTTTCTCCCACAGAGCCCTGTGCCAGTTTATGATCCAGCACGATACCTCACTAGATGCTCACCAGGGGCTGGTGCCAGCTGCATGGATCACCAGCCCCAGCCCTGAGCTGAGCAGACCTCCATTCATTATAAATCACCTGCTGCGCTCAGGTGTTCGGCAGTGGGCCTCATGGTGCCACTGAGTCCTCCTGGAACCTTGTCCCCTCCCAACCCTGGCTCCAGAGCCCCCTTGCATGAAGCCTCATGGTGGGATGGCCTGGGTGGGAGGACACTGGTCCTACCATGGCGCACAGGAAGGAGAGAGAGAAGGCAGGAGCAGAGGAAAGAGAGAACCCTTCCTGGCCACACCCCAGTGACGTCCACTAGCCAGGTCCCATCTCCCCATTGCTGATCCAATCACTTCCGGAAAGCCCCACCTCTGAGCCCGGGAGAGCTTCCAGAGTTACTCTTGATCTAAACCATAGTGCTCCAGGCCTGAGAGGGGACACATTTCTGTTCTTTAAAGCCACCTGGGTTGCAGTATTTTGCCCCTCCATCCTAAGAAAATGTGGGCTGGTTTCACTTCAGTCTTTGAGGACCCCTGTGAGGAGGGCGTGATAATCCTCATGGCACCAACAAAGAGGCCAAGGCTCCGAAAGGTGAAGTGCCTTTCTCAGGGTCCTCAGCACCCAGGGGTCACCAGGACCCCAAGAGGATGTGTCTGCCTCCAAACAGTGTGAGCTCCGTGGGTGACCGAGCAAGCAGCCTGGCTGCTCTCTCTTTGGTCATCTTGAGGGTCCCCATAACAGAGGCACTAGCAATGGTCTGTGGCCCGTCATCCTGGAGTTCCTGGGACCGGGACCCTGCTGCCTGCACCTCATGCCCTCCTGCTCCTCAGCATCTGCTCAGCTGCCCTATCAGTGTCTGTCAGGCCCACTGAAGGCCCAGGCCCAGGTGCTGTGGTTTGGATCAGGAATGTGCCCCAGAGACGCATTGGGAAGGTTCTGTCCCAAAGGGTGGCTGCACTGGGTGATGGCGGACCCTGCAGGAGGTGTGGCCTACGGGAGGAAGTGAGGTCATTAGGGGCGTGGCCTTGGAGGGGATTCCGGGGTCTTAGTGCCTTCCTGCTTCTCTCTGCTTCTGGTTGCCAGGAAGTGAATGGCCTCCTCTGCCAGAGCCCCCTCCATCATATTCTGTGTCACCACAGGCCCAAAGCAATGGGGCCATGTGGTCATGGACTGAAGCCTCGGTCACTGTGAGGCAAAGTTCTCTCCTCAGAAGTCTTCGTCACATCTATGATGTAGATGGAAGCTGAGACACATTTTAGGCCCAAGAAGCTGACTCATCCAGGGACCTTAGCTCCTCACCACTGAAAGCACAGCCCCCAGCCCCACAGCATCAGCCTCGCTTGGAAATTGATGTGAAGAGCTGGAATTGGGGGCCCTAGACTTCCTGAATCAGAGCCTGTGTTTAACAAGATGTGGAGCGGCCGGATGTTCCCTGGAGTCTGGAAGTACCTACTCAGCCTGGCCCACAGAGCTCGGTGACAGCTATGTCCTTTTGGCATTGGGAACGGCAGGGCAGGAGCTGAGGCACTGTCCTTTCCCGCCGGAGCCTGGGCTGACTCCTGGCTCTGCCTCTGGTAGGCTGTGTGACTTCCGGTCAGCTACTCAACCTCTGTGCAGCTGTGAGCACGATGATGGCAGCCAAGGGCCTTGGATTGGGGCTTTGTGTCACAGGGCGGAGGCTGCACTGGAGACATTCCTGGAGCTTGTAGGGAGATGGCCTGAAGATTCGCCCTCACTGTCATTGTTGCCGCCCCACTGTGCGTTTACCCCTCTGCCCAGCGCGGTGGCCGGAGGCCTGGGTGTGGGGTGCACTGGGGGGGGCCCAGTGTTGTGCCTCAGCTCCCTGCTGCCCCTCAGTACCCTCCCCAGCCACGCCTTTTCCTGGGTCTTCTCTCCTGTGCCTGTCTGTGTCTGTGTTTCTGTCCCTCCTCCTTTCTCACCATGGAAACTCCTTTCAAGGCTGACCTCACCCAAATGATTGCAACACAAAAACCACCGGCCTGAAGTCGGCTCAGTCAGTGGCCCAGTTAGAAGCTGTTTTCTTCCTCTGGGGTGGGGTCGGGTGCCCCCCGAAGTCCCCAAGAGGGGCAACTCGCAACACTCTCTTTGTCCCTCCAGCCTGAGGCCTTCGCAGGAAAGGGCAGGACACACCAAGGGCCCAGGGTCAGAGTGTCCTGTGGCTCAAGCTGTCTCTGAGGTCTGGAACCCTTGACCCGGGCTCCCTAGCTGTACCTCATCTCCCAGATGCCCCGGTGCCCACAGCATGGTGGTCATGGTAGCTGGGCCAGGGATCTGGGGAGTGCTGAGCCCAAGGCCCACTCACCCCTCAAAATCTGTTCTGTCTCCTCTCTGGATCACATTATGCGTGCGTGTTTGGGGGACGAGGCTGCTGTGTATAGATGACCTGGCTTCTTTGATCACCTGGAACTCTCTCTCCACCCTTTATTCTGCCGCCAGAGACAGACCTGGTATCGCTTCAGGCCTTTAGAGAGTGGCTTCCACCTCCATCCCTTGCTGGGTTCTGAGACCTGGACTCAGGGTTAGGGTTTGCAAAACAGGAGATAAACTCACACTGTTACAGGGCTTCATTAAGGAGCCATGGGGAAGAGGGCGCCCGTTTCTTGCCCCTGCCCGAGGTCTTAAAAATGAATGTTTTAATCTATCAGTCACCTTACTATGCAGTCCTTGGTGGTATTATTGAATACCCTCCACTGGAACTCTTATGCACACTTATATACCCATCGCAGTCAGACAGAAGCACACAGATACACACACACACACACACACACACACACACTCCCCACCTGCACACGCACACTCACAACTCTGTACTCATAATCCTGCAGCACACATGCACATTCACACCCAAACACATGTACACCCACATTCAAGCACACCCATACCCACTTACACACCCGCATGGCCCGCACAGAAGGCAAACATACAGCTCACACGCCCCTGTACATGCACACGCTCGCCACCTCATTCCCAGCTCCCCAAGGCGGCTAAGGCTACAGGGGCTTCCCAGTGGCCTCAGATCCAGGCTAGCAGCTTTCTAGGCCCACGGGCTCAGCCTTTCGAATACCTGATGACAGGTGTGCACCTCTTGCTTGGGACCTCTTGGCTGGGCGAGGGGCCATTTCCCAGCCAGGGAAACTGAGATTCAGAAGGGAGAAGGGTATTGCCATGGATCCCAAGGTGATTATTGACACAACAAGAAACAGAGCCAAGACCTTTTAAGGTTTCTCAACAATCTGAACCTCGTAAATCTAGATTATTCACCAAATGAAGAAGAGTTAATTGAAGCGGTCACCTCAATTAACCCACAGTTAGTACCACATCAGCTCGAAAATAACGCAGACCACTGTCCAAAGGGACTCCCTGACGTTTGCACACTTTATCCCACAGCTCTGCCGGAGCTTTTTTTTCTCATAACAGGTACGGCAACTGCTGCTGTGTCTTGCTCTGACGGTCTTCACTGATCAAGCGTTTCCTCCCTGCAGTGATCAGTACCGCTGCTCTCTGCTGAGGGCAGCACGGTTTGAAAGTGCATGGTGCAGGCTGGGAGCTGCTGTAGCTGCATAAGCAGTGGGGCAGGGGTCAGGGTGTTCGGGGACCAAGGCAGTTCCCGGGGGAATAGGTTCACGCTTTGGTTGCAGCAGTGGGCTAGTGCTTGTGGGAGTGGGTTACTGATTACAAGGATGAGTTCACAGCTAAGCATGGTAATCCTAGCTATTCAGGAGGGTCTCAAGTTCAAGGCCACTGGGCACCTGGGCAAGACCCAATCCGCCCCCCCAAAAAAAGAGTCTGCATGCTTTCTGGTGCTTCTTCCTGCCACTGTGGGATGACATAGCACACAGGCTGTCACCAGATGGCAACGCCATGCTCTTGGAGCACAAGTTTCCAGAGCCATGGGCTGAAGGAATCTCAGTTCTTTATATATTATCTAGTCCCTGATATTCTGCCACAGTAACAGAAAATAGGCTGAGTGGAGGAGAGTCATTTCTTGTCCCTTGTAGGTGGGTGGGGACATGTGACTGTCGGTAATTACTCATGTCACTTCTGGGTGACAGTGAAGACCTGCTGTGAGAGACTCCGGAATGATATTTCCCTGCAAGCCTAGTGGCCAGAAATATTTGAGAAGTGGCCGCTCCAACAGTCTGATCCTGAGCAATGAGCAGTTGCCCCTTGGTGAGCCAAGGCAGATGTACACCATGAACAAGAAAGTAGACTTATGTCTACGGAGACCGAAGAACAGTTTGTTACTGCAGCATAGCCTAGCCTATACTGACTGATGCATTCTTTTTTTTGTTAAAGTAAACATTCTTAGAGCAGTTTGGCTTATAATAAAATTGCAGGGAAGGTACAGAGGTATCTCGTATGCCCTTGTCCCCACATGTCATGGCCTCTCCCACTGTCAACAACCTTCACCAGTATGCTACAACTGATGAGCTTTCCGTGATAAACAGTTATCACCAAGTCAGCATTGCACAGTAGAGTTCTTGCTGTTGTGCGGTCCACAGGTCATACGCAGCGTGTGATGTAGAAATGAAACCTACCCACCACTGTAGCACCACGTGGACTACTAGGGATCTAGCCATCCCTTCCCCCTCGCACCACTCATCCTTTTGCTATCTCCATAGCTTTGCCTTTGCCAGACTGTCCTAAAATCAGAATCACTCAGTATGAGCCTTTTTGGATTGACTTCTTTCACTTGGCAATATGCATTTAAGTTTTCTCTGAGTCTTATGGCTCATTTCTTTTTAGCACTGAATAGTACGCCATTGTTTGGATGTCTTGTAGGTTTATTTATTCATCACCCAAAATGCTTTTTCCCTGCAAACCCAGTGACCAGAAATATTTGAAAAGTGGCTGCTCCACAGAAAAATGTTTTGGTCGCTCCCATGTTTTGGCAGTTACGAATAAAGCCTTGTAAGCATCCTGTTTAGGATTTCATGTGGATGTAAACTTTTAGTTCCTTTGGGTAAATACCAGGCGCATGATGGCTGGATCACATGGTACGAGTTTACGTGGTTGTGTAGGAAATTGCTGAACTGTTTCGGCGAATGGTTGCACCATCTCACATTCCCACAAGCAGTGACCGAGAGTTCCTGTTGCTCCACACCACTCTCCACTGTTGACGTCTCCAGTGTTCTGACTCCAGGCTTCTCTCATACGTGCGCAGTAGCATCTCACTGCGAGCTTAGTTTGCATTTTCTGACACATGTTGTGGTGCATGTTTTCACGTACTTCTTGGTCATCTGTATATCTTGTTCAATGAGATGTCTATCGATGAGCTTTGGGCTCATTCTTAAATCCAGTTGTTTCTCATCATTGGTTTTAAAATTTCTTTGTATATTTTGGAAAATAGTCTTTTGTCGGGTATGCGTTTTGCAAATATTTTCTCCTGGTGGTTTGTCTTTTCATTTATCTTCACTTTGCATCATCTAAGGAGCCCAGGCTGGCCTTGAACTCACAGTGATCCTCCTGCATCAGCCTCATGAGTGGTAAGATTACAGGCCTAAGCCACTGCTCTTGGCTTTGTAGCAACTTTTTGGAGAAAGATTTTTAATTTAAGTCCAGCTTAGCAACCCTTTCCCCACCAACTATGTATTTTTGTGATATCTAAAAGGTCATCATTATAGCCAAGATCACCTTGGCTTGTCCCAAGTTATCTTCTAGGAATTGTGTAGTTTGGAGTTGCATGCTGAAGGCTGTGATAGATTTTGAGTTAATTTTTGTGATGTGTGTAGGGTTTGTGCCTAGATTATTATTATTGTTTGCATGTGGTTGTGCATTTGTTCCAGCACCATTGGTTGTAAAGACCATCTCTTCTCCGCTGCGTTGTTCATCGTCAGGATCACTTGATGATATTTATTTATTTATTTATTTATTTATTTTTTACTTGATGACATTTATGTGGGGATCTATTTCCAGGCTCTCCTCTCTATTCTGTTCTTCAGATCCATCTATCCCGTAGTTAACCCACCCTCCACCACGCCGAAGCCAATCTCGTTGGCTATAGTTTGATAGCAGGTTGGAAGTCAGATAGTATGCGTCCTCCAACTTTGTTCTACTTTAATATTTTGCTGCCTATTCTGTGTCTTTGGCCTCTCCATTTATGCCTTAGAATCAGTTTGTTGGTATCTGTACAGAACTCGCTAAGATTTTGAGTGAGACTGCACCTAATCTATAGATTAAACAGGGAACAGCTGACTCTTGCCCCCACCGAGTCTTTTGACCTACAGCGAAGAACAGTTCGCCATTTACTGAGTTCTTCTTTGGTTTCTTTTGGAGCATTTTGGAGATTTCCTCACACAGATCTTGTGTGTGTGTTACTAGTTTTGTATGTACATATACCTACACATTTGGGGGGATGATGATGTAAATGTTGGCATGTTTTTAATTTCAAATTGCACCTCTTCATTTCTGGCATAGAGGATAACAATTGACTTTTTAAATATTGAGTTTATATCCTGTAACCTTGTGATTGCTGATGAGTTCCAGGAGTGTGTGTGTGTGTGCGCGCGCGCACGCGTGTGTACACTAATACACTTTAAAAATACCCATTCCCCACACTTGCTATGTAAGAAGAGACTGGGCCTGCTTTGCTGTTGGTTTCTAGCACAACAGGTTTGATCTCAGCCCTAGCTACTGTCTCACATTTAGATAACAGCATTAATGAATGGATGCATAAAATAGGACAGTGACTAACACCACGGCCTTCCAAAACAACACAGATCTGGAGTGGGAACCCAGCTCCATTCTGCAATGTGACTTGAAGCCAGGAACGGCTTGAAAGACTCAGGTTCATCTCTGCATCCCACATTTCCTGGGTGCGCCATGAGCATCCCGTATGGAGGTCAGTCGCCCTGTATCCTTGGCTGGGTTAGTCCTCATAAACGGCAGCTGGGGATATTCTCCCCACATGAGCTCCCAGGTCATGCGGATGTATGGGCTGCAATTGGGGGAAGCTAGCCTCAGTTTCCCCTGGGGAGACCATGCTCAGTTCAGGGATGGGGGAGCGGTCTGCCAGGACCTCCTGATTCCCTCGTGATGATGCTACTGGAAGTATTCAGTTCTCTCCACACACTAAGTTGTCCTAGAAAGTGGCTCATGGGCCTCAGCTCACAGTGGTCACTACCCCATTTCACAGATGAGGAAGCAGCTTCAGAGAGGACAGGATCTGCCTGAGCACAACCAGTCAGGGGGTGACAGAGACCCATTGGTGCCATTGGTGCAGCTGAGGAGGGCCCTGTGTGGTGTCCCACAGGGATGCCCTTGCGTCCCGACTGGTGGGGGCTCATCCAGGTGAAATAGGGTGCAACTGAGTCTAAACCTTGATATTTACTTTAAAAAATAGTTTCACCAAAACAAAGTTATGCATTTCTTTTTTTTTTTTTTTTTTTTTTTTTTTTTTTGGTACTGGGGATCAAACTCAGAACCTCACACTTGCCAGGCAGGTGCTTATGCCACTGAGCTAAATCCCTGGCCCAAATATATGCATTTCAAGTGTGCAGTTTTTAGTTTTGACAAATGTAAACACCCGCTTAATCTTCACTATAGGCCAAATCATGCCACAGTATTTGTGTTTGTCTGCTTGGGCTGCCACAGACAGAAGGAAAAAACAGAAAGGTACTTCCGCCCAGTTCTGGAGGCCAGAGTCCAAGATCAGCATGGCAGAGGGCCAGCCACAGGGAAGAGCTCGCTTCGGGCTGTGGACGGTGTCTTCTAGTTGTGTGTATTCACGGTTTCTCCTGAAGATCAAATCCCCGCCACTTGCTGGGGATTGAGCCCGGGGCTTCTGCCACTGAGTTCTATCCCAAATCTCTGTTCATCTTATTATTTTGAGACAGGGTCTCACTAAGTTGCCCAAGCTGGCTTTGAATTTGTGATCCTTCTGCCTCAGCCTCCCGAGTAGCTGGGATTACAGGCATGCACCACTGTGCACAGCTATACCTCTTTTAATTCTAAGGACCCCACTGTGATGATTTGATTCAACCTCAGTTACCTCCCAAAGGCCACGTGGGGGTTAGGGGCTCCAGTAAATGAATAGGGGTGTGGAGGGCGCAATGCAGTTCACAGCAATGTGTAACTTTTGGAACCTAACCGCTTAGGCAGGAAATCTTTACTCATAAAAGTTTATTGTGATTTTTTTTATCACAGTGAACCATCAAAACCACTTCAATACTAACCACAGGAGAGAAGATAAATAAATGGTGGTACATCTATGCGGTGAATTATGAACTGTAAACCCATGTGGAAAATAGTCTCTGACACTCAGCAAACGCTTAATAAACAAGTTAAGGGCTGTGCTTGCAAAGAGGCACTGAGGCTGCGGGGAGTATTCAGGGGAGAAAGTAGGGTTAAAGATGCCATTAAGGTCCCAACCGCGGCTGCGTTACACCGCAAAATAAGCTCAGCGAGGAAAAAGCTAGAAAAATCAATTTTATCAGAGGTTGTCCTGGAACGAGGCTTTGATAGACATTCTATGTGTTGCTTTAAATACCTTTCTTCATCTTCCTGCTTCTTTAAAATGAGCACACACTACTATTATGATGAAAAACTATGTTTGCCCGGCAGAGTCAGCACTGGAAGACCTCTGCGCAGTGTCAGAGGAGAGCTGCAGCCGACCGTGGGCATCCCGAGGACGACTGGGAGAATGACACCAAGGTGCACTCATATTGGGATTCAAAGGACCAATGACTTTGGGCATTTTGCTTGGACTTCTCTGGGCCTTGGTTTCCACATGTGGGCGGTGGGTATCACGGTGAGTATCCGGAGCTTGCTTGGAGCATTCAGTGAGTACTGTTTTGTCCCTTCTCTGTCTACCCTGCCTCTTTACTCCACAGAGGAAGCTAGGGCTGGGCATTAGGGAAAGACTAAGTGAGGAGCTCTGAGGTCAAAGGACTCAGCGCAGCACAGACACCCAGGGCCATGCAGAGGGGATGGATCCCTGGGAAGATACAGGGAAGCAGCATTTCACAGGTCCTGCGGTGGACTAGTTCCAGGTGGAGTCAGTGGGATGAGGACGGAGGAGGCACTGGAAGAGGGCAAACCACCTCCCGCAGGGCTTTGTAGGAGGGACGTCACCATTCCATCTTTAACCCTGCAGGCAAGGGGAAGCCCCAAGGGGGAGACACTGGGACAGATGTTCTGAGACAGAGCTCAGTGAGAAGGTGAGAGAAGGAAAAAAAGCAAGAGCGAGTGGGGAGCTGCTTTGTCCCAGAGGGGGACCGCGGGGGAAGGGGAGCAGGAGAGGCCGGAATTAGTTTGAAAGGTGAGGAAGGAAGCGAAGGACTGTGAGGGTCAGGGTGGGGTGGTGGGTGTGTAGGGTGGGAGAGGATTCTTGAAGCCAGGGCAGGGTAGGAGGCAGAGGAAGAAGAGGAGGGATTGGGGAGCAGGGAGGTGATGGGAGGAAAGAAGAGGAGAGGAGGAAGACAGGAGAGACCTGGAAGAGAAAGAGAAGAGAGAGAGAGAGAAAGAGAGAGGGGGAGGGAGAGAGGCAGGAGGAGGAGGGAGAGGACCGCGAGGAGGACTGGCAGCCTGGGGGGGGAGGGGCTGGTCCTGCCCAGGAGGGTTGTCTGCCCCATGCCCCGGGCCAGTCTCGCTGCCCTCTCAGCAGGCCGGGCGGGCTTAATAAGGGCCTGGATGCTCACACTGCCCATTACGGAGCTCAGTTTATTTTGAAATCCAAGACAGGAACGGCTGTGTCTGGCCAGGTATGTGTTTACACCTCCCAGAGATAAACACTTTGTCAGGGCTCGGTGCAGAGCCCCGCCCTGCAGCGGAGGCTGCGCCCCATCCTCCCCCGAGACCCTGGGTCATGGGGACCCCTACTTGTCACAGTGAACCTGGAGGCAAGATGCCGGGAGCTCCACTGTGAAGTCCTGGGTGACACAGGGGATTGGCAGTGTCACCAGATGCCATCAGCGTTGAGACAAGGAGAGGCTGGGGACACACAGGAGGCTTCCCAGAGAGGGATGTTGGTGTCCCAGGACAAGTGCTAAGCTCAGCAAGTCCCATGATGAACTGCTCCCTTGTGTCATGGGGCCGCCTTAACCAAATGGCCACAGTTCCAGGGCCTCTGACAGCAGGGATTCTTTTCCTTGCCCTCTGCCAAGTCACCAAGACAGGTGGCAGCAGGACTTTGATCCCTCTGGGGTTCTGGCAGAGGAACCATTCTTGCCTCTTCTGTAGTCCCAGCAGTCGCTAACCACCCTTGGCTTGTGGCCACATCCCTCCAGCCTCCACCTTCTCCTACACCTGACCACATTCTCCCTGTATGTCCCTGTATCCTGCTCTTTGGAGGACACCAGTCCAGGCAGGAGGCCCACCTCACCCAGGATGGCTGCATTCTAATCCTGTGCACTTGCATGGGTCCCTGTGCGCGTGAAGTCTGGGGGACCCTGTTCAACCCATTACAACCATGGACAGCTCCATGTGATGGAAACCAAAGGGTGCTGGCCAGAGATGACAGATTCTGGGGAACGTGGAAAGCCATGCAGAGGCGTGGACCACACCGAGAAGCCAAGGAGCAAACATCCTCTTCCACGGGCTTGGGCCTTTGAGCACAGGGCCCTTGCAGAACGCAGCAGGGGCAGCAGGTGTTGGTCCTGAGGGCTGACTGCATTTGAGGGCCTCCCTGGGCACTGTCCTCACCCTTGCTGCTGTGTCCACACCACTGACACCTACAGGTTTATTCCTTGGTGGCAACGAAGGCAAAGAAATGTGGAAAGAGCAGAGGCATCTGTCCTGTTCCTGTGGCCGTTTTTCTTCTCTCTGGAAGCCAGGGGGTCCTGCTCACCTCCAACCAAGACCTCTGCCTGTCCTGAGCATCACAGTCCCAGGTCACCAAGGGCCAGGGAGCCCAGGGGACACAAGGTTTCCCGTGGTGAGTGGACTCCCAAGCTGAGCTCTTCCGAGGGAGCTGGGAAGCGTAAATTGTGATCTCTCATTTTGCGGGTGCCCAGCCCTGTGAGCCGCACTGCAGCCTGTGACCGCTGCGTGCCATGGACTTGGTCCTCACCATCTACAGAGGCCCAGTGTCAGCAGCGTGCAGAGCTCTCCCCCCAGGGAGTAGCGTGACTTCCTTCTATGATCAACTTGGCCAAGCCATGGTACCCACTGGTTTGGTAAATACCAGGCTCCATGCGTTCTGAGGAGAGCAGGGTTTAGAATCAGAGAACCCTGAGGGAAGCAGGTGGTTCTTCTCAGTGCCGGGGGCCTCGGCCAGCCAGTCAGATTCCTGGGAATCCTGACTGAATCTCCCGGCAGAAGAGGCAGGTCTCAGACCGCAGTGGAGAGAGCCTGTGTGAATTTCCTGCCTGCAGTTTGAACTCAAGACTTTGGCATCAACTCTTTCCTGAGTTTCCACCTCCTGGCCAGTGTCACAGATTTCCTGCTCCCACCACTGCACAGGCCAATTCCTTCAAGTCTCTCCCTTTCCAGCCTGCAGATTTTGAGGGAGGGAGAGAGGAAAGAGGAGAGAGAAAGAGAGAGAGAAAGAGTTGAATGGGTACATGTGCACATGCCTATGTGGATGGTAAGTAGATGGTGACTGTGAACAGATGGCTGGGTGGGTGGACAGATGGCTGGGTGGGTGGACAGATGGCTGGGTAGGTGGACTGGTGAATGGATAAGTGAATACACATTCATCACGCATACGTACAAAAGTTACATGTCCATAATACAGCCCACAGCCACAGGTAGGGTAGAAAGTTCCTGGATGGATGGACAGATAGATAGATGTACAGATAGATAATAGATGGATAGACAGATAGTATATATGGACAGATGTACATACATACATGGCGTGTGGGTAGATGGGTGGGTGGACAGATGGATGGACAAGTAGATGGAGAGATGATGGATGGACAGAATAGATGTACACATACCTGTGTAGACAGACACATGGTGCCTGATTGGACAGCTGGGTGGACAGATGGATGGATGGTCAACAAAGTAGCGATTCCAATGCAGGACCGACACCAAACGTTTTTCCCACCCTCTCCCTTGCACGGACCCCCGAACGGCCCCAGCTGGGCACACAGGGCCACTCCGTGTCCTCACTAGGCCTGAGCGTGCTGTGTTTAAGCCCCGCCTGGGAGCCAGAGGGACATGCGAGGCTCTGGCTGGTGCGGCTCTTTCCCAGCCCAGGCAGCAGGGAGCCGAGCTCCTCTCCCTGCTAGGCAGGGACCTGCCCTGTCCAAGGCACTTCCTGCTTTCTTGTGCCCCCGGTGGCACTAACTGTCAACGGGCTGCTCTGTTTACCCTTAGCCCTTCCACCTGCCCTATGTCTCATTTCCTGTCCAGGGGCTGCTGGGGATGGACCCCAAGGCCTTGCCCACGCAAGGCAAGTGCTCTGCCTCTGAGCTATAGTCCCAGGGCCCCCATATTTTTATTGTAGTAAAATATACATAGAATTTGCCATTTGAAATATTTTATACACACAGTTCAGTGGTGTAAATACATTCCCACTGGTGCAGCTGTCACCGCCCTCCTGTCCAAGACCTCCTCTTCCTCAAGTGACGCTGCCGTCCGTCCCACCACACACTGCCCCACCTCCTCCCAGCTGCCCCGCCCGTCCAGCCCCAGTCTACTTCCTGTCTCTGTGACCTTGACTGCTCTGGGAACACGAATGAGTGGAATCCTACAGGTTCTCCAGGTTTGTCCTTTGGTGACTGGCTCATTTCACCCAGTATAACGTCCTCGAGATTCATCCACTGCATATGGTAGCATGGGGATAATTTCCTTTTGAAGCCTGCATACTCTTCAGTTTGCATTTGTATGTGCCAGGGCTGCTTAAAAAACATAGTGAGTGTTTAGATTTTAAAAACACATTACAGTCAGACATGAGGCCAGGAACCCCTTCAAGACACTGACCCGGGCCTTCCTGCCACCCCATGAAGCAGTCCTGGAAGCCCTGTTTCCCAAGTGTCCTTACAGCATGTGATCCAAAACACAGTGAATGCCACCGCTGGGCACCATCCCTGTAAAAGCGCCATGGCGTGTCCTCCTCCGCCTCCTCACCAGGCCTGGTACCCTGTGACTCTGGCTCTTCCGCAAAATGACCGTGAAAGGTAAATGTTTTGTGTCCATTCCGGACACCAGGGCAGCTGGGACAGCACCGCTGAAGACACTCAGGAAAGAGGACTCCAGCGCCGTGGCAGGGACACCCGTGGGAGAAGCGTGTTCTGAGAGAACCATGCCAGGAGTCTTACTGTGCCGCCGTTTTCCAGTTTTTATTTCTGTCCATCCATGTTTGAGGCACACAAGGGTCACGCTCCTCGTGGGGAGGTGGCACATGTACAGGGCACATCCGTCTCTCGGTGCCCTTCCCATTTGCAAAAGATCGATTTCCTATTATCTGTATTTTAACTTGTTCTTTATATTTTGGGTTCCTCATACAAGAGAAACCACGCCATGTTTAACCTCGAGTGTCTGATTTAGTTCACTTAACATTATGGCCTCCGGTGCATCCATTACCTGCAGACGACCCAGGCTGTGCTTCTTTATGGCAGAGTGCTACTCCATTGTGCACATTTCCTTCATCCATTCATTTGCTGATCGGCACAGAGGCTCTTCCAAGATTCAGGATGGCGAACTATGCTGCTGTGATCTCGGGTCTGCACAGATCACCGTAACATGACGTCTTTAACTCTTTCAGGAAGACACCTGGAAGGGGAATAGCTGTGTCTAACGGAGTTTTTAGTTTTAGTTTTCTGAGGACTCTGCACCGATTTCCATAGTGGTTGTACCAGTTTACACTCCCAGCCGTTTAAAAGGTAAACGTGCAGTGTACTTTTCCACCACACCTGCTCTGCTGGGCTTTTGCCTTCTTCTCTTCCTTCGACTTGTGTGACTGTGTCACGGGTGCGGGGCGTGCAGTGCCACATCCACTGGGCTTCCAGCGGGAAACCCTGGGGTGTGTGCAGAAGTGGGGCTTCCGAGGGACCTCGTGCTCAACCCTTTGCAGAACAGCCCAAGGCCGCCCCGGGGCTGCATGCTCCCCCTCCCACCACCAGCACGTGTGGGATGCCGAGTCCTCTGGTCCCTGCAGCCCCGCCGTCATCACGGCCGTCCTGCTGGGCATAGGGAGACAGCCTTGGGTGCTCTTTGTTCCACACCTCTCCATTCGGGCCAGTGCCGTTCCAGGCGGGGACCTGGGGCCGGGTTTGCAAGGAGCGAAGGAAGGGAGGGACAGTGGACTGGGGAGTCCAGGCAGGACCTCCAGCTGACTGACCGGGACCGTGAATTCTTCCCTCCTCCACGGCCCGGTGTGTGGGCCGCGACGGGGCAGCAGCCGGCGGTGGCTTCCACGCAGGCAGCGGTGCAGTGCTCCTGTGTGACCTCAGGCTCCAAGCGGGTTTCCCCCGTTGTAATTTTTCCCAGGGGGCCATAACTTCACCGGCAGCTCGTGATCTACATGTGCATGTGCTGGTGTGTGACATGCTGTCCCTGAGTTCCCGGTGGAGGGAGCCTGGGCCGTGGTGTGCAAGAGGGCGACCCCGAGGCCTGTGAGACCTGGGTCCCGCCTGTGCGCACGGCCCAGAATCCTGCTTGCCTGCTGGTCCTGAGGACGCTGTGACCTGCAGTGCTTCCTGTACCCATAGCAGTGCTTTGTAGGGAGGGGTTAATTTGAGTCGGGTAGAGTTGTCCCCATTTTACAGATGAGGAAACTGAGGCTGGCAAGGGCTCATGATTTGCCCAGGGCCATGCACCTGGAGAGCTGGCAGCACTGGAATCTGGCCCATATGTTGAGTGAGGCCCTGGAACCGAACCTCACGAGCCCCCTGGAACCCTATGAGGCGGCAGCTGTGGCTGTGCCCATGGTCAGCCTCGGTGCCAGCCAAGGGCTCAGCACGGGGGAGGCTCGGAGGCAAAGCCAGAACCGTTGGCGCTGGGCCGGGATGTGGCGCCCTTGTTGGGCAGCGTTGCCCACCTTGCCCCTGCACCAGCTTTAAGAAAACCACGTTGGAGCCAGTCGCAGAGGTGCCCACCTGGGAGGCTGAGGCAAGAGGACTGCATATTCAGATCTATCCTGGCCAGTCAGCAAGTAGCGAGACTCTGCCTCAACGTTAACAAAAAAAAAATAGGGCCGGGGCTGTAGCTCCATGCAAAGGCTCTGAATTCACTCCCAAGTAACCCTCTCCCCCCAAAAGGAAGAAAACCTGGGGACTCACACACCCTGCTGGCTTTCCTGTGGCTCCGGGAGATCCCACTGTCACCAAGGACACTGTGGTGGGGACCTGGGGGACAGGGGGTGAAGGTGCTTGCCGGCAGGCGCGGGCTGAGCCCCAGGCTGGAGCTGTCTGCTTCCAGAGGCAGCTTGGAGCCCACCCCAGCCCAGGCCCGCAGCCCCTTCCCTCCCTGCGCCCCCACTGCCTCCCTCCACTGGTGCAGTTGTCCCAGCAACCACTTGGGCATCTCAAAGGCGTCTCCTTCAATAACCAAGGCCTCTGATCTCAGCGGGCCTGTAATGAAGGGACAGTTTGTTAGCATTGACATAAACACCGGGGACCCAGCTGCCCACTCTGGTCATCTCAGAAGTCAACTCGGCCGTCCCACAGCCTGGCAAACTGTGAAGATATTTATTTGTTCAGCTTCCTATGGTGGAAACCAACATTTTTCATAGTGCTGGATTTTTTTTTCGCCAGCCAGGAAAGTACAACTCAGAAGACGTGCGTGGGCATTTTTCCCCGTTTCGTTGAACCCATAGCTAAGGTGAGCAGACAGCAATGTCAGGGTAACCCAGGCGCCCTCCCCCACTTACCCCCAACTCCCAGATCTGCTTCGGGGACACGTGTTCTAAGAGGAAGCAGCTCTCACCGCCACCGCAGAGGAATAAAAGAGTGGGTTAATGAGACACTAGGCTTCTACACAGTAACTAGCAGTAAGCACTGAAACCAGGATTTGCATCTAAACAGAGTTTTTAGTTGTTTTGTTTTGTTTGTTCTTTGAGGCAGGGTCTTGCTATGCAGTGCAGGCTGCCTTGAATTCACTACCCGGCCCAGGCTGACCTTGAACTCGCAGCAATCCTCCTGCCTCAGCCTGGCTGGGATGACAAGTGTGCACTGTCATTCCCAGCAGGGCTTCTAAGAAAACCAGGGTTCTTTCTGCCTCTTTGTACTGGGGGCCTCAGTCTGGGGTACCCAAAGAACCTGAGGCTTTGACCCCAGGCAAGTTCACAGTTGAGGCAGGTGGGGAGGACGTACCCCAAATATTTCCTTTTTGTATCTGACGATTTCTGGGGAAAAAGGAATTATGGGAGGAGCAGTGAGGAAGGCAAAACTTGGCCGCAGCGGGTTTATTTCTGCCTCTGAAGCAGACCTCTTTATCAGGGCTTCGGGAGAGGAGGAAGACTCTGGGTTCCGGGAGCCCCTAGTGCAGCGGTGGGGGCCCTCCCATCCAGATCTGGGGTCCCTCTGGCTGTCCGTCCTGGCCTTCGATGGCTAGGCACCTTTCTACCTGGCCTGGGGGCTCCCACCCTCAGCAAGCTGCTGACCTCTCTGAACCCCAGTTTCCTCTCTGGAAGGCGGAACCGGGGACCCCGCTCCACACACAGGGCGGGCCTTGGTGTGTGAACAGTGCTCGCCCAGCGCTAAGGGCACTTCCTGGGTGCGGTGGGGCAAGGAAGGAAGGACTGTGGCCTGGCTGAGGGGTGCTGAGCTCTGAGTCTGTAGCCCCTTCCCGGGCCCCTGCTCATGCGTTTTGTTACCTGGTGACAGGCGTGACAGCTGCAGCTATGTGTTCTTTCTTTGTTCATTTGTCAACTGCATTGTGTGTGTGTGTGTGTGTGTGTGTGTGCATCCGTGGGTGCGTATGTTACTGGGAACTGAACCCACGGCCTTCACACTGAGCTATAGCCCAAGCTGGTTTTTTTTTAATTTGCTAATTTTTTATTTCAAGCCAGGCTCTTGCTAAGTCATCAAATGGCTGAGCTCAGCTTCCTGCCTCAGCCTCCCAGAATGTTGGGATGGGCTGCGTTTGTGTTGCATATCTAGCTCTTGCAACTCTCCTACAGAAGAAAGAAGCAGTACTTGGTAAAGTGAAGTCACTCGCCTGCACATCTCCCCTAACTTGGGGGGCTCCCCTGCACCCCTGAATCCATGCCACCGGGGACAGACTGTGCACCTCCCCACCTTGAGGTGGTGGCGGTGGGGAGGCGCCTTGGCCTCAAATCCACACTTGTCCAGTGCTGCTCGTCCAGGCAGCCGGCCAGTGTTTGGGGGGGGGGAACCACAGCTCCCGAGCCTCCGCCTGTAGGAGCTCGGTCCCCAACTGTCCCCCGGGGTCAGATCCATCACGCCACAGTGCTGCACTCCATCAGGCATGGAGCCCGAGGGTCAAGTGGCCCAGCCACCGCGGGGAGCGCGCAGCGCCATATTTAATTTAATTACGGCTGTCAGCACTATTGATTTCGGCAGTTTCAATTACTAGGCTGTTACGGTCTCTGGATCAACTGATCTGTGACGGGTCCTATCAGCAAAGACACACATTGAGGAGACGGCGCTTCATCTCCTTCAGAGCCTGCCACGCGCTGCCGCGGCCGTAAGTTATTGCTTTTATCCTGCGCGGCTCCCCTTCCCTTCCTCATAATTAATTTCTCATTAGACAGCTCTTTATTGTTTAATTTGTGCAGTTTATAATCAAATTGGGCACATTAATTGTCGCTGAATTTAAGGCTAATGAAAAATAAAGGTTTTCAATAACTTACTCTTCCATTACTCCCGACAAGATAAAATAAAGCGCGCCGAGAGAGTGTCAGCTTTTTAAATTATAAATTGGGTTTTTTAAAGAGCACGGGCATTTAAGGAACAGTTATCACACATTTAGTAATTATAAATCCTATGCTGCAAAACAGTTATGAAGATGTAATTGTGCCGCTTTCCTCTGGGGCAGCCCTGGAAGCTGGTTAGAGGCCTACAGCGCCCTGAGGATGGGGACGGGGTCCCACCTCCCGCAGGAAGCCGAGCCGCCACATGCTGGGGCCTGAGGTCGGTGCCCTCTTTGTTGCTTCACGGGGAGGGGTGTCAGCAGACACGTGGCTGCCTTGGCGGAACCCCTGGAGACACGGCTGTCAGGCAGACCCGGGCCGACTGGGGACACACAGACAGCCAGAGATACAGGCCAGCAGGGTGCAAAGGTGTAGGTGGGACGTATCTGTTGGGTGCCGATCTGCCTACAGGGTGAGAGCACACCTGTGGGCACTGGATCCAGGGTGCCCATGTGTCCCTGTGGGAGCAGACATGTCAGCTGACCTAGAGAGCTGAGGGTCTTTAGCAGGTGCGGAGTAGGGGCCATGGCAGTTAGGGTCCCCTCCCTGAGCAGGGGCCAAGCTGTGGTCAGTGCAGCTGTGATTCTGGTGACAAAGAGGTAATCGTGGGGATCCGCCAGAAGGTGTGGGCTGCAGGTTCATCACAGAAGGACCGAGGTGGCGGCAGAGGGGACACTGCTGCAGGAAGACAGCACTGTGTTTCATAAGCAGCGCCGGGGGACTCACGCAGCTGGGCCCCCACTAGCTCCCTCCCCTGTGCCAGGCCCTGGAATTACGTCTTCATGTCCGAGCCACCCAGATCCTGGGTTTGCAGAAGAAAGACACTGAGGCCTACGATCCGGCCTCCCCCAAGGGCTCTGGTATGCACCACCGCCCCACAAGCACCTGCGGTGTGCAGGGAGCTACGGCAGGGCTGCAGGAGGGCAGCAGTGCCTGGGTCTTAGAGCGACAGCAGTGGGGAGGCTCGTGCATGAGAATCAAAGGGGACAGTACCCAGAGCCAGGAGGGGACATCTGGGGAGCCAGTCAGCTCTAGAGACCTGGGTGGCCCAGATCTGCTGGCAGCTTTGGCTCTGGCAAAGGAGACTCGTGCCCTCCTCTGCCCGGCCCCTCTGTGCCAAGCCCCAGGAGTACCTTCCTGTCCCCCACCATCGCACCCCCAGGCAGGCCCAGGGGCAGGGGCATGTGGGGAAACCAAGGTCGGGGGTAACCAGGGAGGAGAAGGCAAATCTGCCCTCCTCTTTCCCTCCACACCGGGATCCCAGCAAGACAGAGAACTTCCTGTTAGACGTCAGCAGAAGCTCCTCTCTGGACAGAATTGTTGGCTCCTCAGGACCATTTCCCTGGCCCCGGCAGTCCCCAGGCACGGAAGCCCGGAGAGGGCAGTAGAAACCATTGTAACACAGCTGTCTGCCACTGCGCTGTATCCCCAGTCTTCCAGATTTTTAAAATCTTGAGATAACATCTCACTAAGTCATCCAACCTGATCTCTAATCTGAGGTCACCCTGCCTCAGCCTCATGAGTGACTGAGATTATGGGCCTGTCCCACACACCCAGCTGGATTCTGGAGTCTGCATGTTTTAGATCCCGAACCTCGATTTCCTGGATATATTCCTCACACAAGCTATCAACACACAGGCGTCATGTGTGCTGGTTGGGATCCTTTTGCTTTGTTTTCCTTTTTAAAAGATAAATCTTCTCGCTTGTGTAAAATGTCTAGATAACCGAGGTCTTTATAAAAACTTTTTCTCCTGCTCTTTTGGTAGATCCCTGCCTCATCATTCAAACTTCAAACTTCGTTTGCATCCAACTTGGGCTTCTCTGCTATCTCTGCATGACAGCTGTTCAGGTATGGGCCTTCCAAACAGCGCTTCCTGGGGGCATAAGGGTGACATTTGCCTCCAACACACTCACATTTTTCCTCCTGCCTTTTTTCCTTACCTTCCTGCACACGGACCTCAGCTTTCAAGGGCTCCTTCACTATTCCTGTCACGAGATACCATCAAGAAAACACCGTGTAACTGGCATTTAAATTATGTTTGATTTTGCAGGGCTTTTTTTCCTGCCTCCCTGAGGGATTTGCAAAGAAACTGATCAAATCTAGGGGAATAAAAGGATTGGTCTTGGATAGCAAATCTTACGAACACAGTAAATATCAGAGAATCACTGTTCACTGGAGGGAAATCCTTTTGACAATTCTCAGGATCCACCAGCAGACCCGGCCTCCTGTGTTTAGGCTTGAAATTAGTCTGGGTGTAGCGCCCTCCCCAGACCCGGCCGTGCTGTCTTGGGCTCTGCCATCTGCAGATACCCTGAGCTTTGAGTCAGGGACCTGGCTTCCAGCTGGGACAGTGTTACTGGGGACTTCTGGGATGCTGGGCAAGCCTCTTACTATCTAGGTTCCCTTATTTATAAAATATAGTTATGAAATTATGGTTGGGTGATTTCGAAGATCCCTTCTAATTCTTACGAGTTGTTAGCACTCTCTCTTGCTGCCTCTCACTCCCTCTCTCTCTTTCCTCCCCTTCCTCTCCTGATTTCCACTTGGCACAGGACCCACCCTCTTAGCCAATACTCTTGCGTTGGGAGGACACATCCTCCCCCCAGCCCCCCAGGAGGACGTGCACCAAGAGCAAATGCCCGGTGCCAGGTGGGACTCGGCAGCATAAAGGCAGATCCCTGCCCTAGTAGGAGAACTCTTCTGCTAAACCCTTTCGCTACAAGAACTTGAGTCCCTGTGTGGCTTCCCATGCTACCTGTGGAGAGCAGAACACATTTCCTGGCGCAGCGTGAAGAGCGGGCCTGCAGAGCAAGGCACCCGCCCTCAGGAGCGCAGGCCTTGGGGATGCAGACAGCACACGGGTACAAGGAGAAGGTGCATTCGGGCAGTGACAAACAGCAGGCAGGGGACACTTGGGTCATTTGATGAGAGCTGGCAAGGGAGGAGGCCAGGGATGGAAGGGACCAGGGTGGAGAAGAGCAGGGCTAAAGCAGCTGCGCTGGAAGCAGCAGGGCAGGGAGCACTCCAAGAAGAGGTGCAGAGCCCTTGAAGGGAACCAGCTTCCCTGAGTAAGCCGTTCAACTCCGTGCCTTGGTTTCCCCACTGGGACAGTGGTGCTTAGTGCTACAGAGCTGCCCGAGGGACTGTCCAAAGAGCCTGTGGGGTACTTGGGGCAATGCCCTGCACCCAGGAAGTGTCAGCTGATGCTGCTCTGACAGGAGACCATTCTGGGGTTGACATCTGAGCTCCCTTGGTCATCACGCAGACAGCTAGGGCAGCCAGAATGGAAAACAGAGACAAAGTAGGAGCTGGCTGTCCCTGGACCCAGGAGGGACTGGAAAGATGGTGACACAAGCTCTGAGAAGGTCTGGCAGGGAGCAGGTGGAGGAGTCAAGGGCAGCCCAACCTTCAGGCCCTGAGCAAAGAAGACAGCATGGCGGGTGGTGTTTGAGGAGAAGCAGTGGAAGGAGGACACGGGGAGGCTGCGGAGGGGACACTGGCATCAAGGTGTCTGAGGAGACAGCTGTGACACTCTGTGAGGAGAAGTCAAGGAAGCAGGTGAACCTGGGGCTCAAGAGTGAACCCCAGCTGGGGACATGGAAGGCAGCACTGAGAGAAGGGGAGGGAGGGAAGGAAGGCAGGAAGGAGGGGAGGCAGGACGGGAGGAAGGAGGGAGTCTGAGGTCTGGGGAAGGCCTCCAGGACCGCTGACACTGCAGCTCTGTCTTAGGGAACAGCCAAGTTCAAAGGGAGACCCTGAGTGCTGACTGCAGAGGCCTGGGGGATCAGGAGGCCCCTTGCTGGGCCAGGCATCTGCCCTTTGTTTCAGAATTATGAGAGGCCTGGGGTTTCCTAGGCAGGGGTCCCCGGAGAGCAAAGCCCTGGGGATCAGGCACACAATTTCCCAACTAGCACAGGGCTCTCATAGTTGCTGGCTGGAATCCTTGTCCCAGTGTCCGCTGAGATTGACTCAAGACCCCTTGGCAGGGGTTCGACCAGGCTCCCCTGGGTTCTGTGGCTGCCAACTGGTCACCACTTCCAGCTCCTGAATTTTCATTAAGCTCCCCGACATTTCCCCAGAGCTCAGAGGCGTCCAAATTAATTACAGGCAAATGTTGGCTCTCCCCCCGGAAGTCTGCTGCCCCAGCCAGGCTCTGTCCCCTATGATTTTATTAAAATCCACCTTGCCAGCCGGGCCCGAGATTTATGGCCACAGCTAATAGGCTACCTCCCCAGGAGACATAAATCTGGGGCCTGCCAGGGAGCTGCTCCCCGCTAAGGGCCCTGTTAATTGTCCCACCTAGAGGGCTCCATGGAGGAATGTTCAATTAGGGCCTCGTGGAAAATTTGGAGTGTTAAATAAGGCGGGCAGGGATTTGGGCGCCCTTATTTTGCCAGTGAGAAACATTTTCTTGCCCCCACTGGCCCATTACAGCCCCCGCCAGCCCTTTGCAGGGCAGGAGGGACTACCCAGGCACAGAACAAGGCTCCTGGTGACGGCTTGGCACAAGACAAGAGAGGGTCCATCTTCCCACAGAGGCCACAGAAACTCTCTCAGGTCAACTGCAGACCTCCCGTGTGTGCCTGGGGGAGCAGCCGCTCTCAGGGGGGGCGACACTGTCCAGCGAGGGTCAGCTTCATGCCTTATTCAGTCAGCATTCACAGGGGGCAGCCTTCCTGTGGGGGCCATTGGAGCTGCTAGAACAGCGTGGTGGAGACCAGGCAGCTTAAACAACACAGACTTATTCCCCAACTCCAGAGGGAGGGTCAGAGTCCAAGACCAAGGTGCTGGCGGATTTCGCGTGTGGTGAAAGCCTGCTTCCTGGTTTACAGGTGGCGCCTTCCCATTGGGGCCTCACAGGGCAGGAGGAAGGAGCTCTCTGCGTCTCCTTAATAAATAATTCTACGCATCAGGGCTCCATCCTCACACCCCAGCACCTCTCAAAGGCTCCCCCCCAGCAGGTTGGTGATTAAGATTTCAGCGTACGAATCTGAAGGGGACACAGGTACTCAGTCTTGGCACCCCTTGTGTGCCAGGAAATGGGCCATGTCTGTGGGCAGAGATGACAGGGCACCAGAGACAAGATCCCTGCCCTCCAGGTGCTCCTAGTGTCAAGTGAGAGAAGACAAAGGGACCCTAAAGACTGGGCTCACAGATGCTGTGAGACAGGCACAGGCGTGTGGAGACCAGCAGAGATGCCAAACCCAGCTGGCGGCTGGCACCCGTCTAGGACCACTTCCTGCCACAGGCAGCGGGAATTATTTTGTTGGGTCTGCATGGCTAAACTCTGTGGCATCACCCAACAGGTACCTTCATGACACTTCCTTCTCAGGGGGTGACTTTGTGAGTGTCCTTTGGGCACACTTCGCTTTCACAAGTGAATGACCTTGGTCACTAAACCCATTGCTATAATCAGCGGCCCAGATCTCAGAGAGGGCAACAGGTGCCTGGCCGCACAGCCGGCCGGAAGAAGTGCGAATTGCAGAGTCCTTATGATCTGACAAGGTAGTGAGGCCAGGGCCACCCTTTTATGTAACCCTCTTTGCCTGAGCTCATCTGTCCACCAGCCTGTGTCCTCGGTCCAACTTCTGGGCAACACGGTCTCATCTCTCCAGTGGGCTCACAAGGCCCCTCTCCCTCCCCAGGGACCGGGACTCCAGGCTGATCCTCTTGTGTTTAGTCTCACCATCAAATCTTCCTTAAATGACTTCACCTGAAATTAACCTCGCTCTCTCATCATCCCCTGACTGCCATCAGTGCCCAGCAAAAGGTGGACCA
Source organism: Dolichotis patagonum (assembly GCA_004027295.1). Taxonomy (NCBI): domain Eukaryota; kingdom Metazoa; phylum Chordata; class Mammalia; order Rodentia; family Caviidae; genus Dolichotis; species Dolichotis patagonum. Next base: position 16,976 of record PVJX010000520.1, on the reverse strand, counting down.
GAAAACGTCCCCTAGGTTTGGGCTCAAATGATGATGCTATGGTCTGAATCAAAAATGGCCTCCCTAGTCCCCAGTTCAGGGATGGGGATTTGGAAGGTGGATGGGTCATGAGAGTACTATACTGTCACGGGCAACTGGTGAGCTTGGATCTGGACATGCTGCCAGGAGATGGGGCCTGGCTGGGGGCGGAGGTGGCTGGGGGCATGACCTGCAAAAGTGTGACCTGGTGCCTGCTCTTCTCTCTGTCTCTGTCTCTCTCTCTCTCTCTCTGTCCTCCTGCTCCTTGCTTCCTGGCTGCCACAAGTTGAGCAGCTTTGCTCCACCAACTCTTCCACCATGTTTCCCTTTTAGAGCCAGCTGACCATGGACTGAACTCTCTGAAACCGTGAATCAAATAAACCTCTTTTTCTTTCTTTTTTGTTTTAGAAAAATTGTGTGTATCAGATATTTTGTCCCAGCAATATAAAACTGACCCATGCAGATGAGGATACCAGTTCCAACTTGTTTGGCTGGTCATCTTTGAACCCTGCCGATCTGGCATTCAATACCCTTTGCCGTCTCCCCCAGGGCCTTAACTAGACGTTACATGCTGACAGCTCCTTCTCAACATCCAGACCTTGCCTCTCCTCAAAGACAAGGGCAGAGTGGGAGGATGCTGATGTGGAACCAACAGGCAGGGACTGAGTCCTGATGACTTTCTTTGCTCACCTGGGCCCTATGTGCCTCAGTTTCCTCTTCTGTTATTTGGAAGAAAACAATAAAAGGTTGTCGTGGAAGAGTCACAGTGCTGGCTGGCTGGAAAATGCTTTGCAAACCAGAGAGTGCCAGGAGAACAGAAAGGATTAGCATCATGCTTTGGATTTTTATTTTTAACTTGCGTGAAATCCTGGAAACCATTGGCTGCCAAGAAATGCTAAGCTGTAGTTTACGTTCCACAGGGAAATCGGGTTTATTTTAAGCGGGGAATTGCATGGTGCATAGCTTATTTATTTGGGAAACGTGGACAGGTCCAAAGCAGACCCAGCCACCTGGCTCTGTCCCGGGCTATGCCTCTTGGTGTACCGCAGGTCTGTTTGTTCACAGTTAAGGAATTTTCTGGAATCTGGGGAAGACCATTTTCACCCATGGCTGCAGCCTCCTTCACCGTCTCTTGTTGGGATTTCTCAATCTTGGTTTGCACTGAGTTCCCTGAAAACGGATCCCTTACAAATGTCCAGATGTTCTGCTGGATCCATTAGCACAGAGAAATATGAGGTGTGATTGAAAAATGCAGTGAATATTTAAATATTTTTAAAAATTACAATAAAGGACACAATTGCCATTAACCTCCCCCAAAACACCCCCCTGCACACGTGCTCATGCACGCGTGCGCACACACGCACACACACACACTTCACGTGTATCACATCATTCCTACCAGTCTGAAGCAGCTCTGGAAGTTCCCTTTCGTGAGTGTCTTTAGTTGCACTGTTGTGGCTGTAGCAATGGCCCAAGTAGATTTAAAACATTTACTATTCACGGTCATTTTGACTTTGGGGAAGAGCCGGAAGTCACATGAATAAGGTGGGTGAGCACACAGTGTCACGTTTTTATGAGCTGCCTTTCTGTTGAATGGCATTAAGCAGCAGCATTCTCTGTGTGCTTTAATCTCGCCTCATAAAACCCCTCAGTGAAAAGAGCCCTCTGGAGATTGAGAGTCACGGCAGCACAGGCACCAGGCCCTGCTTCTCTGCATGTGCAGTGTCCTCTGCTCTGTGTTCTCCCATGCTTCTTCAAGGGGCAGACTCCTGTTCAAGCATCAAAGCCCACTGCAGACTTCATCCCCCAGCAGGGTCATCTCCTCTACTTATTCTCTTTCTGTGCCCTTGTCTGATCCCTGTCCAGGCAGGTAGCTCTCAGAAGCCATTGACTGTGACTTAGTAGACTGTGCAGCCCTAGAACCCATGGCTGGCACACTGGGCACACAGGAAATGCTGCATGGATGGATGGAAGTGTGCCTAGATGGATGGGTACCTGGATGGTCGATGGATGGGTATATGAATGGATGGATGATGGATGGATGTGTGGGTGGAAGGGTGGGTAGATAGATGTGTGGATGGATGGATGGATAGATGGATAATGGATGGATGGGTGGATGGATGGCTGATGGATGGGTGGGTGGTTGAGTGGGTGGGTAGATGAGTGGGTGGATAAATGGATGGAGAGATGAATGTTCAGGGTGAGATCTAAAATGGCAAGTTACTGGTATAACTAGAATTTAGGGTCAGTATTAGCAGGGGACTTATTTAAACACAAACCTCCCAACTTGATCCTGACTTTTGATGCTGCGAGGTAGCTGGGGGATTAGTTTTTCACTCCCATTTCATAGGTGATAAACTGAGGCTAAGAGAAGCTGAGAAGCACACAGGGACAAATGCACAGCCCCAGAAGCCGCACTGGGGCCGCTCGGCTGGCCCCAGGGCAGCGCTAAGTGCCGCAATTAAGTCTTCACGGAAAGGGGCCTTTTGATCCAAATTACACGGCCCCAGAGCTCTGGAGCAATTAATGCTGGAGCCGCCGGACGGTGTTCACAGCTGGTGCAGCCGTGTGGGCGACAGGAGCCATTATTATCTGGTGCCAAGCTGCCTGCCCACTCTGCCCCGATGGAAGGGCTGGCCGGGGTCGCACAGCTGGAGGGGCGCAGGAGCTTGAAGGGTGCCTGTCCCGGGTAGGCTGGGGGCCTGGGCCCGGGGGCGCCCCTCTGACTGCCTGGCTTCCACCCTCACTCCTCGGATTGCCCACCCTGGGCACCTCATTGAGCCCGGAGCCCTCCCTGCTCATCCTCGCACCTTCCCAGCCCCTGCAACCTACTCTTATTCTTAACAGTGCTTGCCCAGCAGGTTCTGGGAGCCTCATGATAGCAGACCAGATGGGCAGGAGATGTTTGTTGAGTGACTGCATGAATACATGCTTGCTGATAAACAGAGGTGTGACTTTGGGCCAGTCATCTTTCCCGCTCCAGGCCTTGGTGGAAGGGGCACAGTATTTCCAGGCCCTTGAACACAGCCAGGGATGAATACCAAGGATTAGACAAAGCTGTGCTCCGTGGAGCAGCCGTCACCTCCTGCTCTCGTTCAGGGGCCCCTGACACCCATGGGTCACAGCTTCTTCCTCTTCAAAGCGTCCTCCCGGCTCCAGACCCTCATCACACTCATCGTTTGTGACACTGGCCCTCCTGCCTCCCTCTCCTGGTCCCCCAGAGAGTCCAGGGTGACTGCACATCTGAGGACCATTCACGTTACCACACCTGCTGAGTTTCCTTCCCACGCTCGGGGACACATTCAGAGGTCCCCAGGATCAGGGAGTGGGCAGCCCTGGCACCCTTTTTCTGCCTAGGATTCTGTTTTTCAAGAATTTCTTCTGCCACAGGCAAAACTGGGGATAAATGAGGTTCTGGTGGAGTTAATCCTTGAACTGATGAAAAGTACATTCGCCACCACGTTAAGCACCCAAACTGTGGGGCCCTGGGCACACCGGTGAGCATCTCAACTGCCGTCCAATACGGTGCTCTTGACTTGGTGTACCTGTCACCCTAGGATCTATTGAGCCCTCCAGAGGTAGCAATTCTCACCTCTTGACAGGTCCTAGGAATCAGTCCACAGTGTTAATAGACTAAACGTTGTGAAATATAGCATAAACTGTGTTTCATAACTGAAATTTCATTTGCAAGATAAACCTCAATTAGCCTTCCCCTGTCCCGCATTATTTACTGTGGGTTGTTTCGCAGGGCCCAGCATCCATCACAGCCAGGCTCTCCAGCAGTCTCTCAGGATGGGAATAGAGGAGAGGGGCCAGTTCTGCTCTTGGGGAGGCAGCCTCGGACCCCTGAGATGACACAGAGGAGCCAACTCTGAGATGAGGGGCCGAATTGCCTGGCAAAGTGAGGAAGGTATCAAGCAGCCACGTAACAGTATGTGGATATAGAGTCATGGAAGTGCATAGAAGATTCTGGAAGTTTCTGGAACTCAGATAGTCAAAAGGAATGCAGTAGTAGTGAGGGGAAACAGAAACGGGACAGGGAAGAGAAGGAAGAAAACTGTGCTATCACTCCAAGCATCAGGAGAAACAAAGACAAGAAGGGAAAGACACCAAGGGCCATGTCTCAGCCTTGATGGCTTTCCAACTGTTTGGCTTTGGGCAAGTCCTTCCACCTGTCTGTGCTTCCTCCTAATCACTGAGGTGAGGGCTGCACAGTCGGGAACATGCAAGGAGGTCACACACCACCCCACCTTGCCCTCTAAGGCCAAGGAATGGCACAGGGATGGCACCTGATGCCACAGCTCCTTGGTCCTCTCCTCAGGAAGTCAGGTGACCTCTAGATGATCGTCCTCTTACTTGGAAGAGCACCTTGTGTGAGATTGGTAACTCGGTTTTGAATGCTACCCATTATTTCACTTTCTGTAGCTTTAAAAAGCAGGTTTAGCCCATTAGATCAGCTCCCTGAAGAAGGGCCCTGGCTGCGGTCTCCCCTGCACTGACCCTGCTTTGCTCAGCTCAGCTCAGCCTAGCGGATGGAAGCCCCTTCTCCCCTAGGGAGACCTTGTGGGGGAGGGAGGAATACTGTAGACAGCCAGGGACTGGGCCCTCGAGGAAGTCAGAGAAGACGAGGACTGTCGGGACTGTGGCTGGACACACATCTGAAGAAGAAAGTCACAGTGGCTTATTCTGCATGCCTCCCTAAGGGGTGAGCGGAGGTTTGGGGTCATTGGTGTCACCCTTCTGAGGTTTCCCATTGTCTCATGGGGCGGGGAGGCATCCTCTCCTACTGACTAAGACTAAGACTAAGACTAAGACTAAGACTAAGACTAAGACTAAGACGAAAGACAAGTCTTAGACTATAACTTACTGACCATGGTTAACGATGTCACCCAGGCACCCTTGCTACCATTAGATCACCATTACCTACCGGACTATAGTTGCAATCATACTAACTGATCATTTTGACCCACGTTGTACCTGCCTCATGATTTCGCTCTATAAAACTTTCTTTGAGAGGTGGGCTCATGGGCAACCAACTCAGGACCCCTCCTGTCTCTCAGGAGCTATCCTATCCTCCATTCCATCTCCCCAATAAATTTTCCTACTCTTAAAACAAACAGCTTTAAAAAGATACAACTGATATGCTTTAAATGCATATATTTTGAGTGCACAATTTAATAAAATAGCAATGCATCTGTATGACCACAAATCTGTCCTTGTGGTGAAGTTAATTAACCCTAAATTCACCCCATATCCAAATTTCAAGCTTCCTTCCTCATCTTCTCATTTTGGGGTACCTTTGTGCTCCTCCCTGTACCCAACACAACCCTGGTCTCCTTTCTGCTATTATCCATTTTCTAGAATTTTTTTCAGTATAGAGAACTGAACACAGGGTTTTGCACTGAGTTACACCCCTTGCCCTTTTACTTACTTAATTAATTAATTTCCAAACAGGGCCTCACTAAGTCAATAAATTACCCAGACGAGGTTCAAACTTACAGTCCTCCCGCCTCAGCCTCCCAGAGTGCTGGAATTACAGGAATATACCACCTAGTACCTGTGCCTTCCTTATCATTTGGTCCTACTAGTATTCTTTTCTCTGAAATCTACTTTGTCTGATATTAATATAATCACTCCAGATTTTTTGATTAGCGTTAGCATGGTGCATTCCCTTCTGTTTTTGTAAAAATCAATTTGTACGTTTATGCTTAGCGTGGGTCTCAGGGAGGCAACACAGAGTTGGATTTTACTTTTTATTATCCAATTTGATTATACCTGTCTTAACTGGAGTGTTTAGATCATTTATATTTAATATAATTACTTAAATGATGGGGCTTAAATTTACCATCTTACTATTTGTTTTTTTAACTCTCATCTGTTCTTTATCTTTTTGTCCTTACTTTTATTTTTAAGAGTTATTCCTTGGTAGTTATGAGTTATAACTCTGGTTTTATTAGCGGTAATCTGGGCTGATAGTACACATTTTAAATTTATAACCTACCCTTGAGTGGCATTTTACCACTGCATACATATGAATCAATGCCCTCCTGGGCTTTGGACTGTTGTTTTATGGTTGGCTTGCACGGGTGACAAACCACTTCATGTACAATTAATTTTTGCTTTACACTGTTAGTTATATTTTAAAGAGATAAAAATTAGAACCCTACATTTCTATATTTATTGTCTGTAGTCTTCCCCCTTTCTGATATCTTTCTGCCTGAATAACTTTCTTTTCTTTTATTTTAAAGAGGGTAAAATTAAATACAACCAAACAGAACATAAGAAAGCAATGTAAAAGACCTAAATTTCAAAGCAAGACAATCAGAGATCTTCACTATCTATCATATTGTCTCTTGTTTTCTTCCAAATAGTTGTCCATATCTTCACATACAGAGAATTCACACAAAACAACATAGTATGGAACTGATCTGAACAGGATGAGGAAGACATTTTAGGTCTTCAAGACCAGACAATAGGGAAGCCAACAATGGCTGTCATAGTGTCTCTCATTCTCTTCAAATTAGCTGTCCATACCGTCATGTATGTTGAACTTAAACAAAACAAAACAAAACAGGCTAAAATCACTCTGAACAAAGAATGATAGTATTGCTGGATTTCATATCATGACGCTTCGGATTCAGCACTGGGTATTGCAGTGTCTCTTTTCCTTCAAAGTAGTTGTTCATTTCATCATGCATTATATAATTGGTTCTCATAAACTGTTTATAAGTTCTACGCATGCATGAGTCCCTACATGTATATCTTTTCTGTATTAGAGGGAAAAACAAAACAAAGACAAAACAAAACAAATTCCTAGAAAAACCTGAAATGAAAAAGTCATATAAAACCTCAATACAAGGTGATCTACAATGGTTACCATGATGTCTCAGCAGTATATAACAACATTAATAAAAACAAAACATTGGAGACATTATAAGACTTCAAAAGCATGTAATAATCAAACCAGAGTGTGTATCCTAGTGAATCTTGTCAGTTCAGTATAGTTGCCTATACTCTTAGACTTGATGCTATCAATCATAACAGATTCAAATAAAATCAGCAAAACAGCAATCTAACTAATCAGGTTCAAATAAGATCAGTCATAATAAGACAGTGTAAGTTATACAGGGCTTCAAATTAAGTTAATAGGAAATTAAGGATGATTATCATAATATATTCTGCTATTTTGGGGATAGCTGTCTATGCCCTCAAATCTAGTGTAAATAGACAAACTGGAACAGAATATAATCCATCTAAACAGAATGGTGAGAATAATGTAGATTTTAAATCCTGTTACACTATTAACAATATCCTCTTCCTTCCTTTTTTAGACAATTCCTACCCTTTCATTCCCACAGGGTGCACTGCCCAATTTGGGTCCCACTAACTCACTCAGTTTTTAGATTGGGGGGAACAACCTACTATTTACCCTAACCGGTTCTGAACCTTCTGACTCCTGGGCTTGATCTCGAGTTGTATTCCTTTACCTACAAAAGCCTCAAGGTTTTCCTTTGTTATAGCTGAGTAGTTCTCTATTGCGCAAAAGTATCATGACTTTTCAACCTATCTGCAGGTACTGGTCGAGTTGCCCCTATTTCTCTCTGGTTCCCTGTCACATAGAGCATTGTTTTCTCATATTTGACTTTCTGTCCATAAACCCTCTCTGAGGTTAATTATGTTTCCTATACAGAGCATCTCGATGGACTCTATCTCCTGATCTACTCTGCCTGTGTTTCTTTGTGTTAGTGTATCAAGGCCATCTATGTTAGAGATTACAGCCAACCTTCTCTGCCTCATTTCTGCTATTCTATTTTTCTGCCACTGGTTGTCTATTTTCCTCCTTCGTTCCACTGTCTGCCCCATTCATTGAGGCCTCTCTGCCACTGTATTCCTGGTATTTTTTTTCTTTCTCTCTAGAATGTCCTTCAGTATTTTTTGTAGGGTTGGATTGGTGGTCACGAATTCCTCCAGTTCCTCTTTTTCATGGAAGCATCTTATTTCTCCATTAATATCTAGAGAGAGTTTTACAGGGTACATCAATCTGTGCTGGAGGTTGTTTTCTTTCAGGGCTTAGATTACTTCACTCCAAGCTCTTCTTGATTTCATGGTCTGTGTCAAGAAGTCTGCCATGATTTTGATGGGTTTTCCTTTATAGGTGATCTGTTTCTTTTCTCTGACAGCTTTTAAATGAATAACTTTCTTGACTATTTCTTACAGTGCTGATCTGCTGTTTTAAAGTTTGTATGTCTTTTTCACTCCTTTCTTAACATATGTCCTTCTTTCATAAAATTTTTTTTTAATTTTTTCTTTACTGTGTATAAATATTTTGTTGACAGTTTTTTGGCATCTCTCCCCTTTCCTATATTAATCCATTTATTTCTGGCTTGCACAAGAAATTCATATTATTGTTATCACTGTCCCCTTGTATAAAATGTACCTTTTGCTCATCCAAACCACCTATGAACATCCTCTTAATCATTGCTTTTTAAGCAACTGCATTATAATGTGCCTTGATGAAGTTTTCTTTGTGTTTCTTGTATTTTGGGGTGCATGCAACTTCCTGGCTCTGTGGATTAAAGTTTTCAGCAAAATGAAAAAGTTTAGTTCTTGATTCTTCTGATATTATTTCTACGCTTTCTTGTCTCCACTCCTTTGCAAACACAAACGTTATCACAGGCCCGCATACTGCAGGTGGGTACGTGTGTGTGTAACCCGCAGCCATCTGTGTCAGCTTCCTCAAAGTGAAGCACAGCGCACTGACGCAATTCAGGTTTTCTGACCTTTCCCCTTCCCATTTGGAATAGTTCCTGTTACTATGTCTTCCAATTCAGTATTTTTTGATTTGTATTTTCTAATCTACTGTTAATCTCACAGCGTGTTTTGCTTTTAATCTCAGATACGGTAGCTTTTGTTACTAGATGTTTTCTTTCTTTCTTTCTTTCTTTCTTTCTTTCTTTCTTTCTTTCTTTCTTTCTTTCTTCCTTTCTCTGGTACTAGAGATGGAACTCCAGGCCTTCACTCTGACCTACATCCCCAGCCCTTTTTGGTTTGTTTTGAGACAGGGCATTGCTGGATTGTTGAGGCTGGGTCAAAGTTATAATCCTCCTGCCTCAGCCTCCTAGAGTGCTGGACTCACAGACGTGTTTCACCAAGGTGCTTTTCCCATTTAACACAGCCAGGCCCCCTGTTTTATTGGGTGTACCCACATAGTTATAGTAAATGTCCTGGGTTCCTGACTAATAATTCTCCCATGGTGTCATGGTTTGCTCTGTTTCCATTGATTGACCTCATTGTGGATTTCATTAGATAGCTTCTGGGCAAGTCTCATTTTTGTATCAGGACTTGAACCCAGGACCTTGCACTTGCCAGGCAGGCACTTATACCACCGAGCTATAACCCCAGCCCTAAGCCTGGTAGCTTTTTGTACCACATACTGGGACTTTTACTTTCTTGTATGCCAGAGAAGTTTATATTCCATGAGTATGGCTTGAGCTTTTTCTGCGACATGAGTAATCTGGAAATCATTTGTTTCTCTTGAAGTTTGTTTTATGTCTTTGTTGATGGGATCATTGAGGAAGCCTTTCTTCTCGAGCTAATTTTACCCACTGCCGAGGCAATAAATACCCTACTGCGTGTCTTCCCGACCACAACCGTGAGATGCTTCCACTCTGGCTACGGAACACTCTGTTCTAGGACTGCTCCCTCCACCTCTTAAAGATGAGTGGTTTGCTCACAGGTAAATGCTCACTGGTGCTCAGCAGAAGACTCAAGAGGGGCCCTTGGCAGGTCCCACCCTCCTTCTCATTCTTCTGGGATTTTGCATGCACTTTAGCCATCTCACACTCCCTGAGCTCCTAACTCCACCTCTTGGACTCAGAGAGGCTGCTGGGTACCACCTCCCCACACTGACCTCCAGGCAGCTCCTTGCCTTCCTGGTCTCAGGGTGGCTTTTCTGCATTGCCTGCTGTCCAATGTCTGAAAACTCTCTTACTTGGCAGTGTTTTAGCTGCCTCAGGGGTAGGGAAGCTAAATCTGGCTGGCGTTACTACTGTGTAAGGAGCGGAACTCCTCTTGCATTCTGAGATGGGCCTTTTCCCACACTAAAGGAGGAAAAAACAAACCTCAGGGTTAGAGGGCTTGTGGCTGGGAACCCATGGCAGAGTCTCCTCATAGCTCTGCCACCAGCCTCCATGGACTGGGCTTCATGGAGGGGGCTTGCTGTCACGTCCGTGGCCTGGTGAATTAGAGACCATTGCTGGGGTCTAAAGATTAGGACAGGCAGCAGTAGAAGGAGCAGTGCCCAAGAGAGGACTGGGGGAGGAGACGCTCACAGACTGGGAGCTGAGGCCACGGTTACCAGCCACGGGTCCCTGACCTCTGGGAGCATCAGGGCATGAATGAGAAGAGAGGAATCCAGTTCTTATCACAAAATAAACACTGGAAGGTGCTCAGCACATGAGAGCACATAGTGTAAGAGTTCAGTGGTGACAGTGGTGACAGTGGTTGTCACCATGACCCATCACCACCATCATCACCATCATCTTCACCATCACCACCATCACTATTGGCATCATCCCCACTAACACCACCACCACCACCATCATCTTCCTCACCACCATCCCCACCCTCAACCCCATCACGTGGCAGAACCACAGGCTGCCCCGGTTGGAGGACCCCAGGGAGGTTCCTTAGTGAAAACTTAATCTTACAAAAAGGGACACAGACTGAGCGCCTGGCCCACGCTCACAGAGAAGCTGGCGACAGAGCTGGAAGCGGACCCAGGGCTGCCGGCCCGTGCGTGGTCCTGCACCACACCTGCTCCCCTAGGGGCATGGGAGCCATGAGGCTGAGCCTCCTCTTCGTGCTCCCGATTCCTTCCCTTCCTGGCGTTCCCAACACCAGTCATCTGTCGCTTTCTGCGCCTCCAGCAGGTACTAGATTGAAACCAAGACAGGAAAAGGCAGAGCAGGAGGAGCTGTTTGTCCCAGGTGCCTCCCCAGCAGCGACAGGAAGCAGGCTTTCTGCCCTGGGAACGCAGAGGGAAAGCAGCCCTGACTCCCAGAGAAGAGCGCGCCGTGGGTGCCGCTAAAATTCCCACGCACTGGCGGAGCCTGCCTGGCGGAGCTAAGAGAGCGCACGGCTCCTCCTGGAATACTTGCCGATCCGCCCGGATGTCCCCAGATGGCTTGGGCTGCTCAGAGCTGCCCAGCAGCCGGCCCCGCTCTCATGCGCTGTGTCACGAATCTCCAAAACGCCCGCAGGAGGCCGGTGCAACCTCAAGGAGTCTTCCTTGAGGTTGAAACCAGCCCAACTGTTGCCAGAGCCTCCCCAGAGACTCACAGAAATACCCAGCATCATGGCCGACTCCGGGGCGAGCACGGCCATTCTGTACTGCAAACATGTACTAGGGAAAGCCAAGAAGCGTCTCGGAATCCCAGCTGAGCCTGTGGCAGACTGCTCAGAATCCCATGAAAGGGTCACAGAATTTGCATTAAATGCTCCTAAAAAGCACAGGCAGGACTCCAAGGAATCCTGCAGAATTGTCTCAAAAGTCACAGCTACAGGATACGACAGGCCCCATGCTAGGGATCACTCTGGAAAGACACCAAACACACGTCTTCTCAGGGTGACGTGAAGGCAGGTGGGAACCAGGCTGCCGCTGCAAAGAACTGGGTGTGGTGCCCACACCTGCAGAGCCAATGCTCGAAAGGCTGAGGCAGAAGTATTGCGGTGAATCTGAGACCAGCCTGGGCTACAAAGTGAGACCGGGTCTCAGAAAAGCAAAAGCAAAAACAGAAACAAAACCTGTCTCTAAATGAGGGCATTTCTCACCAAATCCTTCCCCATTGCCCTCTGCCCTGCCGCCCACTGGAGACGGCTCCGTGCAGGGCCTGCCTCGGCTATACAGAGTGTCCGCGGAATCCTTGACATTATGCATCCAGGCCCAGCCCTGCCCTGGGAACCCAGGCTCACCTCGAATGATCTGCAGATCATTAATTAAGCCCGAGTCAATTAAGAGCTTGGCGGCTGGCACAGAGCGGGTGGGCGCCGTCTATTGACGGAACCGTGCTCTTTTCAAGCAGGCACGAAGAGGCGTGCAGGCCTCGCTTTCCACGGTGTGTTAGAGGACAATCGCGGGCCTGGGCATCGGCCTCCAAGAAACGGGATCCCCAGGGGCTCGGCACACAAAGCAGGTGCCCAGGGAGGCAGCCAGGCAGCGCTGCCCAGCTTTGGTCTGCGGGTCTCTGCCAAGGCCGGGCCTCCTCGGAGCCAGGCTGGCCTGAGCCCAACCCAGGACTGGGGGGGAGGCTGAGGCTCTGTGAACGCGGGCAGCACTGGTTCCCGCAGCCTTTGTTCCTAGCCTGCTGTGTGGCCCATGGTGCCTGTGGAGCCCGGTGAGATCCTCCCATGCGGAGCTGAGTCCATGCCAGCCTCTTCCCGAGGACTCGGCTCAGGACATGTGGAGCGGCCCTGCAGGGAACAAGCACCTAAGTTCAGTGCGCTCCCTGCTCCCCATTATCCATCAGCGCACCTGGCGTGGATGACGACCCTCAGCCATCGAATGCGGGTGTCATCACGTGGGATCTGAGCTCCCAGGAGGTGGCAGTAAGAAGGACAGAGGCCCTGCCCTTCTTACTGCCACCTCCACACTCCAAGACGTGTCTGGTGCACCTGCGGGTGGGTCAGTGCGTGCTGACTGAACGGACGATGACAATCCCCATAGCACCGCGCTGATAATAGCAGCCACACTTATATGGGGCACCTTTTGAGGACAGACATCTCTCCAAGGGTTTCCACACGCTGCATGGGCTTGGCGACAGAGGGAATGTCCTCAGTGCTTCCTGTGTGTTATGGGTGATACACTGCATCAACTTGAGGAGTTTAGAAGTTTAATTAAAAAACTCAGCAGGAAGCCAGGGTTCTCGCTTTGTTAATATCCTGGGCCTGTGCAAGAGGAGGGAGGGCAAGGAGACTTTGTGAGTGCTACACCTGCCCTGGAGGCAGGGTGGCCTGTGTACAATACAAGCGAGGGAAAGAGGCTTGCGCTTCCCTGCTGTATGTTTCTGCTGCTTTTGCTGGCTGCTGCCTTGAAGAGTTGCCCCTGTGCCATGCCACCCTGCCTTGGAGCCAACTGATTATGGACTGAAACCTCCACAAATTGTAAGCTAAATAAACCTCTCCTTCCTTCATTTTGGGTGTTAGGTATTTTGTCTCAGCAATGAGAAAAAAAGCAACCAAGATACCCCATTTTCTCACTCAAGGTCAGAACTGCTGGATAAGTTTCTTTGGGGGCTCAGAGGGCTGCCTGTGGCTGGTTGTTTGGGCATTTTGCATGGCTTCAAAATCAACTGGACTTAAGTCTATATCAGTACCAAAAAAATCACATACACCAGTGCGAGTCCCTTGTTATGGGCTTTTATTGCCTACATCTCATTTTCCAGAGCTGGGTGCTCTGTCCTCATCCCTGCTCCACGGTCAGGGAGCCTGGTTCTCGTCTTTTCTAATATATCCTGACCAATAAGCTGCAAGTGTTAGTGTCCTTCTCCTTTACAGTTATCCCCCTGCTTTACAGATCATGGCCATGATGTCTGGAGCTACAGCAGCCAGATTAGACCATGAGGTGAGCAATCACATGGAAGGAGAGGGGCCTTGATCTTGTGGGGAGCCAGGCCAGCACTTGAGTGTCACCAGAGGGGAAATAAACACTCTTGGTGGTGCCATTGGCTCGTGCATTGTCTTCTTTTATGCTTTGGTTTTGTTATGCTTACAGTGAAACCTGCTCCTAGTATAATGTGCCAGAAATATTTTTGAATATGTATTAAGTAAATGCCCGAGTGACAATATTTAACATATTTATTGATGTACCACTGATGTCATCCAAGTTATCAGTGAGGAGTGCTTCCCTAGACACTGATATCTGACATCTTAGTTGTAACAAAAAGCTGAATGTGTCAGTCAGCTTTCCATCACTGTGACAAACTTAAGGGAGGAACAGCTAATTCTGGCTCATGGTTGGGGAGATTCAGCCCATGGTACACTGGCTCCAAGGCAGAAACATCATGGCAGAAAGCTGTGGTGGAGCAAAGGCCCCTCAGTTCTGGCAGCTGGGAATCAGAAAGAGAGGGGAAAGAACCAGAGAGGAAGTGACCAGGTGTAAGAGAGAGTGCTTAGGGTCACACTCCTGTGACCCACTCCCTTCAACAAACTCTCACTTCCTGTTTCCCTCACCTCCCCCAAATGCCATCCAATTAGGTCTCTGTCCACGGATGACCCCATTATTTTAGCTCAGTTTGTAGAGGTTTCAGTTTGCAGTTGGGTGGCTCCAAGGCAGGGCAGCACAGCAGAAGGGAAGAGCAGAGGAGGAACAGTCCATGGCAGGGCAGACAGGTGGCAGCGTGGATTTCCTTCTTATTTCCCTTTTTATTCCATTCCAGGCTGCAAGCCTATTGGTTGGTGGCATCTGTACCCAGGGTGAGCCTTCCCTGTCCAGTAAGTCCACCACCCACACCTACAACTACTTAAGACCTATGGGTGGACTAACTCAGTGGTGCACACCCATGATCCAGCCACTCCCAAAGCCCCAGCCGTAAGCACATGAAGCTTTGGAGGGAACATCTAGGTACAAGCCATAACGCCCATCAGCGATGTTGTTGAGCCGTCATGATCCAGTCACTGTCTGAAAGTCCGTCAGCTGGTGGCCAAACCCAGCGCATGACCTTTGCAGGAGGCCGTAGGTCCAAGCCATAACTCGGGGCTTAGCCTACAAAGCCTTGTTGCTCACAGCACTGGAGGCTAAAGTCCAGGCCAGGTGGCAAGAGGGCTGACGTCTGGCAAACGGTCTTCTAGTTTGCCATCTGCCTGCTGACTGGGGACTCACTTCACAGACAGGAGAGTGAGCCTTGCATGTCATCATCTTTGCATAAGGGCCAGTTCCACCATAGGGCAACCTTCAGGACCTCATCGACCATCACTTTTGTCCCTGGGCTTCTCCTCCAAACACCATCACACTGGGGATCAGAGCTTCAGTGGCACATTCTGGGGGGAACCAAACCTTCAGTCTGTAGCATGCTTCGCGAAGAGAGCTGCCCGATGGGGGCACCTCGAAGTGGGAGCCGAGCTGGAAGCTAAAGCCTAGCCCCCGACCCAGGTCCACACCGGGGCCCTGGGCTCCGAGGCTTCAGCCCTGCGCAGCTGGGAGCCTGGAGTAACTTCTGTCCCTCACGCAGTAGGAGTCTCAGAAGCCAGGGCCTTGGACAACTGCACTTTCTTTTCTCTTCCAAATAGGGATCAGCCTGGGCCTTTGAGAGGGTTGTGATTACATCTTCATTTGTGCTAATGGGATTAGCACACCCGTGGCAGGGCATCCCCAGGCAATGCCCGGGGAAGGGCGCTCTGTGCCGGGGTGGATGCAGGGACCAGAAAATGGAATTAGCTCCTTTGCAGTGCGCAGGGGCCGGGGGCTCTGACGCCTCATGTATACGCGTGTGCGCATGCGTGTTGCAGTGTGAGGGGTGTGGCTTTTGACCCCGCAGCACCCCCATGTCCCCTTTGGGACTCAGGGGAGGTCACGGATGGAGCCCCATCCAGTCTCACCAACCCCAGTCTGGTCCAGTCTGCCCCACTTACCAGGTGCGCACGGCAGCTCTGGGTGACCCGGTCGGGCGGGGCGGGTTCCCGCGCTGTGTCACACTGTGCAGCACAGGCTGCCTGGGACCCTGCCGACCGGGCTGCCGGCAGCTAGGAGACCCCTCCAAACTGTCCGCCACCACGCTCTGCAGCCACCCCACGGATTCTGCTTATTAGTCTGATGTTGATTAACATATTGGGTGTGTGATTTAAAAATTTTTTCTCTTATAAAAATTCTAATTTTTTTTTATTTTGAAAAAATTTCAAGTGTACTACAAAAGTGTGTGAATAACACAATGAACATGTTTGCCTTTTATTTAAAGTCTGCATTCTCCAGGTATGAATGTCTGTATTTGCATCCTCCCCCACGTGTGTATTATATATAGCATATACACGTACATGTATTTATGTGTGCATAACATGCAAATATATATGTACATTTATAAACATGTGTTTACATGTGTACACACTTCAATAGTTCAAAAGTCACGCCACTGTCTCCTAAATATTTCAGCACGGATCTTTTCTGCAAAGACCTTCACTTCCATAACCACAGTAAAGAGTATCACACTTGGGAATCTGAACATTGACTCAGTTTACTACTGAACTCTTTCTCCACCACTCAGCATTAAACCGGGACCCATTACTGACGCATAACCCGCGTTCAGATCCCCCTCCCTGTAACCCAATCTCCTTTACCGCTTTGTGCGGTAAATCCAGGTTGCAGTCAAGGGTCACTCTGGCATTGTTGGTCACTTCTCCAGGGGGAAAAAGTGAAGAACTGAAAGCAAGGTTGCCGAGGGTCCTGTCGCATGAATGGGTGCAGGATGCCAACTCCTGCCAGCCTCCTCGACAGACCCTGTCTGCTCCCAGACACCCTGCCCTCTGCTGCTGCTGGAAGAAGTCAGCACAAAAAAAGAGAACCAAGAGATGGAGTCAAGGGGTAAGGAAACAAAAAAAATTTAAAGCCGGGTGTGGGGGTGGTGCACCCTGTAATTCCAGCACTTGGGAGGCAGGAAAATCCTTTGCAAATTTGAGACCAGCCTGGGCTACAAAGTGAGCTCAAGGGCAGCCTGAACTGCATAGTGAGACCCTGTCTCAAAAAGACAAACAAACAAAGAATTTCCATGTGTTCTGTCCCTGGCCAGTTCCCCCACGAGGAATGAGATCATTACACACTGCGAACTCGTGCTGATGTGAGTAAAGGCAAGTGGGCGTGGTGGTGCGCAGCTGTAAGCCCAGCACTCGGAGGCCCGGCAGGAGCTTCGAGGCAAGTTCAAGGCCAGCCTGGGTTACAGAGTGCAACCCTGATGCAGACAGGAAGGGAGGGG